>JAJJWW010003079.1:0-369813 GCA_023531295.1 Papaver armeniacum | reverse complement strand
ACAAGTAGTTAATTCTCGAGCATGCCAGCACCGGTTTCGGCATAGTATGTTGCTTAAATTTCTATGCCGGCACATGATGAAAAGTATCCAGGAAACTTCAATTTTTTTTTCACTTGACTACCGGCATTGATAGATTTCTATTGAGCATGTCGGTACTTAGTTACGACATTGAATGTTAGTTACCAAGCATGCCGGCACCAGTTTCCGGCATGGTCTTCATCAATTCCGGCATGGTCTTCATCACTTGCAGCATGATCTTCATCACTTCCGAATTATAAAGAAAAAAAAAATTTGTTTCCAAAGTGAGGAGCCGGCAGAGAAGGAGAAGAGAATTTGAAAGAGAGTGGGGAGAGTTTAGAATTTGAAAGGGAATGGGGAATATTTGGGTTCCAAAGCTCTAACCCTGAAAGTGATTAATAAGAAGTGGAGATGGAAATGGGGATATGATTTTGTTTTTTGATTTTAAGTTTTTTAATTATTATTTTGAGGGAAGGGTATTTTAGTATTTTCATACCCAAAAATCACCCCTTAGCAGACACCATGGGTTGGGAGAAATAATCAATATCTCCCAATTCCTTTTTATATCCCCAATTTCGCGTTCTTAATTTACTATCACAATTTTCCACCTAAAAAATGACCAAAGTTGTTAATTGCTTGTATATTTTTCTTAGAGTATTCTTATCTTATATACCCGTATATGAGATAAGCATTAATTAGTCATCTATTTTTTTATGGATTCCATAATCTTTTATATTGGGAAAGTAAACTTTTGTCTAAAAATTATACCTCTACTAAATATCTGATTTATTCCATAAATACCCTTGAAATGTAGAGATTTTTTTTTTTTTTTTTTTTTTGTCTCATGTGGACCCTAAGTATAAGATTAGTGGATATGTACGACCAGCATTTATGTTCTCTTTCAACCCCTTCCATCTTAGCCTCTTCAGAGTCCAGTCTTCTTTTTATTCACAGTTTCCATCAAGTCTTCTTTTATGAACTCCATCAAATCTAAACAAAATATCTTTTGAGAATCTGTTTACCTATACCCAAACTACCAAATCAAATTGAAAACATGATTTATGACTAATTTCAAACCTTCAAGGCTGTAAAAACCAAACCAAGTCTGCTCAAAAACCATAGATTTCTCGTGATAAAACCTTGAAAATAATCCACAACAATTACTAACTGTGGTTCTATTCTTATCTACTACCAGTATTTTTTAATTTGCTCGTTCGCCTTTATTTGCAACAAATGTTCTTAATCTAATCTTTTATAAAATGGGTATTTATTTGTTTTGCCGAACGATTAGACTCACTGAAAATAGAAGGAAAACTTTTGTGATGGGTTTCCGAGTTTCTCATGAATCTATCAATGGCATTAGGTAAAATTCCCGGTGAGCTTCATCAAAAGCTTTATTATTTAAGTTTATTATCTATCTTGTATATCGAACAAGAAAGAAGCAAGTGAAAAGGAAGATAAATGGATGAAATAGATTTTACATGGCTATAAAAATGAAGATGAAGGACATTGTGAGATAAAAATGGAGAAGATGAATTTAATAAAGGAAATAAAAGAGAGATAATGAGGAGAAAGTGTCGGGATTGTTTAATAATTTTCATTAAAACCTAAGGGTAACGGTGGAACAAAAATCTCAATTTTAGAGAAATCAAAGTAGTTACCATAACAAATTTGTATTCCATTTTACTGGGTCATTTAAGAGTAATTTTTAATACCCTTGTCCGTATAGGTTTTCTTTTTCTTTTTTGTCAAAAATACCTCATTTTTTTGTCCTAATTGGCAAAAAACCTTTTCAAAATTTACCTAGTGTAATGCATAGTTCAATAATTAATCCAAACTAATTAAAGATTAGCGTTGCATTAAATTAATGAGTTTGTGTTTCGTTTAGAGATAGAATTATTGAGAGAGAAGAAGAACTTCTTTTGAGCTGGTTGAATTCGAAATGAGTGATTTGGGTGACCATGCCTCTGATTCCGAACCTTTAGCTACTAAAATAAATTCTGTACTCCTTAATTGATCCAAAATTCTCTGAAAATAGATATTATATAACTGGATTTCTGCTAGATCAAACATGTCCGACTACCAGATCTTAAAGGAAAATACCCAATAAAGTATGTAGTCATCATACCGCGCTCAACAAATACGGCTTATAGAGAAGATTTAGGTTAAGAAAATACAATTTTCAACTTATCTGAACTTAACATTTGGTCTTTCAGAAAAAGTTCGGTTAGGACCAAAAAAATTATTTCTGGATCCGAGTTTTCTTTTTGTTTGTTATTTCCAAAAGTTATTTTATAAAACTAGGGGTTCCAAAAAAAAATAAAAAAGAACTTGTAACCGAACTTACATGGGTAACTTGTATTTTCACACTATTTTGATAATTACTACTCGAAGTTGAGTTTAAAAACAAGTTAAACATAATGGGAATGTGGAAAAATATCGGCGAGTACACATATTGCTACAATCAGAATTGATTAATCAACGATGAAATTTTCACAAAAACATTTTTTCTTACTGAAAAATAATGATAATGATTTTGAGTAGGAGTTGTTGGTCATGAAGAAACTTAAAAAAAAAAGGTCATATTCTGGGCATTTACTGTTACGTATCAAAAATTCCAAAAGCGGCACTTTCGGCTTTTGAAAACAATTTTATCCCCCACTTTGTTAACGGAGTCCTATGTCCTGACTGACATGCTATGACCAATTGAGTGAATCCAATTCACTTGTTATGACCTACCTGTTGACTGAGTCAATTTAAAGTACTATGACCAGTTGACTGAGTTCAACTGACCTGTCCAAGACCGGGGTGCACTCTTACTAGACACTCGAATATAGTGTTGTTGACGAGTCACCATGTGCCCAGTTGGTGCGTCAATATTTGGAACGCACTACTAGTGCACTCTAACAATTGTTCTTACTTCCTTGATCATATAGTCATGTACATCATCATCTCAGGAACATAGACGACACAACTTTGGTCATATTTTTATCCTTGTTGGTCGGAAATTAAATCCTGTTTTGGAATTTACGAGAACTCTGAGGAAACATATCAGGAAATGTTCTCGCAAATTCCAAAACTGGAATGCGTTTTGAGCTTTAAGCCTTGTTACGCTTAAATTGCGTCCGTTGACATAAATAATCGAGTATAGAAGGGTCGGACAATCTTTGTTAAGCACACACTGAATAAAAGTGCGAATGGCCCAGTTTATAATATTTAAAGAATGGAAATATAAAAATAGAGGACATACACAAAGCATCCCTCGTAAAACAAAAACAGGTAAATGAATGATTGAATGTAGTGGAAGAAGAAGAAGATACAAAAAAACAGCAGTTAGTTATGAGTCAGTTATTAGAGATATCAAATTATTAGTATTCTTTTGGGCCGAATCGAATACAAGAATGTTAGGGATTACGGAAAATATGGTGATCTCTTTATGTGATTCATTATATCGGCCTCAGTAATTTTTGTGTTTGTTTTCTTGGATAGATGAATCCCCTTTCGGCAAATATGGTGATCTCTTTTGTTCGGTTATAATCATTGGGTTAAGGTACCCCTTTAAATGCCTTCTTTCAATAAAATTTCTTTTTGACCGATCAAAAAAAAAAGTTATGAGTCTGACCGAGTACTCACAGTGGATTGAATTGAATCTTTATTTTTTGCTTGGTTTTAAGTGTGATCGTAAAGAACTACCAAGTTTGTTGAAATAATATATTGCCACGACTTACTAGATTGTAGTTAGTTTCTTTTCTTTCTTCCTTACTCTTCTATATGTCCTTCTTGTATTAGTTGTGAGATAGCGTACCATGTTATTATCGGGTGAAATTGTATATAGTTTCTGAAGATAATGTATTTAAGAGTTAATCAATACTCCCTCCATTTTAAAATAACAGGGTGGTTTCTTGCAGTTACTCTAATGTATACGTAAGCTATTCCAGTGACGCATGCTTTAATTAGTATAGTTCACAAAAATCCCGGTTGACCGGCGTATAAGGTTTAGTCGCAAAAGTTATAACATGAAAGTAAATATGATATCAATGTTCGAACTTCATATAACTTGGACCGAAAGCTAATCAGAGAAGCGGGTAGCGGTCTGCTGGAAATAAAGAAAGATAAAATACGGCCAAAATATCGTAGTCCTACAAATGTCATCTTGCACCAATTACAAAGTGATCACTACTGGCAAAGTGCTTACTTATATGGATTCCATTTTTGATGGTGTACTTTGAAAAATAAGTTTTTATTACCATCCAATTGGGTAAGCAAAAGAAATTTTCCATGAAAAAAAAACTCTATCACCGCATCTGAGCAAATTTCTTCACAATTTCTTGTTTTTTAGGTTAGTTAATAGTTTAGCTTAGTTGTCAACTTGTTATCATGTTTTCTACTTATCTACACCAGGTTCATCTTCGCTTTAAAGGGGGGTTTTGGTTATTTGGTTAGGTTTTAAGATCAATAGTGATGCTCTCCAAAAAAGAAATCTATCTTTATGTCTCCGACGACGAAATTTTCATCATCAACTTATCCAGCGACGAAATCCTCATCAGAGATTTCTTTGACGACAGAAGTTTTATCACTAGTTACAAGTGACTTAAGCAAATCACTCTTATTTTGGGATCACATCTTTCTAAGAAGAAGAAAATGAAACTCAATGGTTAGCATTTAATTCCGAGAAAAATCATTTTTCCTCCGATTTAATCGGATCTTATTCATGCTTGTAATTTTCTTACTCCTGTAATTTTTCCCTTTCTCTTGTCGGATTTCTCGGTATTGTCACTTTTATGGTATGTTCTTATTATTTTGTATTCTCTTATTTTCGATCTTAAACTCATTGTAACTCGAATTTTCATTAATGAAAAGGTTTCTTGTTTATATTAAAAAAAAAAAAATTAACAATAATAATTAAAAAATAAAGAAATAATATTTATTTACGGCTTTACCTTTACCTTTTCCTTTAGATGAGATTGACAAAGGTCCAGTTTGTTTGGTATGCATGCATGTAATTTTCTTACTTTTCATAATGCTTTTTGAGCTTTAAGCCATATCAAGTTTATGAATTATTGATGTGTAGCAGACAAAGAGAAGGCGATACGAAAAGCAGCAGTCAGTTCATGACTGAGTACTCACAGTGGATTGCAACGAATCTTTACTTTTTGCTTTGCTTTTTAGTGTTCACATTGACTATGACAACACAGTGGATTGCAACTTCCCCTTAATCTTCGTTGAGTTTTGAATCATATTATCTTGTTCTCTTGTTGTTGTTATTTATATATTCTTCAGTCTCCATTCACCTCTCCCGTTTCTATCTCCTGCTTCACTCGGCTGAGTTTCTTCTCCTACAAAGATAACAAAAACAAAAAGATTATTAGTAAATCACCACTATCAACTTCCGCCAACATATATTTATGGTACTTATCAACCGATACCATCAACAAAATTTGTAAAGGAACAATGCCTAGTAATTCTGAAACCACTCTTGTTAAGCTTATGGAATCTCAGGCACAGAGTCTAAAGCAAATATTAGAGATTTCAACAAGTAGTAGATTTTGTGCCCGTGCGACTTCACAGACTTGGTTCACCAATTCAATCTACAATTATATTAACAAATGCTTTCATCTTCGACTAAGGTAAATTTTGGACCCCTAATCTTCTTGCGTTTAGTTAATTGAGAATTAGATTGAGACATTAAAAAAACTATACAATACGAGTAAATGAAAGAGTTGGATGATGAAATTTGTTTTAGATTTTAACAAATGTGAGGAGAATAGAAAAAAAAGTACGAGTTACAATGGAAGAGGAATTTGATATTTATAAGGGAGAAGATTTATGGCTGTTAGTCAGATTCTATGTGGCGGTGACGACTAGACCGGCTGGCCGAATATAAACCGCTAGCGATCTAAACAAAGCCAGTCTTTTAAACTACACTGAACGATCGAGTCTCGACCGCTCGGTAGAAACTTGACGTGACCTGTCTAAGTGGCAAATTTGCCACTTTGCCATGCCCATAATGAGTGCAAAAATGGCAAAAATGTGGGTCAGCCATGCCCATAAAAACCGGCCTTAGATGCATTCACCAAACTCACTCTATTATATTATTTATAGGACTATATGCACTTTCTACTACTTATATTTAGTAGTTCACAAAAATCTTTGTATACTGATGTAGTTAAAACATGAAAAATACATATGATAAGATCAATATTTCAATTCCCTACTCCCTCAATCCCTTGATACTTTAATAGATGGTCTAGTTTAAGTTCGCCCCGTTCTTAAATACAAAAATCTAGTTTAAGTTTGCCCCGTTCTTATAATAAGGAGGAGAGGAGTATTTTTAGTGTTTTTGTTATAATTATATCTTATAAATAATAATTATTAAATTTTTGAAATAATTTATCCTTCAAGCTATCTCCAGAATTAGACCACGGACATTTATAAACATTGTATCGTTAAAAAGCATTTTAAAATATCGATACGACAAATATAAACATGGTTACCGAATTATACATAATTCTTATAATTATAATAATTAATTAAAAAGTTAGTTTAGAGAATACTCCCTCCGTTCCACTTTAGATGATGTTTTAGGGTTTTTTTTATGTTCCAAAATAGATGAGAGTTTAGCTATTTTCTCTAAATTCTTACTGATTTATCCCTGCTTTGGAATCACAACATAACATTCATTGCCCTTGTTATCAGTGAGAGATAATTAATGTAATTTAAGATTTTAAATTTATTCTCTATTATCCTAGGATATTTGGTCATCCCAAGTGGAATTACATGGGAATTCATAATTTATACTAGAATCTAGAAACAAAAAACTAGGAGGTTTAAATTTTTAGGAAGGTATTAATATGGGCAGACTTGGAAAAAAAATTACTCTCTTTAATGTTTCTTAATCTGCGTGAAAAACCCTACAACATCATCTAAATTGGAACAGGGGAGTATCACATTATTAATGATATAGGTTACCTATTTACCGAAAAAAAATAAAAAATAAAAAATTCATCTATTAAGAGAAAGAGGGAGTAAGCTGGACCAAAAGCTAATCATAGAATGAAGATATTATGAAGCACGTGGCGCTCTGCTCGAAAATAAAGAAGATAAAATACAGCCAAAATATAATAGTCCTACAAATGTCTTTTTGGGTCGATAGCTGGGCATCCATGCACTAGTTACAAAGTGATCACTACTCGCAGAGTGCTCACTTATATGGATTCCATTTTTAATAGTTTACTTAAAAAATGTAAGCTTTTATGATCATCCAATTGAGTAAGCAAAAGACATTTCCAAAATACGTTTACCTTTGGATTAGATCGAGACGGGTCCAGTTGCTTTGTTTGAATGGATCTGTTTGCTTTTTAGTGTTCATAATTGACAATGGATTGCAACTTCCCCGGTAATTTCCAAGTTGCCTTTCCATGGAGTTTTGTATCTTGTTCTCTTCTTGTTGTTTATATTCTTCAATCTCCATTCATATTTCATGTTCTCCTGCTTCACTCATCTGAGCTTCTTCTCCTGCAAAGATAAAAAACACAAAAAACAATATAAATCACCACTATTAGCTTCCGCCTACTACATATATCCATGGTATTTATCAACTGATACCATCAACAAAAATTTTAAAGAAACGATGCCTAGTACTTCTGATACCACTTTTCTTAAGCTTATGGAATCTCAGGCACAGACTCTACAGCAAATTTTAGAGATTTTGACACGTATGAACAGTGGAGTTCCAGTACAAAATCAAAATAGTCCGAGGAACCACCAAATAAAGCCTTTTAACAGTAACAACAATCATCAAACGGGAGCAAAAGAGGATGATGGCCAACTTGAAACCCCTGCATCATTCTGCGAACAACAAGGTAATCCTCCATTACCTACATTCTGTATATACTGGTGGTTCCCTTCAGTTATAATTCTACCTACCTATAAAAACTTAGGTTAGTTTTCTTTGGCATCCAAGTATTTGACCAATTTGATCCCAGCTTAGAGTCTAATACTTTTACCAACAGTTGACCATAGCCAACCCCATTTATTTGAGATACCACAGACTGATTCGCTTACAAATAGATCAAAACGCCTCCTGACATACTTAACATTCAGATAGCTGCAAATAAACTTCCGATCAAGTTTTTGATCATTAACTCCATAAACTTGTATTTTTTGGAAAATTACGAGCTATTCAACATTATTTTAATTGGACGTAGCTTTCTTTGGGGTAAATCTAAAATATTTTGACTCTTGCTTGTCAACCAAACTAAGGAGACGGGAATCAGGCTTACGTTTACAAGGAACACAAGGATCTATATGAAGCAGCAAAGCAAGGCAATTGGAAACAGGCTGAAGAAATTTTCAATGCAGATCTAGGAGCAACAATGACAGACATCACTATTGAATCAGAAACAGCGTTGCACATAGCTGCAGATCATACGAAGTGGGAATTTGTGGAAAATCTGGTAGGACTCCTGCCTCCAAAAGCACTTGAACAGAAGGACATTAAGTATGGGTACACAGCAGTTCACACAGCTGCCATGGAAGGAAACACCAGAGTTGTTAAGCTGATGGTTCAGAAAAACCCGTGTTTGACAAAGATACAAGATAACTATGGAAGGATACCACTCCATACAGCTGTAAAGTTCGTCTCAGAAGGACAAAAGGAGGTGGTGCAGTATCTTTATACCGCTACTAGATATGATAACCCAACTCCTTTCACTGGTCAACGTGGAGCTTCCCTTTTATGTGATTTAATTGATTCTAATTTCTATGGTAAGGTGACCAACGAATAAGATTCATAGATTTATATTTACGAAATTGAGGCCAGAAATATGCAAATGCATGACTGTTTGACAAGGGACTGGCTGTTATATTTGGATTCCGCTTGTTTGTTTGTAGATATCGCATTATCTATTGTGCAGCAGTATCCGAAGCTAATCACTGAGAAAACAAAAGACGGTGGAGTGTGCGCATTAGAAGTGCTTGTTCGGAGACCATTTTCATTTCAAAGTGGAAATAAAATAACATGGTGGCAAAGCCACCTCTACCCATGTTAGTACACTTGCTTTAACTTTATTTCATTATTAATTAAAATTTTAATACAATTCTTATATTTTGAAATTGCTCTTCTTCAAACAGTTCTTCAAGTGGACACAGAGGCACCTAATGACCTTGACAGGAAAGCAGACTTAGAAAGCTCGAGAGAGTCCCCAACAGTGCGTATAGGAACCATAAAGAAGTTCATCTCAGAGTACCTCATCACCTATTTGACTCAAGGTCTATTGAATTCAAACTTAATCACTAGCTAAACTTTCCTTAAGTGTTGAAATCTAATTTGTTGTCGACTTGGTTTCTTCTTTCTACAGTTTCTTTTATCAAAAAACTGTACGACCAAAAGTTGATGAACGAACAAGCCTCGGAATTGGTCTCTAACATGTTAGCACAGATTGATGTTACAATGAACAAGTCGGATGTCATAGATTTTTTCAAAAAATCTAGCCTCATGAAGACAGCAATAACATACGGGACAATGGAAGTCATAGTGCAGTGTCTTGAGAAATTTCCTTATCTAATGTGGGCTGAAATGGAAGGACAAACAATGGTACAAATTGCTATCGCAGAAAGAAATGACAAGGTATTCAATTTTATATGCAAAAAAAGTGAGGAAGACATGGATGAACTGAATTCCCGAATGGATGAAAGAGGTAACACTATCTTGCATTATGCTGCTGATATTGCACCTTCTCACCAACTAAATTCAGTCTCTGGCGCAGCGCTTCAGATGCAACGAGAAGCACAGTGGTTTAAGGTAAATAAAGATAAGATCATCTAAGATTCTAAGAAATAGGTTTCACTTTTACATGATCTATATGTGTAGTTCGTATCTAAACCAAGAAGAGTTCCAAGGCTTCCTAACTTATTCAGTCATATTACTTAAGCCCACTGGTACAATTGGTCCTTATCTTTTGTCTTTATTATTTAAATCAGGCGGTGGAATCTATTTTACTAGAGAGATACAGGCTAGTGAGAAACAAAGCAGGGATCACTGCTCAATGTATATTTACAGAAAAACACAAGGATTTAGTGATAAAGGGAGAAAAATGGATGAGAGGTACCTCACATTCATGTATGTTAGTAGCAACCCTTATCTCTATAGTAGCATTTGCTGCAGCTTTTACTGTACCTGGTGGCAACTACAATGATGCTAAGAGAAACACCGTCAACGGCCTTCCTATTCTTTTGAACAGCAATTCATTCATTGTCTTTGCAGTGGCAGATGCCTTAGCTCTCTTCTCTTCCGTCACATCAGTTCTTATGTTCTTGGCCATCCTAACATCACGTTATTCAGAAGAAGATTTTGTTAAAGCGTTACCACAAAAGTTTATACTAGGTCTTGCAACGCTCTTCATTTCTATGGCCACCATGATGATAGCGTTTAGTTCAGCAATACATATCATGCTTTGCCCGAGATGGACATGGATTATAATTCCTATAACATTGCTTGGCTGTGTGCAAGTGGCATTGTTCGTGTGGTTGTTGTTTCCATTGTTTGTCGATATGGTCCATTCTACATATTGGCCTACAATATTTAATAAGAGAACTCTCCAACGTAAATATAAAGGGAAAAGGTCACCGTAGATACTAAAACTTCATATGTCAGCACTTGTTTTAGCTTTCTTTTCTCTTCTTATGATAAGTGTATCATAACTGATGTATGATATGTAACTGCCAGTAGTTTATAAACGAAATGAAATTGAACTGGTGGAACATAGCAGGTTTAAAATATTGAAGGTTTCATGACGATCATCTTCTTCTAAGCCTTTAGTCCCAAACAAGTTTGGGTAAGCAAGAAAGGAAACACGAGGACTTCCCAAGCAGTCACCTATCTTGGTACTGCTCTCGCCCTTTCCTAAAGAAATGGCTGGTTTTCAACCAAACAAAGGTACACGAAGACTTCCCAAGCAGTCAATCTTGGTACTGCTGACTCCCTCTTTTGGTCTATCCCTGGCTCGCCACGCCTATCATGAACCTACTTTCACAGGAAATAGCTATGTTTATTTACTGTTAACTCGCCATGCCAATCAAGAACCCTCCTTTATCCTGGCTTATGACAGGTTTGGCAGAAAAACTACACAGGCGGAGTTGTTACATGACTATCTAATTGTATTTTTTCAAATTTGCTCGGCAATTACACGTGGTATATTTTAAATCCTTGGTTGGATCATGGCATTCACCCACAGGGATGTACCTCCCCAGAGTTTAGAGTTGGGTAGGTGCCAGGACATGTAATCGTGCACCTAGCAAGTAGCATACACCCTAGCATAGCAAGATAATAACAATCTTATAGAAAACAAAGTGAAATTATTTCTCCAATTCTAACTCTCTAATTGCTGACTCCCTACATCTTTCTAAGTTCAGCTAATTTTGTTCATATAGTGTTGGTTTGGAAGCTAATTATGCCTAATTCGCACTTCCATCTACAATTGCAATTTTAAGCAAAATATCTATAACACAAAAAATAAAAAGGCGCCATACAACCATCTTTATCCCCGAAACTCAGTTCTAAAAGGTTTTCAGTTACAGGAATTGTAACCAAGGTTTGCCTCAAAAATCAAATTATTTAGGTGATTCACAAAACCAACAATTACCACAATCACTAATTAATCCAAGATATATAATAGCAATGAAATTACAGTCAACTTGAAAGTAATATCAAAGATTGAGTGTTGAAAAACCCTAATTTTCATAATCGAATTGAATTAAACAAGCAAAGATCTAACCTGGATATAATTCCCGATTAACGAGATTGAAATCGTTTGACAAATCAACGAAAATCCACTGCTTCGATTTCAGACTGAGGGCTTGTTCAATTCGTGGTGCAGGCGAATTGCTCATTCCAGACCGGCGAAATCGAAGAAAGATATGGCCGTAATCTGGAAAGAGGAATGATTGACAGATACCGAAGATGGGTTTATTGATAACGGAATCAAAGAAAACGAGTTTTAAGGGTTCAGATAAAACGTTTTATAAAAAAGAATCTACAAAATCGTTGTAACGTTTTATGAGAAACGCAAGAGAAGTATAAATATTATTAGGGCAATTCCTATGGGTTGAACAAACTCAAAGTTTGTTCATTTTGATCCCACTATGGAATAAACAAACAAAGAAAATGGATGTTCAAATAAACGGATCTGTTCATTTGAACATTTGAGTCACCCCAACAGACGCGCGACTAGGGTAATAGCGCGCGATATCCCAAATAACTCTGGCGTCAATAGCGATGATGCCCGCGTTCTCAGCGCTGTCGCGCGTTTTTAGTTAAAGCACCAGTGACATTCCTAGAAACGCCAGCGTCATCCCCTATGTCGCCCCTCACATATTCTCTCTCCAAAACCTGATTATTATAATTATGGTTTATTTTTTATTATTTATTTTAATAGTTAAATAATATGTGGAACCAAACTCTTATTAGTTTATATAAATAATAAAATCATTAGTGGGACCCAACTCTTATTAGTTTATGTTAATAAAATCAATAGTGGGACCCTAAAATATCAGATTTGTTCATTTTGCCTTGTTTCCCATAGTAGAGAATGCAGTTTGTTCATCCACGTGGCTCAACAAATTTTTATTTTTGTTCATTGCCATAGGAACTGCTCTTAAGTGTACAAATCCATTTTTTTGTTGAGCCAGCTGGATGGCCAAACAGGTTTCTCCACCATGAGAAGTGGGAACAACAGTGTTCGGTTGATTATCAAATGCCCGGGCTAGGGACACGCTCGCGTGTGTAGGTTAAACACAACGCTGGTAGAGAAAACAGTGGCGCGCAAGACAAAAACCCCAGCGATCGATTATCCAACGTCCATATTCTCAACATTATAGTTTTCAAAACTATAAATTCCTTCGACTGAATTCATTTTCAGTCACACCACTACTATTTCCTTCTTCTAAAACTCTTCTAAACCAAAAAAAAAATTGATACAATATGAGCAACTTTTTAAGAAAAGTGGTCAATACTGTAAAGAAGAGATCGAAAAAATGAAACGGTACCGCGGCTTTCCACAAGTGTAGATTATTCTCCAAATCTAGAAGTAGAGTTTGCTTCGCCTAGTGTCGTTGTTGCTCCATCATTAGTCCAAGGTTATGTGTCGGGGCATCAAGATTAGTACGAGGGTTATTATAGAATGAGAGGTGGATTTTCAGACTTAAAGTTTGTTTATGAAGGTCTAGCCCCTCGAGTCCGAGAAAGGGTTGATAGATATCCTTGGCGTGTGTTTTACAGTGTGAAGCCTAGAAGACACAACAACAGAATTATGACAACAGTGGCAGAAAGGTGGTGGCCGACGAGGCACACGTTCCATTTTATGGATTTTGAAATTGGTAAGCTTATTTAACTTAACTTAAATTTTATTTTTCAAATAATTATTAAATAACCAAAAGAATTAATCATAGTTGATATTATTTTTGTAATAGGAATTACGCCCCTTGATATGTAATTCATTTGTGGTATCCCAAGTGGAGTGGGATAGCCGGCACCATTCAACCAAGACGAACGGATATCAAATAGTAAACATGAGACGTTTTTTCCCTTTTTTATAGAATCTGAAATACGTGAAGATCAAAAGGAATTGAAATGAGGTGGGATTAAATGTTCAGCTTTGTAGTCTTTCCTTACCCAAAGAGGAAACCCAGAAAATGTAGATGACTATCCTGAACTCGAAAGGGTGTTTATCTTATGGGTACTGGGTTAGACGTTCTTTCCAAACTTAACTTGTGTTGCTCGTGTTAGTTGGCTTTCAGCGTTAAAAGATCTTGACAAAGCACCAAATTATGACTGGGGCTCTGCAATTTTATCAGAGATATACTGTGGGTTGGATCAAGCGTCCATGGGTATACCTAACTTCACTAGTTTCTGGGGCATCATAGCGGTAGATATCAAAATTATTGTTTTTAAATTTAAATAATTATTATTAACAAATGTAGATTAAGTCAAAATACTAATTAAAATTATAGAGTAATTTGCAGTATTGGTGGTATACCTAATTTTGTGTTGGTAAACCAATCCTTAAAGACGATACCATAGATTTCCAATCTTGAACATGTACGTCTCGACCAATCGTGTGAAGGACACCGGCAAATGACGTCTCAGTACCGGTTTTGTTGAGTTTTCAACGAAGCCACAATAATGTTGTTATTCACCCTTACATTGATTTTCCTCAGTATTTTGAAAATGATGCAGAACGTGTTCTTGATTATTCTCTCCGTAGAGTTGTTTTTTACACTCCAGATTTGGATAAAGGGCTTGGTACCTAGGAGAAAGACTGCAGTACCAAATACAAGGTATATATGCAATTGCAATTAACCCGCCACAATAGATGCAAACATCTGGATCAGATTTTGATCGGTTGAGAAGAACCAATTGGGAGAGGTATGAACTAAATACAAAGAGGGATATTGGTGAAGCTGAGTATGTCACCTGGTACAAGTCGATTGTGAAGCCTATAATTGGGACACACAACATGGACATCTATGGGTTTGATTTCCCAGGGTTATCACGCCTGTCTCATGATGCAAATATCGTCCCTAGCCAGCCACCTCCAAAAGAGACATGCTTTATGACTTACCCCACCACGGGTGCAAGTTCTTCATCATCTTCGTCAAATATGCCCGAAATTTGTTGAGAGATGCCAAGTATTACTTTACAAGGTGAGACAACCACAATCCCCATTGTTTCCCAAGTTATGGAACGTGATTATCTTTACTACAATGTGACTGCCAGTTACGAAGAGTTGCAGAGCCAACTGAACGATCCAACTGTAAATGATGATGGGCGTTCACCGTCTACCGATTCCACCAAGAGCAACAGATAATTGCATGATAGTGATAATACAGTGGTGGGAGAAACACAATTACGACAGAGTTCTTCACCACATGTACGACACAATACTTCACCATACACTGTGCATGTATCTCAACCTCAAGTATTTCGGCTAGATCATCGACGCATTTCATCATCATTCTCCCTACTTGCTACAATGTTACACCACCACCACCACCACAACAAACATCTTATATGCTTGGAGGACCGAGTGCTTTCCAACAACCGAGTTCTTTCCAATCGCCTAATGTTGTCCAACCAGTTTTCTCCCCTTATGGAAATTTATTTAATATTTTGGAAAGTGGGGATATCCCGGGTCTTGGAGAATTCTTGACTCCGGAAAGATAAAAATGGGGGAGTTAGCGATGAGCAACGTTAGAGAGATTGTAATTTTTAATTCTGCTACATTTGTAATTCTAGTTTTTAAAGTAAGACGGTCTGAACTAAATCACTAGTGGAAAGTGAACTTTTAACCAGTTCCTAAATTTTAAGAATACTAATGTGCTAGGAAGAACCAACTAATACTTCCGTGATACACAGTCGTTTTACTGGAATAAAATATGAAAAAATAAAACTTGTCTCTCACAAAATGGTTTTCTTAGTGGGTATTTTTGTAAAATTATCGAGTTTTAAGAACCACTGTGAGAGCACATGGTTTCACTCGTCCAAGATTTATCCTAACCTCTGCCTCCCACTATCTAACTTTATCTCTTTTAATCTAAGCTCTGCACCTCTCTCATCTATTTCACCAAAGATAAATCTAAAACTACAAACCCTGTAATCCCCCCTCTCTTCTCCATTCACTCACCACCACACCTACCAATCCATCACCCCGAGCACACCACCACACACCACCACTACCATCTTGTTATTATGCATCTCCATTCACTCACCACCAGCACCATAAAAATACCCAAACCTAGATCTCATCCCCAAACTCTTAGACTCTAATAACACCCAAAAGAAAGAAGAAAATCTTCCACATTTCTTTCACACCCCTAGAATTACAGGAGTTTCATTTTTCTCTTCCTCTCTGAAAAATTCTAGGGCATGCTCATAAATTTTTTATTAGCTTTGAATAACAAATTGATGTAGTCTAGAAGAAGATAAAGAAGAACAAATTGATTTTTTGGGTTCGTGATCAAAGCTCGGAGGAGAAATTGATTGAATTTTGTTGGTCATGCTGTTGTAAGATATTTTGATTTTGATATGTAGTTTGACTTTTTTTTTAGTAGATCTAGTTTTTTTGATTAAGGTTTTGGAAAGAATTTGGATTCATTGTTTGTTATTATATGTTGGATTTCACATGTTTTAGTTCTCTGTATGATTTTAATTGTATTTATTGATTAATAATATTTGAAACTTATGTTCGACTTGGTCATTTTGTTCATTTTTTAGTTCAGATCAATTATTTGGTCATGCTCTTCATTTTCTTAGTGTTCATTTGGTATGACAATTTCTGGTTTTTTTTTTTTTTCAAGTATGTGAATTTGGTATTTTAAGATTTGGGTTGTTGGTTGGATTTCATTTTCTTCATCTAAATGTCTTATCTTTATGAAATACATTTTGCAGAATAAGATTCATTTTTGTTAGTGGTAGGCCCGAGAAGATGTTTATATTTTACAGCCTACGGTGATACCGCAAGTGCACGGTGTCTGGTTGTAGAACTGGGCACGTACGAGTCGAACCACAGAGACTTGTGGTGCTCTAGTGATCTAAGGCTTGCTAACCGAATTTCTAGTGTGACAAGTGAGAGATGGTTTTGCCGAAACTACTGAGATGTAATGATGTGAACTAAACTAAGGTAAAAGATACAAAGTAGAGACCACTAGGGTGTCGAATCCACCATATAACCTCGGCTAAGTTGATTCAATTTTGATAGTGTTCTCGTCCCTTGTAATGTCAAGTCTGCCATTCATCCGGGGTTTCAATGGATAGCTTAATATCAACGAGGCACTTAACTAATTCCTAGTATTAGTTTGTCTTGTCATAGTCTGACTAATCACAAATCTGTTTCATTTCTCGGGTGATTAAACTTATCCTAAGATGGATACTCTAATCACAATTAAAGTATTTTTCCTAGTACTAGTTTGTCTTCTCGGGGCACAACTAGTCTAAGAATCCATATTGTTCAATGAAGCATGAATTGCACACATTTAACATAGAAATAGCCTGACTACAATGCATACAGAAAATTGACATACATTGTGAAAGTAATATGTAAAAGTGTTTAGATTAAATGTATCCTAAGCATTAAAGCACAATCAAGAACAATTACAAAATATGAACAACTCTTAGCAACAGATTTTTAGGTTTCATCTCAACCCTAGCCACAGTGATTAAAACATCAAAGTAAAACTACAAGTTAACCCTAATTGACTGCACTGGCTAGTCCAGGCGTGACCTCAAACACCCACAACTGATTGTTATTTATACATGCAAGCAAAATTATCTCGAACCCTAATTCTCCCCAAAAATCGAAATAAAATATAAATTAAATCAAAACTCTTCTCACCCATACTCTGAATTCGCTCCCTCTTCTGTCTAATCGCCTCAGAGACGCCATGCATGGTTGGTGAGAAACCCTAGTTTTAGTTATCTCTTACATAGCCTCTAGGATTATGAAAGAGACTCTGCAAGAGACAACTAGACTAGGGGTTGCGGTAGGTGGCTGTTCTGATGGAGTTGTTGGTGAGATAGGGTGATGGTGAAGGTGGCTGTGACAGGGGAAGGGAAGGAGAGGAGCAGAGCTCTCTCTGCAACTGATGGAGACGGGAGAGAAGAGAAGAAAGAGAGAGTGAAAGAAGAGAATGAGGTGGTTCGAGGGGGGTATAGGGTGTAGGGTGATTCAGTGTTGAGCGGTTGCATCGAAGATTGATGGAGGGGGCCTCAGCGAGCGTAGGATGAAGCTGGTGCGATCTGAACGGCTCAGGGAGGTAAGCGGTTTTTGGCGTGATCTGGTGTTGCACGGGAGCAGCGATCTTCGATGAAATGGAGGCAGCGACCGTTGGATGCGACTGGGGAAGATCTGAACGGTCGGGGATGGACGGGCTCGGATCCGGGTCATGGGTAGCTCTAGCCCAAGTCTTCCTTGTTGGGTTGCAACTGATTTGCGCGCGGGCTTTGGCTATTTGCTCCATAGGTGCTCGACTCCAATTCTTTTGCTCTTTTGGCTCCTCAGATTCTCCGAGCTTTATTTATTGCCTAAAAACACAAAATTAATTAATACAAATATTTATTCTTGAAAACAAAGAAAACACAGAATCTGGGATAATATATGATTTATAAGCGCAAAAGATGAGTAAAATGCCAATAAAAAGGTGTACAAATATGCACTATTTGGCACTCATCAAATACCCCCAAACCTGAATTTTACTTGTCCTCAAGTGAAACAGAAAATAAGAAATCCTAACTATACCCCTGTCGCAGGTCTCTCGAATGCATTTAGCGTATGCACTAAGCCTTTAAACCCCTACGTGTCCCTAGTGGACGAGTTGTAGTCTCGTGAGGGTTTACCAGAGGTGTACCCACAAAACCTTCTCCAACTTCCCGAGTGTAAAAGAGTCTCAAGCATCCTAGAAGCTATGAGGACATAGAGTTTCTGCATGCTAGTAACAGGATGTTAGAACTACCAAAGAACGCCTTCTCATCCTTAAGTGCTGAGCGAGAAGTAACCATACCATATGAAAGAATTCGGATTCGATTGTGATCATAAGTCTCAACTTCTGCCTCACCATTAGGGTTTTATGATAATTGCACTCAAAAAGATCGCTTTTTAGTCTCTCATGTGTGCAGGCAGGAATAAAGAGAGAAATCCTGCACGTTGTGGGTAAGAAGGGTAACCTTCCGAAATAAAATCTGGAGACTCCACGAGGTGTGGACAAAAAGAATCTTTTTCTCGATGATCTCTAAGAAAGGAAAATCAACCATTAGCAAGGGGTGGGAGTACTCACTCACTTCTCACCCGATCGGCAATTAATATCACTCTCTCATAAGAAACCATAGAAACGTCTTCAATCTTCGGTCTTCGGTCTTCAACTGTTGATGACGAACTTCTGAACTTTACAAAACTTGACAATTTTTAACTTTTCTACTCAAATTCCTTGTTGTTTGGATTTTTCTTTTTTAAACTCTTCTTTACCATGGTGGTAGCAAAAATAAGAAAATAAACTACAATTTTTTTTTTTTTTTTTTTTTTTTGATAATTTTTTTTTATATAATAAGAGATAAAATAAAAGACTAAAATAAAAGGTAAAATAAAAGACTAAAAACTCTAAATGCAAAAATATGCAAATGCACCCCCAAACCTAAATCAAACATTGTCCTCAATGTGTCAACAGATAGGAAAAATTTAAACAGTCACATACCGAGAGAACTATGCTGATAAGAGAAAAGGGAAGAGATTACCGGATGTAGGCGGGAGCAAGGTTGAGCTTCATTAATCAAGGCAAAATCCAACATTCTCAGTGGTGATCATATCGGATTAGCACACAAAATGCACAAGAAGACTCAACCGATTCAAGAAAGAAAAAATTAACAAGTTCTACTGGATTATATACAATGAAGATAATGTACAGAAACATTAACATTCTTACAAATATAACAACAAAAATAGGCTTTGGTTTATGTGGGAATTTGGTTTATTGGGCTTTGGTTTGTTTGGGATTTGGTTTGGTTTATGTGGGCTGATTTGGTTTATTGGGTTTTTGGTTTGTTTGGGATATACGACCCGATTCTTGAAACTTTACGACCCGGATGCACAGACTCAAAATTTGGGCTTCAATTTGGTTGCAGCCCAGGTTGGGTTCAGTGAGTTAACAGCCCAGGTTCAGTTAACCCAGCAGTGTGGGCTGAAAGTTTTGGTTTATGTGGGCTGGTTTGTTGTGGGCTAGTTGTTTGGTTTTTGAGGGAAGCCCCGGTTTGTTGCAAAATGTGTAGCCCAGAAGTGGATTGAGCCCAGCAATTGTGTGCAAAGCCTAGGTTTTGTGGGCTCAATTAACTGCACAGCCCAGCTAATAGGTTTAGCCTAAGCAGCCCAGTGAGAAAGCTCAGCCCAGGGTGCTTGTGTTCTTGTGGGCTCAGTTTGGTGTAAGCCCAGCTCCAGCCCAGCAGTGTAAATGTTCAACCCAGGTTATGGGCAGTGGGCTTAAAGCTTTGTGCTCAGCCCAGCAGATGGGGCTTAGTCTATCAGTTGGCTACCAGTTCAAGGCAATACAAGCCCTGCACTACCCTGTGCATGATAATCCCCGTCTCCATCAGTTGCAGAGAGAGCTCTGCTCCTCTCCTTCCCTTCCCCTGTCACAGCCACCTTCACCATCACCCTATCTCACCAACAACTCCATCGGAAACAGACCACCTACCGCAACCCCTAGTCTAGTTGTCTCTTGCAGAGTCTCTTTCATAATCCTAGAGGCTATGTAAGAGATAACTAAAACTAGGGTTTCTCACCAACCATGCATGGCGTCTCTGAGGCGATTAGACAGAAGAGGGAGCGAATTCATAGTATGGGTGAGAAGAGTTTTGATTTAATTTATATTTTATTTCGATTTTTGGGGAGAATTAGGGTTCGAGATAATTTTGCTTGCATGTATAAATAACAATCAGTTGTGGGTGTTTGAGGTCACGCCTGGACTAGCCAGTGCAGTCAATTAGGGTTAACTTGTAGTTTTACTTTGATGTTTTAATCACTGTGGCTAGGGTTGAGATGAAACCTAAAAATCTGTTGCTAAGAGTTGTTCATATTTTGTAATTGTTCTTGATTGTGCTTTAATGCTTAGGATACATTTAATCTAAACACTTTTACATATTACTTTCACAATGTATGTCAATTTTCTGTATGCATTGTAGTCGGGCTATTTCTATGTTAAATGTGTGCAATTCATGCTTCATTGAACAATATGGATTCTTAGACTAGTTGTGCCTGAGAAGACAAATGACTAGTACTAGGGAAAAATACTTTAATTGTGATTAGAGTATCCATCTTAGGATAAGTTTAATCACCCGAGAAATGAAAGCAGTTTGTGATTAGGCCGTACTATGACAAGACAAACTAATACTAGGAATTAGTTAAGTGCCTCGGTTGATATTAAGCTATCCATTGAAACCCTGGATGAATGGCAGACTTGCCATTACAAGGGACGAGAACACTATCAAAATTGAATCAACTTAGGCTGAGGTTATATGGTGGATTCGACACCTAGTGGTCTCTACTTTGTATCTTTTACCTTAGTTTAGTTCACATCATTACATCTCAGCCGTTTCGGCAAAACCATCTGCTGTCACTTGTCACACTAGAAATTCAGTTAGCAAGCCTTAGATCACTAGAGCACCACAAGTCTCTGTGGTTCGACTCGTACGTGCCCAGTTCTACAACCAGACACCGTGCACTTGCGGTATCACCGTAGGCCGTAAAATATAAACATCTTCTCGGGCCTACCAAGTTTTTGGCGCCGTTGCCGGGGAGCAGCGATCTTCGATGAAATGGAGGCAGCGACCGTTGGATGCGACTGGGGAAGATCTGAACGGTCGGGGATGGACGGGCTCGGATCCGGGTCATGGGTAGCTCTAGCCCAAGTCTTCCTTGTTGGGTTGCAACTGATTTGCGCGCGGGCTTTGGCTATTTGCTCCATAGGTGCTCGACTCCAATTCTTTTGCTCTTTTGGCTCCTCAGATACTCCGAGCTTTATTTATTGCCTAAAAACACAAAATTAATTAATAGAAATATTTATTCTTGAAAACAAAGAAAACACAGAATCTGGGATAATATATGATTTATAAGCGCAAAAGATTAGTAAAATGCCAATAAAAAGGTGTACAAATATGCACTATTTGGCACTCATCAGTTAGCTTCTAGGGTCCTCTATGGATGTGGATGTATGTGTATTGTCTACTTAGATTGAGGTGACTGATTTTGTTGTTAAGTCTAGTGGAGTTTAGGTAATATTGCATAAATTCATTAGATTGTAGTCACAGGCGATGAATTTCCATTCTTAGGATGTTTGACATGTTTTTCGATGCTAATATGGATGAGATAATTACTATATGTATCCAATAATATGCATATGCCAGTAACATATTTGCGCAACTAACTGTAATACAATAGATTTCTTTGAAAACCTACTTTGAAACAAGTCTTGTAATATCTTAAGGATTAGTTTTTATTTTGTTTTTGATAAGGTTGACGAAAGGGCAGTCCTGAAGCACTTTGAGTGGCCTGAGAAAAAAAGCTGATACCACACGAGAAGCGACTTTTGGGTACAAAGAACTTAAGAAGTGTAGAATCTGAAGTTTCCAGCATGTGGATCTAGGCTTCCATGTGATACTGCATTAAAGAAGATGGTTGCTTTGTCAGAGATGTATGACTTCTGATTTACATGATTTGCAAATTTTCTTTAAAATACTTATTCCTTCAGTCATAATCTTATAAGGTGCAATTTTCTCTACTTCCAGTTACTAGGATGGAGCATAGTGTGCATAATGTATCAAAAGACAAGAGATGTGTTGATGTTGCACTGTAAAAAATTTCAATTTCTCACAGATGGGATGCTTGACCCTGGGATTATTAGCAAGGTACCCTTGGTTTTACGTCATCTTTATGTGCAGACATGTAGTACTGCATCAAGTTTTGTAGATTCACTATTTTAATCAGGAAAATTGGTCATCGCAGATCGAATTCGGATCAATAAAGTTAGCTAACAACCACATGAAGAGAGGCGCCATGGAACTATTAAACAAGAGAGCATCAGAGAAAGATCTAATGTTGGAGTATATGTTACTTGAAGGAGTGGGATTTTCTTTCTGGATTCATCAGGTAACTTCCAGTGAAGTAATGATCAAATATTTTCTCAAACTAACTTACTGGTTACTTACTAGTTTCTGATGCAGTTTACAGGAGGGTTTAATTCATCAGGATCTCTCTTTTGCATGTTTTTGATCTACAGCTAATGCTTCGGGGTTATGTACACCACCTTGAACTCACCACAACAGCGAACATGATGGATTCCACATGGTGAAAATCCTTGTGGAGGAAATTGGAAAGGTGTTACCTGCTCTGGCTCGTCCTTTACTAAATTGTAAGTAATCTTCAACCTTCTCTTTTTCTATTTTCTAGTTATTATTGTTGGTGCACTGAGTTTATCTTTGTTTTGCTTTAGTTCCAATTAGAAAATTACCAGGTCTTCAACTGAATTAAATGTAGCTTACATTACTCTTACATGCCTACCACTAGGTCATATATAGGGATACCGTCCAAAGTCTTGAATCATTTTAGGATTCAGCTTCAATAATTTATAACTTTTACGCAAATGTTGCTTTAATCATTAGTTGCTTATGTTTATACATTTTTTCTAATTTATCAAATGATGTTCTGTGATATGATTTTCATGGATATTTCTTACCATAAATAACCGTCTAGTATAAGTTTTTGGAGCATCAGCGTAAAGATTTATAAAATCTTTGTTGTTTTCTTCATGATATGCTTGTTGTTTACCCGGGCCTACTCTTTTCAGAGACTAATGCAACTTCTTAATATGTTGGTTTCGTACTTTTGCTTCGTATCGTAGGAGTTGCTAGATACACTTACTATCCTTTATGGTGGGCATGGATGATAACAAGTAAGCCTGTCTTCATGGAAGATATTATGACCTACGAATTCACTTACTTGAATTCCCTGGATATGGTGTGTAACCTACGAATCCTTTAGTTGTTTGTCCCTTAAGAAAGACATTGTCAGTGAATATATAGTAAGGCTGAGGATCCGTAATTGATTCATTACTTGGTTTTTTTTTATAACAAGTGTATTTGAATGATCAGTTTATGATCTGGGATCCTGAACATCAAACTAAATCCAGGATAGTATCAGCCAGAGTATACCATTCCTTGTTCATGCAGAATATGTAAGTCAATTTCCCCTGTCCTTATTTTCTCAAGTAACAGTTTCTACATCGATTTGATTAGATGTAGATTTTGCACCATTTATAATGTTGAACAGTTCCTATTACATGACTTCTTCGACTAGCATAGACCTTAACCTTGATAGGAGAGTTATGGTAATCCTTGATGCTCATTGTTGTTATTATTGTTGTTGCACTTGAGCAGCCTACCGCGATGTATTTTCTATTGTTGTCATTGTCATTGAGAGTTATGGCCATTTATGTGCAGATGCCTTTCAATTGGAGTATCCTTTGTATTGCTACCCTTTTGTGAGATTTCAAATGGAAGCTTACTTATTCACAGAGGACTGTAGGATGAAAGTGTTACAGGGATTGCTCTTGCGGACATGATATCAAGGAAACCAATATATACTAGTGTTGTTTACCGATTTGTTTTGGTTCTAATATGCTAAACTGGGGTAATATTTAAATGTTGATGTTGTAAACCGAATCAACCTTTTAATATAAATTTTAGTTTTAATTTTGATCTCAGTTTAAAATTCAGCTGATTCATCTTAAAGATTCAGCTGAATCAAATCCTTTTTTTTTTTTTTGTAAAATTATCCATATAAACCATTATGTCTATCAGAGTCTTATCAATCTTATCAATACACTTATGAAGAAAATAGTTTTTTTAAAGGATTCAACCTTTGTCGGAAACAGTCGTTTTGGAAAAAAAACCACTTCTACATTCCAACTGACAGACACAGTCATTTTTAACGAGATTACCACTTGTCCTGGTAGTGGTTTAACTTACATTTTCCACTAGTGAATGAAATTACATATGTTTAAAATTTAGCGTTTTACATTAGCTTCATTGAATTACGACGGACTACATTAGCTTCACTAATGAGAAGTACTAGGTGGAACAACAACTACAAAGAAGAGGTTGAAACTGTTTAACACCTTAAGGATTTCGAAATATTTTTCGAAAGGAAAAGTCATATTTTTCCATCTTCGCCATTCAGCCAAAGATCTTGTTACCATCTCAGCATTAGTTTCACCTCTCACCTCTCAGTCTATATCTATTTCCATGCATCGTTGAAGATACCAACTCACTTACTTCTTCCTTAATTATACGAAAACGATTTTCTATTTCACATATAGCACGACGAATCGGATTATGGGTCTCACTGCAGAACCCGTCGTGAATAACCTCCCAGAAATTCACCCATGGATAGTTTGCTGAAGCAAGCTGAGTAAATAAAAACCATAGTTTCTGAAAATAGAATCATCTTCTTCTTTAGTATGCAGAGCTCGCCGAACTAACAAGGGACGAGACATTTTTAAGAATCGAAGAATTTGTTGAAATCAAGAATTGAAGAATTTTTTAAGCTCGGAGAAGAAGAGTAAGGGCAATTTGAATGGGAAGACTAGATGTGTGAATTTGGAGTTGAAATGGAGAGTATTTATATAACTCAAAATTCTAACCGTTGGATGACAAGGATTTACTGCAATGGTCCAAATGTAGCCATTGGCGTTTTTGTGTCAAACGCTGGAGATTTCAGTACTGACGCTAGCGTGTGAAATAACAACAGGCGATTTTTCCACAAACTCCAGCGTTTTTGGCTCACACGCCAGCGTTTGTGCCACGCTCTCCCGGTCTTCCATCCGGCGCGCGCCAGTTCTTCCATCTCACTCAACAAACCAACAAGTTTGTTGGTTTGTCCATCCATTTTTCGTTTTTGTCGAGTCCATAGTGGGATCAAAATGAACCAATTCTTGTTTTGTTGAGTCCATAAGAACAACTCTAAGAGAGTATAAAATGGTAGCTAACTCACTCGAGCTATCCCCGTTCTTTTAAGGTTTCATCTGTTACAGGAGATCCAACGTTTGAGTCTCCGATTGTAGAATTTGACATGTGGCCGGTTCTCCGGTATATTTGTAATTATATGGGAAGAGAATTGTTGGGTTTTATTGAATGGTGCACGAAAGGAAACGTAGAAAGGCTTAAAACATTCAAGTTCCGTGTAATTTTTATTTGGTACATGGTGTTTGGTAATGCTACTTTGTAATGGTAGCATTGGTGTCTCAACAACTCAGCAATGATGGATTTGCAGCGCTACTGGTTATTGGACGGTGCTAATGAAGCAAAATTAATTAGGGCATCAACATCTTATAATTTTTTGCAGTTTTACTTTTAGTTTTCTCCTTGGAATTCCTAGTCTTATTTGTGTGCTTATTGTTTATTACATGTGAATTCTCTGCCGAGCAATAAGATCTTCTCTTCCAATAAAAAAAACCTTTATCAGATTGAAATACAGAAATGGCACTGTTGCTCCAGGCGGCTGGCTGTTGCCAAACACACAGTACATATAACATATGTATTCCACTTATATTAGCATAAATTAATACAAAACGAAAATTATAATAAATATCTCTCATTGTGAAACATGCTTGTATTTCATCGATTGGTTGTTGTAAATTAGACCAATCAAGATAATCACACAGTGGATGAATATTACTTAATTATGTACTCCCTTCGTCCCACTATTAAGTGACCTATTTGATTTTAGATTTTGTCCCACTAATAAGTGACCTATATCACTAATCAAGGAGATATTTCTAAAATTATCCTTTTAGTTAATTATAAAAAATATAAGAAATATATGCAAAATTTGATAGGGCATGTTTATATTATTTACGTAGGTGTTTTAAAATGCTTTTCAATGGTATGAAGTTTTCGAACATCCGTGGAGTAGTTTGAGAGATAAATCATTTCTAAATTTCACAAGTTATTATCTATAAGGGTATAAAAAAATGCTTAAAAGTACTCTTTTCCTTGCTTGCCTTAAAAATTGTGCAAACTTAAACTAGGTCGCTTAATAGTAGGACGGAGGGAGTATAATATTTTTTCCGCTAGATGTCCCTTTTCATTTCAGTTCATTTCGCATTAAAAGTAAACATTTCGTTCCTTTAACTTGTCTTTCGTGGTTGCCACGTTCGGTTGTTTGGGCAGCTTCACCAGGTTCTTCCGATGCTGACCCTCACTTGGTTTGATCATTGGCGCCTTACTGCCAGCCTATGTGCACATTAACTGTTCCGCTACAGTTGTCGTAGCACTGCTCGTAGTACGCAGACCTACGTAGAAACTTTTAATTTCCTTTACTTCTATCATGTCATCTAAAGTACATGTAACATGATTCGTAGCCCCTGTATGCACGATCCAGGAGCACGATTCTTTTTACCTTGCAATTGAATTTTCGATTTGTTAGAACTTAAAAACTAAAGCACTTGTTGAAGTTGAGTTGTTGTTACACCAACCAAACTAGTTCCATGTGCAAGTGCCGTACCACCTTCCTGCTGAGTTGCGAGTACGTTCAAGTTATTGGCTCATACAGGATTAGTACTGACATTACCACGGCCACCTATGCCATATGCAAAACCACCACGACCACTATGAACACCAGCCCCGCCACCTCTCGCCATATCCTCTACAACCACGAGGTCTGTCTCCCAACCATTCAGGATAGCCAATTAATTAATAACAACCATCTTCAGAATGTCCTTCTTGGTTACAATGTTTGCAAAACTTTCCAGCATCATAGGTATTCGTGTTTGCTCTTTGATCAGGTTGCACCTTAAAAGCCATTATATTGTCTGGGGCACTTTAGATAGAGAAAGTGTCTCCCATTCCCAAACTTTCAGAGTTTGCTATCATTTGATATGCATTATCATTAGATGGTAAAGGATATCTTGCAAACAGTTGTTCACGGATTGAGCCATACACACTATCTAAACCAATCAAAAATAATGAAGATAATCCTCTTCTTTCAAAAGAGTAACCTATGTCGCAATATTACAGATGTATCTTCATATATGTTACCAACTCATCCCATATCTTGTTTATCCTCCCATAATACACAGCTACACTCTTAGACTTCCCTTGCTTGCATTCACTCAAAGAGGATTTGAGTTGACTGAGTTACGTTCCATTGACAACACAAAATATATTCTCTAAGTGCGTCCAGAGAAGACTAGCATCATCATAATCTTTCAACGTTTATCGGATGGAAGAATCCCATGCACCGTTAATCCAGAAACAACCATTGATTGAACAACAATCCATTCCTCCAACTTGTTCAAGGTTTTGCAGGTTCGCCGTCAACAAAACAAAACTTTCGTTTGGCTATCAAAGATCTTCGAATGACTCTATCCCATTCATCATAATTAGTTTCTTTTAATACAATCGGGGTAATAATATCTCCAGGACCCTTACTCGATCCTAGATGGTACACCGGATTTTTCTTTGATGAATCATGCATACTCCGGTGCTTTTCCTTTCCTACGTATTTTGATGATTCTTCTACTCGCATATATATATATATATATATGTATATTATTTTTTTTTAGGGTTTGAACCAGGCTCTTGATGCCATGTCAAATTCTCAATAAGTCTTATGTTTCTCATATTCATCCTTTTCGCAATATAAACACTTACAAGACTCGGTTAACACGAAACCAATACTTGGTTCTCAAGACTTCAAATACTACTTAAAATACGAATCCTAAATGTAGACTCTCCTAGGGGTCTACAGAATGCCCGGAAGCCTGCGGCCTGCCATGTACCGCCCGCGTCCAAAGGATTCCATGGGCACCCGACAGCCTGTCATGGGATTTCCCGGCCTGCCCGATAATCATAAGTGGGCGAACCCGGGTTTTTTTTTTCAAATATTGAGTCCTACTGTTAGTCCGCCCGATAGCTTTGTTTAGTTACCAGGCCTACCGATGCAGATAGCCTGGAAATAAGTTTTTTACTAGTGTGATGGATTTCTCAAGAACTTAAATTTCAAATTTGGACAATTTATTGGGATTAGAGAAAATTTTGAATAACATCTCACTGTTATGAATATGAATCGCTTGAACTATCATTTGAACGAACCTATATATCATCATTCATTAAGCCAAAAAAATAAACCTATATACTTTTTAAAAAATTGAAACAATTTCTTGGGCCCGAGGCCTGCCATACCCGACCTGGCCTGGCCTGTATTGTTTCGCGGGTATAAACGGGCCATGGACATTAAATTTTTGTTATTGCCCGGTCCGGCCAGGCTTGTTAAATTTAATGGGTAGTAAGGACTACAAGCCCGTCCGACCCGGCCTGTGCTATAATCGGGCTTGGGCTGGCTTGCCCGGTCCGATATACACCCCTAGACCGTCACTCTCCTACATTATTTCCTAATAAAGCTCAAGCTTACTGCTGGTGTAAGCACTCTGAAGCGCTAAAAGGGTTCACCAGGAAAATGTGATAGGTCAATTTTTTGTTTTCTAATCCGGTCTGCTAAACTTCGAGGATCATGTTTGAGCTTTGCTAAACTTTTTTATGTCTTGGGCTTTAGTTGCTGTTTACTTCTTGTAAACTTCTTCTTTTTCATCTAAATTATCTTGGGAAAATTAGGGGGAGACCCAAAAATAATAATATTATCATTGTCAAGCCCACAATTAATTTTAGGTATCGTGATACCCATAATTATTTTTGTGAAACCCATAATTATATGAAATTATCAAAAATATCAGCATGAAGGATTATGCATCTGCATGACGGGTTATGCATCAGGGGTATAATTGGCAACGCAACTTGGACATAACATATCTAAAAATCCGCTCCTTGGAATTTTACAAATTTTATATCGTTGGAAATCTTTTTAAGAGAGCTACGCAACGAGTACAAACAAGAATATCAAAAAAAAAATTTTCACAAAAAAATCGGAGGTGATCATCATTTTAGAAAATTTTTTCGAAAACTTGATACATAACCATTATGCAGCCACTAAAAACGATGCATAACACATTTTGCAGACGCATAACGAATTATGCAACCATTTTTTCCACTGAATAACAAATTATGCATTTTGATAACAAAGTTATGCATCTATAACAAGTAATGTAACCATTGTATTAGTGCGTACATAAAAAATTGATGCATAATCTATTTTCTCGATGCATAAAAGATTGTGCAACAATTTTCTCGATGCATAATGCATTATGAAGCCATATTTTCGGATGCATAACAGGTTATGCATCCATTTTCTCGACTGCATAACATGTTATGCAGATATTATTGTAGGTGCATGACAAGTTATGTAGTCTTTGTTTTTGTTGGTTTCAATAGTGACAAAAAACGTTGTTACATAACGTGTTATGCAACCGTTTTCTGGACTGCATAACAAGTTATGCAAAAAATTTTATAGATGCATAATAGGTTATGCATCCATTTTCACAACTGCATACCATGTTACGCAGATATTTTGTCAAAACACTGATCTACAATATCTTTGCCAATTGTGTAGTGACCTTTAGCGAAGTTGTTTGCAGCATCTTCCTTCCCACTAATGAGTTGTTCAGGATGGAAAAATTGACGATAAGTTCGATACGAACTTCATCAATAACACAGTCATAACCATCACGGCATCCACTGACCTGTATGTTCTTCTCAACCATTATTGCACCATTATCTCAATGATTCAGATCTTGCAACTTCAGTTGTAACTCTGCAACCCTAGTGCAGCTTCAACTCTACTTAAATTGCAAATACCACCAACACCAATTACTACTTCTTTCTCAGCTCATCAGGACTTCATCCATCAACCCAACAACATCACCAGTTTCAGCTCAAGCCATTTGCAGCTGCAGACAATCACTAGTACCTCCTTTAGCTCCTGCTACCACTAATTCAAACATCTTCCCTCTTTACACAGCACCAACACAAGCTAACATTCATCACAACCTGCAATTTTAGTTCAAGAAAAAACCCATTCCTTCACTGTCACCATTTCAACCTCCACCAGACTCTCAGTAACACACCAGAATCAATCTTCATATCACTAACTGCATCTGTAAATTACTAGCACAACTTGAACTGCAACAAAGCCTCAACTTAAGTTCTTCATCTGCTTCTTAATCTAACCCTTATCATTCCCATGAACATCAGCAAAAACCCTAATCTTCCCTGATTCTTTATGGCAGAAAACCCAATTTCTTCTTCATCCGTTTTCAATCAGCCAGCACTACAAACCCAATCTAAAATCGTTTGATTTATCCACCAGAACTGTCTTTTAGAAATCATTTACAATGGAATTACACTCCAATCGAAAATTGGGATCTAAAGCCTAATCGAAAGTTCCGATCAACCCACGAAAATCAGCACCATAACTTCGATGAAAACTCAAATTCAATTCAATAGCAGCATCATTAGGTCTTCAATTCAACAGATTCGATTTATAATTTCTTCTTCGATTCTTCCATCAATTCATCACAAAATCAGAACCAACTTGAGAGATTAAAACGAGATCTATAAATGGATATAGGTAAACATACCATCACTGATTGGAGCAGGAGCAGGTGCTTGAGTTGGGAGGAAGAAGAAAACGAATTGGAGAAGTAGTTTTTGTTTAGAAAAGGGCAAAACACAATTTCATGAATTATGGGTTTGGGAATAAATTTTCTGGATGCGCGCCTGAACTTTTTTGTCGGTGGGTTTCACAGTAGGAAAGTGTGTAAGAATGGGTCGGAAAGTTTGTAAGAATGGGTCTCCCTGTAGTTTCCACATTTATCTTCGCTGAGGAAAAAAGAGAGGGTGCAAAAGCCCTCATACGACTTTGTGATCATCTTGTAAAGGACTATACACATTACTCAATATGAATTTGGCAATTAGTTACGGACTAACAGGAAAGCATCTATGTCTTCGCATGCATTCTATGTCATTTTCTTCCCTTGTAATCTTGTTGGGGTCTAAAAACTGTTGATCCTAACTGCTAGGCTTCATCTCTAATACAATTCTTCTCTAATACTTATTTACTTGGAAAATTAACATAAAAAAACAAAGCAAAGGTCCATACAAGTTGATTATGTCATTTTCCTCATTAATAATTTAATTAAGTCATGCGGTTCACACACACGGATATTTGAATATGAAATTCTGAAAATCATAATATTAATCAAGTCAATTGTTTGTACCATAAGTAAAAATACCACTTAATGAGCCAAATTGATACTTGAATCATGTTTTGGTCCTCATCCAAGCCCACTAACCAGTCAACCAAGCGACCCACCCGATGCCTGCGGGACTGTCAATGGTCAAAGTCGGTCAACTATCAAAGTCAACTTCCGGTCAAGGTCGGTGGTCAAAGTCGGTCAACTATCAAAGTCAACTTCCGTTCAAGGTCATGGTCAACGGTCGGTCAACAGTCAAGGTCAACCGTCGGTCAACTATCGAAGTCGGTCGCACCCCTAGCCAATTTTCAGTCTTATAGCCAGCAATGCTGCAAACCAATTCCCAGCCAAAAACTCTTCCACACTGCCAACCACTCTCCAACCATGCTGCCAGCCAGCCTCCATCCACACTGCCAGCCATCATGCCTGTCAACCATCAAGCCAGTCCCTACCCATGCAATCCACTTTGTTCCGCCAAAAATGTCCACAATCTGCCGACCATCATTTATGCAAAGCATTTATCATGGAAGCATATATGTGCGATTTCTGCAGAATTGAATTCCAGCCGGATTTCATGCGAATGAAGTCCAAAGGTTCGACCATGCGGTGCTAAATGCGGCGGTTTCGACCATGCGGTGCTAAATGCGGCGATTTCGCCATGCGGTACTAATTGCAATGATTTCATACATGCGAAATTAACTCCATTGTTTCATACAGAATTGATGATGGAGACATGAATGAGCAGTTAATGTAATTTATGTTTATATTTAGATGTGGAACTGTATAAATAGGAGAGGGCAGAAATCAGGAAAGAGGAGGCCAAGAGGAGGGTAAAACATACTTTGTAATACAAAAGTCAATAAAATATTTCTCCCCAAGGGGATTCGCCCGTGGACGTAGGCAACCTATGCCGAACCACGTTAAACCTCTGTCTTTCACTTTGTTCTTCATTTCGTCTTCTAACCCAAAATACACACCAAACTATCCATTCATCGTGTTTCGTGCCCAAAAGTAATTTTGGGTGCAAACATTGGCGCCGACTAAGGGGACATATGAGAAAAGAAATCGTGTTTTCCCATTGAGAAAAGTTGTAGAAAATGCTTCAAAATCTTGTCCGCAAAAGCGATCGGCGTTTTGAAAAATCAACTCGCTGCAGATCCGATTGACCATAGCTTCTGCTCAGTAGTCCAATTTGATCATAACAGTCGCAGTCTAGATGATCGCAGCTGCTGCTGACCGTATAATCGCACATACTATAGTCCAGTTGATCGCAACTGCTGCAATCAAGATTCGCCGTTTCAGATTTGCCGAAGCTATTACCTGCGGATACCACTGAAAATCGCGTCACTACAAAATATGGGATGATAGTGTTCTTTGGGGCGCTTTCGGTTCGCGGCCAAAGATGTAGTGAAATACCATCAAAACTGTTGTAGGAGATTCGATCCACAACATGGCTGGATCCAGTTTCGATTTCTATCACTGCCCGTCCGTGATCGCAGCTGGCTTTGCAGATTCGCTTAATCACAATTACTATAGCCCAAAGATCACAAATCGGAAGCCACCAAAGCTGACTCACTTCTGCGAACATCGCTAAGATTGTTGCCAGGATGTTCGATCCGCACATGTTCATGGAGAAAAATGTTGCAAGGAGAAAGGACAACGATTACTCAAAATCATTACAAAGGGAAGTCAGCAAGGATAACACTTCAACCATCCGTTGCAAGAAGGCATGAAAGAAAAGACAACAGTTCCCCAAAGATGTCACCAAATGTTCGGAGTAAAGGTCACATTTTCGTAACACTGTCACCAAAAGTTTTAAAAAAAAAAAAAAAAAAAAAGCCGGCGGCCAAACCCGGCGGCCATCACGAGCGGCGGCGGCGGCAGCTGATGAGTGCCAAATATTGCATAATTATACACCTTTTTATTGGCACTTTACTCATCTTTTGTGCTCATAAATCAGATATTATCCCAGATTCTGTATTTTCTTTGTTTTCAAGAATAAATATTTGTATTAATTAATTTTGTGTTTTTAGGTAATAAATAAAGCTCGGAGAAACTGAGGAGTCCATAGAGCGAAGAATTGGAGTCGAGCATCTATGGAACAGAAAGCCAAAGCCCGCGCGCAACAGTTGCAACCCAACAAGTAGCAACTCATCTAGAAGACATGGGCTTGAGCTAGACCCGACCCGCGACCCGGATCCGAGCCCGTACACTCCAAGCCGTTGAGATCTCATCTTGCTTCATCCTACGCTCGCTGCATCCTACGCATCGACCCTTGATGTCTCTGCTCAACACCAAAACATCCCAACACTTCCTCGACCGTTCAGATCTCTCCCGCAAGATCCTACGCTCGCTCCTACGTGCGCTTCAACTCTCGATGTCCCTGCCTCACATCGAAATCCCCATACCCTATACCCCAGTCGAGTAACCCCTATTCTCCATTTTACTTTCTCTTTCTTCACCCACGATCTCTCAGAGAAAACCCTACCCAACCTTACCTCCACCTCCTTCTTCCCACGCCCATAGCAGAGCTCCATCATCACATCCATCCCCTTCTTCTGTCGCAACAACTCTGCAAGCTCTACTTCGACTTATCTCAGTCTTAGCTTCTCTGTACCTTAGAAGCTAGGTTAGAGATAAGTTAGACTTAGGGTTTTCCTCCAACCACCCTTGCATGGCGATTCAGAGGCAAGACAAGGTCGACATCAGGTTTGGGTCAGAGTAGTGGTTAGTGAGGATTGCTTTTGTGAGTTATAAATTGGGTTTTTGATGTAAGAAAAAACTAGTCAGTTTTTAGTTTTCAATTTAGGGTTCTTAGTTTTAATTTGTAATTCTAATTTGAAGTCTGTTTGAAAGATGTTTAGTATGGGCTAATTACGTATTGCTAGGATTTACATGAAACCCTAGCTCGTTACGTTGTTCAACTATGTTGTGATTGTTCTTAAATGCTTAAACTCTTAAGATAATTTCAATCCTTGCACTTCAATACTTTGCTTTCACATTGAATATCATGTATTCATTGTAGCTAGGATTAAACTGTTTTGATTGTGCTCAGCTCATGCTTAAGAGATAGGCTGCCAAACCCTTGACTAATTGTGCTTAACTTAGACAATTAGTGCTGGTTTGGTACTCTAGCTGTTGATTGTATTATTACCTAGGTGGAACTCCTTGCTTAAGAGATAGTCTTGACACATTGTCCTTATTTGCAATAGGATTAAGAACTTTCCAACTAGTTGACACACATAACTTGAACCAGTGGTGGATTGGCAATCCTAGTATCCTTCCACCTTAACATTTACAATACATCTTGAGTTCACTGTTACCACAACATCACTTAGTCTTAAGGACTTTAAACAATAGCTTGTATCTCTGTCACTTACATCACCTGGAAACACTTGAGTTAACCTTAGAATAACTTAGCATACACAAGTTCCCTGTGGAAAGACCTGTGCTTGCCACTGCCTTTAAGGCTCTGTGCACTTGCAGATTAGAACATAGGAAAAAGCTCTTTAGAGCACCTATCAAGTTTTTGGCGCCGCTGCCGGGGAACTGGTAGCGTGCTACTTGTTCATTAGAGCTTAACTTCATTGTTTTCAACCCTGCCCTGTACATAACCCTGCTATCATTGCTATCATTGCTATCACTGTTCTCTAACCTTGCTATCATTTGCAACTCAGTAAAATGTCACATCTGTACATTGAGCTTACTCATCTTTTGCTTTGACTGTGTAACCCTGGGAACTGAAATTCATTGTTGAGTAACAGGTACTTTTGGAGCAAGCTGAGACATAAACAAGGGAGCAGCAGAACCCATTGGTGGAATAGCCTAAACCCAGTGTAAAAACTGGTGGTATTGTCTTCCAACTTTGTTCCCTTGAATGAATGTATGCTTGGTAAATAAATGATATAATTTGTGCATAAACTAAAAACTGAGAACTGTCACATGCTAATTTTTGTTCACATGACAACTTAGCAACAATTCCCATTGTTCCTCAACATCTGTGTTTACCTTGCTAGCCCCTGAAGCTGCAAGCTGTAATCCAATCCTTGGATAGCCTAGTTGGCTGAAAGCTCACTAGAGACTTAGTGTTAGTTCTCATCTGCCCTGAACTGCATCTGTGCATGAGCTGTAATACCTTGCAAGCCCCTGTAGCTGCAGGCTGTGAGCTTAATCTGTGAAAGTTAAGTGAAGTCAATTGAGTGAGTTGACTCCACAGAGCCTGTGAGCTATCTGCTACATTCAAGCAGCATTTCCTTCCCAGCAACCCTGGTCTGTGAAACCTTGCCTTGTGTGTTCTGCAAAACCCACGAGCTCGAGTTTGACATCAACTCGGACTTTTGATATCTGAGTGAGTTGATGCCACAAACTCAACTGAGCGACTAACAATTTCAATTGTTTCACACCCGAGCATGCCCCGAAATCATTGAGATATACTTGTCTGATAAACTAGCTTCCCTGCTAGTTGTTGTTCACTCTGGCCTCTATTGGCTCATTTGTGCACCTTAGCTTGCTAAGACCATCTGCCATGCTAGTATTTGCATATTTGTTAACTGGAATTCTGCAAAATATTATTGTCTGATTGTCTGTGAATCAACCCTGCTGTGTTGCTATCAATTGTGCTTGAATGTGTATGAAGTAGCAAAGCTGGTGATTAGCATTTAGATTGTTTTTCAAAACAACACAACCCTGCACAATGCTGCACCATTGAGTGAGCACAACCTCTACCTGTGCACCATTCACAAAATTTTGATTCTTTGCTGTCTTTGTCTTTGTTACTCTTTGTTGATTGCTCAAGCAGCCCTCCTTGCTCCATCTGATTTGTGCAAGACCAACAAGCTGTGACCACCTAACCAGGCTGTGCACACAGCCAGTGGCTGAGTTGCCAACCTAGCACCAACAGACCCTGTGTCAAACCACTTGACTGAACCCAACCACTGGCCTGGCAATTTGCCAACCTTCTGGCAAACTACTGGGCTGTTTAGCACAACCCTGGGCTGCTTAAGCTAAAACCCAATCTGGGCTCTATACACAGCTGAAGCCCACAACCCAAACTAAACCAAACTGAACCCAAATCAATCTGGGCTGATAACCACACAACCAAACTGGGCTCAACTCACTTCTGGGTTGTGCATTATCAACCCACTTCTGGGCTTGCACAAATCCGAGCCCAACACCACAAAAACTGGGCCATACATTTCTCAACCCAATCATCTGGGCCGTGCAACAATCAAACCTACACCTTTTGGGCTGGAACCAACCTTTTCAGCTGGGCTCTACAACACCAATAACCAATTCCTTTGGGCTTGAGTCTTGTATTGGTGAGTCATTTTTGAGCCTTGCTTTTATGTGTTGAACTTGATTGTTTGTTAACATGCTAGATGCTAGCTAGGCTATGATTGTGTCTTTTAGAGACCAAACAAATCGACTAGTTAGAATCCGCCCGGACGAAATCGTTAGCATACCCAGTTCTTCAACAGAAAGCCCAATTCCATCAGAAAGCCCATCCGAATCAGAAACCATGGGTGATGAACTTAACCAACCCCGTAGTCTCAAGGACTACATGTACCCAACTAGGGCAAGCCAGCCCTCTTGCATCATTCTGCCAGCCGATGCTTGTCAGTTTGAACTGAAAGCAAGCACCATTCATATGCTACCCGTGTTTAGAGGGGTCAATGCTGAGAACCCCTACCATCACGTGAGAGACTTTGAGGATATTTGTGGGACTCTGCGTTTTAAGCAAATGACAGAGGAGTCCCTCAAATTGAGATTGTTTCCTTTTTTCTCTCGAAAGACAAGGCCAAGTCTTGGCTTCATGCCCTACAACCACACCCATTAGAACACTGGGATGACCTCACAAAAGAGTTTTTCAAAAGTTTTTCCCAAACCATAAGATCATGACAATTCGCCAAAGTCTAAATGGTTTTGTGCAATTAGAAGACGAAACTCTAGCAAGGTATTTGGAGAGATTCAATGAATTACTACTCCAATGTCCCCACCATGGTTTTGAAAAATGGAGACTCGTGCAAATATTATATGAGGGTCTAGATGTTAGAACCCGAACCACAATCGAGTCAATGTGCAATGGTGCATTTATTGACAAGAGTGCCGATGATGCTTGGGCTTTTCTAATCGAAGTCGCTGAAAAGACTCAACAATGGGAGTCCATCCGAGAACCGAAACGGACTACCCTGTACAAAATGTTCATAGAATCGAGTCGACTTTGAGGGAAATGCAAAAATGGCATCTTTGGCCCTGAGAATAGAAGTGCTTGAGTTGGAAAAGAATGTAAAATCTAATGCCCCTACTCTCCGTGACCAAATTGATAGGGCCACTTGTGCCGCATGCCATAGTTCTGACCACTTAGTGGACAAGCTGTCCGTTTTATATGCATTTCAAGAGTCCAAGTCCGAGCAAGCCAATGCATTGTACCGCAGACAAGAGAACAACCCTTATTCTCAAACCTACAACCCGGGTGGAGGAATCACCCTAACTTCTCATGGTCCAAGGGACCTGTACAAGGGGACCAACACATAACAACCAAGGATACTCATATCCTAGAAACCCCAAGTACAACCACCCCCTCAAGACTGCTGAGAAAAAGACTAGCTTGGAAGATCTGTGTCATTACGGTGACCCAAGGTCTTTCAAAACTTGAGAAAACTACCGACCAACGTCTCACAACCCTAGATCTAAAGATAGGGCAAATCATGATGCATTGAATGAGAGAGAGAAAGGAAAATTCCTAGTCAACCCCTACAAAATCCAAAGATCGTGTTTCAAGCGAGGCTCCTCTACCTGCAATGAAACTTCACATAGTCAAGCAAATCTTTGTCACCACTCTCCGTAGTGGTAGAATTGTTGAGAACCATGTAGGTGTACCACCATCAAGCGAGTCTACATCAGACTCCCAAGTACACACAACACCACCGGAAACATCTACTGTAGAGAACGAATCTTAGCCTGTTGATAAGACCAAGAGTCCTACTAATATAGATGTTCCTGTGCCAAGTCATGTTCCTGTTGCTCCATTTCCACAACGGTTGGTGCAACATATGGGGTACCCAATACAACGAGATGTTGGAATTGTTCAAAAGAGTTAACATAAACATTCCATTTCTCGAAGCAATCGAGCAAATACCTGCCTATGCTAAGTTTTTGAAGGACACTGCACACAAAAGCGAAAGCTTCATGTGCATAAGCGTGCCTTTCTCACCGAGCAAGTAAGTTCAATTATTCAAAACAAAACACCACCTAAATTTAAAGACCCAGGTAGCCCGACTATCTCTTGTACTATAGGTGAGCATACAATCAGAAAAGCTTTATTGGACTTAGGAGCTAGTGTGAATCTACTGCCATATTCTGTGTATGTGCAGTTAGGTCTTGGGGAATTGCAACCCACTCCTGACACGCTACAATTAGCGGACAGATCTGTGAGAGTCCCTCGGGAATCGTTGAAGATGTGCTAATCAAGGTTGATAAATTTTATTTCCCTGTGGACTTCATTGTGATGGATACACAACCTGTGCAAAATCCACAAAATCATATTCCCGTTATCTTAGGACGTCCCTTCTTGGCAACGTCAAACGCTATCATAAATTGTCGTAGCGGGATATTGAATTTGTCTTTTGGCAACATGACCGTAGAACTGAATGTCTTTCGTGTGAACCAACAACCCATAGAGTGTGATGATGATGAATTGCACGAGGTTAACATGATTGAGAGTCTCGATTCAAGACTCATTGCCCGACATTTTGTCGATGGACCCCGTGCAAGCATGTTTAGACAATTTTGACTTAGATCTCTTCGATTCCGAGTACATTAGTGAGGTCCACTCTTTGCTAGAGTCTCAGCCACCCATGGATATTGCCAAATGGCGAGAATGCGGTGGAAACTCTTCCACTCTCTCGATACCACATCTGCCCCACCTCTTGACACACCACCTAAGCTTGATTTGAAACCTTTACCCGATACCTTGAAGTATGCATTCTTAGGTCCTTCCGAGACTTTACCTGTGATTATTGCATCATGTTTAGACACGGAATATGAAAGTCAACTTTTAGAAGTACTTAAAGAGCATAAAGGAGCCTTAGGTTGGACCATCTCCGATCTTAAGGGTATAAGTCCCACAATTTGCATGCATCACATAAACCTTGAGGAGAACACTAAACCATCTAGGGAAATGCAAAGGAGACTTAACCCCAACATGAGAGATGTTGTCAAGGGTGAGATTTCTGAAACTGCTTGACGCGGTATCATCTACCCGGTCCCCGATAGCCATGGGTCGATCCTATTCGTAGTACCCAAGAAGTCCGGCATTACCGTTGTTCCAAACGAGATGAATGAGCTCATTCCCACCCGTGTGACCACCGGGTGGCGAGTATGTATTGATTATAGAAAATCGAACACGGTAACCAAGAAAGACCATTTTCCCCTTCCCTTCATTGACCAAATCTTTGAAAGGTTAGCCAAACATAAGTACTATCAGCTTCTTAGATGGCTATTCTGGCTACAACCAAATTCACATAGCACCCGAAGACCAACAAAAGACCACATTTACATGTCCTTATGGAACATTTGCTTATCGTCGTATGCCTTTTGGGCTGTGCAATGCACCCGCTACTTTTCAACGTTGCATGATGAGCATTTTTTCCGACATGGTAGATAAGTTCCTTGAGATTTTTATGGATGATTTTTCTGTGTTTGGATCTTCATTTGATGAGTGTTTTCATCACCTCACATGTGTGCTAGTTAGGTGTAAGGAGAAGAGTTTGGTCTTGAATTGGGAAAAATGCCATTTCATGGTTAATTCAGGCATTGTTCTAGGGCATATTATCTCGGAAAAAGGCATAGAAGTAGACAAAGCCAAGGTAGATCTCATTCAACAGTTGCCTCAACCTCGTTCTGTGAGGGACATCAGATCATTTCTAGGCCATGCGGGTTTTTACCGCCGATTCATCAAAGACTTTAGTAAAATTTCACGACCTTTGTGCAATCTTCTTGCAAAAGATGTTGCATTTGTCTTTGATGATGCTTGTAAGGAAGCATGGGAGCAACCGAAGGCTCTCCTTACATCTGCCCCTATAGTCGGACCCGACTGGTCATTACCATTTGAGATTATGTGTGATGCGTCCGACTATCTTTAGGAGCTGTTTTAGACCAACGAGTAGACAAACTCCCTTATGTGATCTACTATGCTAGTAAAACACTTAATGACGCTCAATTGAATTATTCCACTACCGAGAAAGAGTTGCTAGTCATTGTGTTTGCATTAGACAAGTTTAGATCCTATTTGATAGGGTCTAAGGTCATCATTTATTCTCGATCATGCTTTGCATTGAGATATCTTTTGTCTAAGAAAGATGCTAAGGCTCGTCTAATTCGATGGATACTCTTGCTACAAGAGTTTAACCTCGAAATTCGAGATAAGAAAGGGTCGAAAAATGTTGTTGCCGATCACTTGTCTAGGTTGAATGTTGAATCTTCTGATGAGTTCTGTGTTGATTAGGGAATCATTCCCCGATGAGCAATTGATGCTTGTGTCCGAGATGCCTTGGTTTGTCGATATTGTGAACTACCTTGCTACGGGTAGAATGCCCTTGCATTGGTCTAAACAAGACCGTTCCAAGTTCTTGGTCGAAGTTAAACATTTCCTTTGGGATGACCCATATTTGTTTAAGTACTGCCAAGACCAAATCATTAGGAGATGTGTCCCCAATTCTGAACAAAGGGACGTCATCTCTTTCTGTCATGACCATGCTTGTGGAGGCCACTTTAGTGCCAAGAAAACTGCTGCAAAGATCTTGCAAAGCGGTTTTTATTGGCCAACACTGTTTAAGGATTGCCATGCATTCTGTGTTGCTTGTGACCGATGCCAGAAATTAGGAAGTATATCTAGGAGAAACATGATGCCCTTACAACCCATATTGATTGTTGAGCTGTTTGATGTTTGGGGCAATGATTTCATGGGTCCATTTCCGAATTCGAAGGTAAGTTGTACATCCTTGTAGGCTGCCGATTATGTCTCTAAGTGGGTAGAGGCCATTGCATCCAAAACCAACGACCATAAAGTTGTTCTTTCTTTTCTTAAGGAGAACATTTTCTCCCGTTTTGGAACCCCGGAGCGATAATCGGTGATGGAGGTAGTCATTTCTGCAATAGACCCTTTGAATCACTAGTGCGCAAGTATGGAATCACTCACAAGGTCGCAACACCTTACCATCCTCAAACCAAAGTGGCCAAGTGGAAGTGTCCAATAGGGAAATTAAGCATATCCTTGAGAAGACTGTCAATCCTTCTAGGAAAGATTGGTCTTTGCGCTAATTGATGCTTTATGGGCCTATAGGACTGCATACAAGACTCCCATCGGGATGTCTCCTTACAGACTTGTGTACGGAAAAGCATGTCATCTACCCGTTGAGTTAGAACACCGTGCATCTTGGGCAGAAAAAGTCAATTTTGATCTTGATAAGGCTTGTACCCGTAGGAAACTTCAACTCAATGAGTTAGAAGAATTGAGAAATGATGCATATGATAGTGCAAAAACGTACAAACATAGAATGAAGGTGTTTCACGATAAGCGCATTCTCGCAAGTCTTTCACCCCAGTGTCGAAAAGTTTTATTGTACAACACTAGATTGCACTTGTTTCCGTGGAAGCTACGTTCTCGATGGTCCGGACCATTCGTGGTACGTCTTAGTTTTCCCCCATGGAGTCTGTAGAAGTTGAAAACCCAAAGAAACAAGAACATTTTCAAGGTCAATGGTCAAAGATTGAAACCATTTATGGAGCATCTTCCACCGGAAGTTGAGACCGTTGACTTGGAAGACCCCATCTATGTGGACCGACCTAGTTCACTTTTGTACATACTTATGGTCTAAAAATCCATCATCTTTCCCTTTTCTTTTTCTTTTTGCATAATTTTGATGTGTGCTAACCAAACCTTTTTGCCTTGCGTTCTTGATTGTTTGCTTTCAAAGCATTCACCTTTCTATGGTTTAGCAACACCCTCTTGCATCCTTGTAATCTCTTCCCTTTTGTTTATTTAACATAGTTCTCTCGGTATGTGACTTTTTAAATTCTTATTATCTCGTTGACACATTGAGGACAATGTTTATTTTAGGTTTGGGGTACATACATTTGCATATAGAGTTTTTAGTCTTTCTTTTCAAAAAAAAAAAAAAAAAAAAAAAAAAAAAAAAAAAAAAAACTCTTTGTAAATACTTGCATGAAAAACCTCCAACTTTTAGAGATTTTAGAGTCACCAAAGATGCTTTTAGCTATGTTTACATAGAGAGTCTGACCGAAATAACAAGAACTTGGAAGTCTTGGAGAACGCAATCGGGTTCCTTAGTTGATTAGAGCGTTAAAGTCGGATTTAACCATACCGGAGGGCGAATTAGTCTTTGTTTAGATTTTAGGTAGTAGAATTGTGATCAACCATAGTGGAGACTACCCATTTTACATCAAGCGAGGTACCGACCTTCACTCTTTGTGACTTTCTAGAAAATCTTTTAGAGTGTGTGTCACCGTACGTCAATTCCGGGTAGGAATGGTGAGCTACCCAACTTCGCACCACTTTCAGAACTACTTTTGATCTCTTGAGTGCTAATTCCGTCAATCATGAGGGTGACGTCTAAAGATGAAAACTCCTTCTAAATATCGATTTGCGCTTAACATCACTCTCTCTCTCAATCAGTAGTTCCATAGAAACACATCATCGTCAGCAAGCGGAGCAACATCAGAATATTCGAAGAAAAGTTGATATAGTCCAAGGTTACGTGCAACAAAGAAAGGAAAAGAAAATAGGATGAGAATTAATGAAGTTTGTAAAATCAAGACAATACAAGTTATGGAAATTGTGTGATATAGTCCTTCATCCATGGAGTTAGTAGTTTTATTGTTTTTATTTTCAATTAATGTATATAGTGAAGTTTCAATAAAAAAAAATAATAAATAAATAAATAAATAAATAAATAAATAAATAAAATAAATAAATAAATAAAAAATTAAAAAAAAAAAATATTTGTAGTTTATTTTCTTAGTTTTGATACCACCATGGTAAAGAAGAAAATTCCAAGTAACAAGGAAATTGAGTAGAAAAGTTAAAAATTGTCAAGTTTTGTGAAGTTTAGAAGTTCGTCATCAACATTTGAAGACCGAAGACCGAAGATTGAAGACGTTTCTATGGTTCTTATGAGAGAGTGATATTAATTGCCGATCGGGTGAAAAGGTAGTGAGTACTCCCACCCTTGCTAAGGGTTGATTTCCTTCCTTAGAGATCATCGAGAAAAAGATTCTTTTGACCACACTTTTGTGGAGTCTCCAGATTTTATTTCGGAAGGTTATCCTTCTTACCTACAACGTGTGCGGGATTTCTCTCTTTATTCCTGCCGCACACATGAGAGACTAAAAGCGATCTTTTTGAGTGCAATTATCATAAAACCCTAATGGTGAGGCAGAAGTCGAGGCTTATGATCACAATCGAATCCGAATTCTTTCATATGGTATGGTTACTTCTCGCTCGGACTTAAGGATGAGAATGCGTTCTTTAGTAGTTCTAACTTCTTGTTACTAGTATGCGAAACTCTATGTCCTCATAGCTTCTAGGATGCTTGAGACTCTTTTACACTCGAAGTTGGAGAAGGTTTTGTGGGTACACCTCTGGTAAACCCTCACGAGACTATAACTCGTCCACTAGGGACACCTAGGGGTTTAAAGGCTTAGTGCATACGCTAAATGCATTCGAGAGACCTATGACAGTGGTATAGTTAGGATTTCTTATTGTCTGTTTCACTTGAGGACAAGTAAAATTCAGGTTTGGGGGTATTTGATGAGTGCCAAATATTGCATCTTTTGGCACCTTTTTATTGGCACTTTATCAGATATTTTCTTTGTTTTCAAGAATAAATATTTGTATTAATTAATTTTGTGTTTTTAGGTAATAAATAAAGCTCGAGAAAACCGAGGAGTCCACGAGCGAAGAATTGGAGTCGAGCATCTATGGAACAAAGCCAAAGCCCGCGGCAAAATGCTTGCAACCCAACAAGTAGCAACTCATCTAGAATACATGGGCTTGAGCTAGACCCGACCCGCGACCCGGATCCGAGCCCGTACACTCCAAGCCGTTGAGATCTCATCTTGCTTCATCCTACGCTCGCTGCATCCTACGCATCGACCCTTGATGTCTCTTCTCAACACCAAAACATCCCAACACTTCCTCGACCGTTCAGATCTCTCCCGCAAGATCCTACGCTCGCTCCTACGTGCGCTTCAACTCTCGATGTCCCTGCCTCACATCGAAATCCCCATACCCTATACCCCAGTCGAGTAACCCCTATTCTCCATTTTACTTTCTCTTTCTTCACCCATGATCTCTCAGAGAAAACCCTACCCAACCTTACCTCCACCTCCTTCTTCCCACGCCCATAGCAGAGCTCCATCATCACATCCATCCCCTTCTTCTGTCGCAACAACTCGCCCAGGCTCTACTTCGACTTATCTCAGTCTTAGCTTCTCTGTACCTTAGAAGCTAGGTTAGAGATAAGTTAGACTTAGGGTTTTCCTCCAACCACCCCGCATGGCGATTCAGAGGCAAGACAAGGTCGACATCAGGTTTGGGTCAGAGTAGTGGTTAGTGAGGATTGATTTTGTGAGTTATAAATTGGGTTTTTGATGTAAGAAAAAACTAGTCAGTTTTTAGTTTTCAATTTAGGGTTCTTAGTTTTAATTTGTAACTCTAATTTGAAGTCTGTTTCAGCATGTTTAGTATGGGCTAATTCTGTATTGCTAGGATTTACATGAAACTCTAGCTCTGTTCTGTTGTTCAACTATGTTGTGATTGTTCTTAAATGCTTAAACTCTTAAGATAATTTCAATCCTTGCACTTCAATACTTTGCTTTCACATTGAATATCATGTATTCATTGTAGCTAGGATTAAACTGTTTTGATTGTGCTCAGCTCATGCTTAAGAGATAGCTGCCAAACCCTTGACTAATTGTGCTTAACTTAGACAATTAGTGCTCTGGTTTGGTACTCTAGCTGTTGATTGTATTATTACCTAGGTGGAACTCCTTGCTTAAGAGATAGTCTTGACACATTGTCCTTATTTGCAATAGGATTAAGAACTTTCCAACTAGTTGACACACATAACTTGAACCAGTGGTGGATTGGCAATCCTAGTATCCTTCCACCTTAACATTTACAATACATCTTGAGTTCACTTGTTACCACAACATCACTTAGTCTTAAGGACTTTAAACAATAGCTTGTATCTCTCGTCACTTACATCACCTGAAACACTTGAGTTAACCTTAGAATAACTTAGCATACACAAGTTCCCTCGTGGAAAGACCTGCTTGCCACTGCCTTCAAGGCTCTATGCACTTGCAGATTAGAACATAGGAAAAAGCTCTTTAGAGCACCTATCGCCAATGAGCGACAGCGAGGCAAGCGGGGTCGAAGCAGCGAACGGGCAATGCGGCGAGGCGGCGGCGGCCACGGCGGCGAGAGGCCTCATATCCATTCACCCTCTTCGGGGGTTTCGTTAACCCACTTTACTTTTCACTCACCCACATCATAGGTGTCCATCACCCACTTCCATCAATCAAAAAAGGTTCGATGCTTCTTGTTACATCAAATTTCGATGTTCGGCGTATGTAAACCGTTGATGCTCAGTGGTATATCAAACTTCGATGCTCCGCGATACATCAAAATTCCATTCTCGCCTACAATTCGATGCAATGGTGGTACATCAACCTTAGATGCGGCTGGACACACATGACGTTGATGCTCCCTGGTACATCTATTTTCGATGCTCGAAAACATCAAAATCAAATTCAAAAAAAAAAAAAAAAAAAAATCAGGAAAAAGCCGGCGGCCCAAGCCGGCGGCCAGAACCGGCGGCCTCCACGAGCGGCGGCGGAGAACGCCGGCGAGCTGCGGCGACTAGCGGCGGCGGCGGAAGTGCCGGCGGCGACCAACGAGCGTCGGCGACGGCAACACACAAGCGGCAATCGGCGATTAGTCTCCATTTAATCGCCGAGTAATTTGAGGGATTAATTCGGTGCGTCGCGGTACATCTTAATTCCGTAGCCCCTGTTTCAATGGAACGCGGCGCAACTTAATCTCGTAGCCCTCGGATTATTCTGCCCAGTTTCTCTGGCCTTGCGGATATGTACACCCCACTAATACTTGGTCTAAAAATTTGTTTCGTTGATATCTTCTTCGTCTCACGTCCGAATTGGATGATTTTTGGCTCGTTGCGATCACATTTCAATATCCTACGACATGAAGGTAAAATTTTGCAGTTAGAGAATAATATTTTTTGGGTACAATCACGTCATCAACATGTTAGAGCATGGCGTTGACCAACCAATTTTGTTTCCTCGATAACTTCTTCTTCGTGCATCCAAACTGAGTGATTGTCGGCCCGATGAGATCGTATGTCAACTACCAAGGTCATGAAGGCAGCATTCCAATTTCCGGAGAAGGTTAAAAATTTTAGAAATATAAAATGACAGCTCCAGAAACGGTCATATTCAATCACCACCGAAAATACTGCAGTCCAGTTGATCGAACTGCTGCAGTCCTTTTCCACATAACTATTACAGTCAGTTGATCGAACTATTGTAATACGGTTTCACAGCAACAGTTGTTGGCCTGTTGATCGAATAGCCGCAGTCCTTTTAATTCCTACAGTCCAGTGGGTCGAACTGCTGTAGTCCGATTTTCCCCAAAAATTGTTTCAATACAGTTTTCCTCACAACCCATTGATCGATTTGCGCATAATCATTGCATGCAGGTGATCACATCATTTCTTGAAATAGAGTTCCGTGGCAATTGTCTTCGATCCAGCTTGGACTTAACTGGTGCATTCCAGTCCCAAAGACAAATCAATTACTAAGTCGAGATGATACGCTAAGGAAACTATACTAATCATCGTCGCTGGAAAACAACGACATAGCCAGTGGGCATCCTAATCACTTCGTAAGCGAAGTCACGGTAACATTTTCAATAAGGTAAGTATACAATTTTCATATTTTTGCATCTTTTCATATATTCATGCATACTTTTGTTCAAAGAAGACACCTTTAATGTGGCAAGCATCTTCTCACGAGGGGATGCACACATTTCAATTCTCGGGGCGCATCCGGAATAGTGGGATTGGCCCCCGCGCAATTCCGGATAGCGGACATATTCAAAATCCCATGCGCGAGCAAATGCAGCAAGGCAAAGTGCACCCTTGTGCAAGCATTGAGCAGCATGACAATTACTATCTTCCGGGGGCAAGTTGCATATCACTTCAACACGACTGACCATCACTTGGGGGCGAGATATGTAACACCTCATGGTCTAAAATTACTCTTTTGGGGCAAGCTGTGTAACACTTCATACGTTTGGGGGCGAGTTACATAGCACCTAATTGCAATTAAGCTCCTGAAAACCGAAACATTAGGTAACCCAAACTTCTTAGTCCTCCAACGAGTTGCAGGATTAAGAGGGGGCGAGTGTACACCCTAATATTTTTACGCAATTTTTACAATCAGTAATGTTAAACTGCTATAGTTATGTTGATTGAATTATTGTACTCCAGTTCAAAAGCAACTGCTGCACTCGGTTGGACGCGACCGATGCAGTCTAGTTTTGCCTATGAATTCTGTACTCAGTTGGACGCAACTGATGCAGTCTGGTTGCACTCAGTTGGATGCAATCGATGTCGTCTAGTTTTATTTGTAACAGTTACACCTAGGTTTATTGAACTGTTTAAATCTAGTCCTCAAGAACAGCTGTTGGAACCCAGTGATCGAAGCTTCGTGATCATCCGGCTATGTTCGATACTCTAGCCTAGCCGATAGCACATGTCAGAGTGCAGCTTGTTGCCGTCCTCGTAGCTCAATTGATCGCACTGGCCGAATGCTCAATGTCGCCGCAGACTCAACTCGATCGAAGCCGTCAGTAGTCACCTGTCGCAACTCCCAGTCCAAATTCGATCGCAGCCGCTATAAACATAGCTTTTGCTCGCCACTCCTCAGCACTCAACTGATCGCAGATGTCAGAGTGCGTGCTGTTGCTCGCTCGCAGCCCAGCATCCGATCGCAACTGGCCGTGAATGCTCGATGTCAGCTGCAGACCACCGATCAGTCGTTGCAGGCTCAACTGCTTGCAACTTTGCAATGAGCCGATCGCACTCGCCGCAGCTGCGCTTGTTCGTCAGCTCCCGCAGCTCACATCGATCGCAGTCGTCGCAATGCTCGATGTCAGCCGCAGACCACCGATCAAGTCAGCCAGAGTCCATCTCTCGTTCGCAACTCCCGTAGCCCACCCGATCGCAACTGCTCGTAGCTGCGCTTTGATCGTCACTCCTGCAGTCCAGGTGATCGCAATGGCCGCCGCGATCCCACCTGATCACAAATCTTTGCGAATAAAGCCTTCACTCAATGTTGTTACCGCTCATTTCCAACATCACTCTGCTCCATTATCAAGTTCCCGTTGCATCACCTCAGTCTTGTTTTTGCAAAAAGACTTGGGGCTTAACTTGATTACGATCTCCACAAATCAACGAAGGCGTTTCTATTTACGCTTGAAAGAACATAAATTTACTCTTGGGGGCGTCTTGATTTCCGTAAACAACAAGGGAAGTTCGCGAATCACCTCAATATCAATAGTCCACACTTGGGGGCGAGTTTTATCATTGACTAAGGAACGCGAATTTTTTCTTAACCCCCAACAAGTTGGAGGTTAAGAGGGGGCGATGTTTGTACCATAAGTAAAAATACCACTTAATGGGCCAAATTGATACCTGAATCATCTTTTGGTCCTCATCCAAGCCCACTAACCGATCAACCAAGGCGGCCACCCAATCTGCACACGGATCGGGTCAATGGTCAAAGTCACCAACTATCAAAGTCAACTTCCGGTCAAGGTCGGTGGTCAAAGTCGGTCAACTATCAAAGTCAACTTCCGGTCAAGGTCATGGTCAACGGTCGGTCAACAGTCAAGGTCAACCGTCGGTCAACTATCGAAGTCCGTCGCACCCCTAGCCAATTTTCAGTCTTGTAGCCAGTAATGCTGCAAACCAATTCCCAGCCAAAAACTCTTCCACGCTGCCAACCAGTCTCCAACCATGCCGCCCGCCAACCTCCATCCACACCGCAAGCCATCATGCCCGTCAACCATCAAGCCACTCCCTACCCATGCACACTGCTTCGCAAAGAAATGTCCACCAATATCGCTACCATCATTTATGCGAATTTATCATGGAAGCATAAATGTGCGCTTTCATGCAGAATTGAATTCCAAAGAGTTTCGACCATGCAAATTGAAGTCCAAGAAGCCAAACCATGCGGTTGCTAAATGCAAAAGAGCTTAAACCATGCGGTGCTAAATGCGACGATTTTACGCCATGCGGTACTAATTGCGCAGCTTCATACATGCGTAATTAACTCAACTGTTTTCATACGAGAATTGATGATGGAGACATGAATGAGAAGTTAATGTAATTTATGTTTATATTTAGATGTGGAACTCGTATAAATAGGAGAGGACAGTAAATCGGAAAGAGGAGGCCAAGAGGAGGGTAAAACATACTTTGTAATACAAAAGTCAATAAAATATTTCTCCCCAAGGGGATTCGCCTATGGACGTAGGCAACCTATGCCGAACCACGTTAAACCTCTGTCTTTCACTTTGTTCTTCATTTCATCTCCTAACCCAATATACACACCAAACTATCCATTCATCGTGTTTCGTGCCCAAAAGTAATTTTGGGTGCAAACATCAATATATAAGCCCTCGCTGCAACTACATGTACAAAACCAAAATAAAATTATGGTGGGTTTGGATGTAGACTTTTGAAGGAGGGATTTAGGGGTCCAGGAGATTTGGTGGAATTACGTTTCCCTCGGTTTGTTTGGTTGCCCAAATCCTCGAATCACGTTTCCCATAGGAATCGGTTTTCCAAAGAAATCCTCCATATGGAGTCCGACCCTCCCCCTAAGATTTGTTTTAAACTTATCAAGGGATTTATGGGCCTACTTTTTTAACTCTAAATCTCATTTATATTCAATTTTAAGTTTCCAAGGGTAAAACCAAACTAAGATATACGGACTTTAAAACAAGATAATTCTATGAATCCTAGGAATTTTAATTGGGTTACCAAACACGCAAGTGATTTACATGAATCTTAGAATTCATAATCCCATGGGATTATAAATTACTGGAAATCGTGAATTCTACAAACAAACCCACCATTAAATTGGTCCAAACTTAAATGAAATTATGAAAGTTGTTTACCAAACAAGGATTTAAAAAAGGGTGCATTTCAACATTTATAGATTTTATTAAAAAATTCGAAAAGCAACATTGGACATTTGGACATTTTACAACGTTTTTGTACCTTTTGTAGCCTCACAATAGAGTTTTCACAATATTTTTTAACGAGTGCTGGACAAAACTTCATTAATATGTAAAACATATTTATTATCTTCTTATAATAAAGAAAAGGGGGACTTTTGTACCGTGGCCCCCCTTTTTTACTAAGCTACCCCTACCTTCATCGCCTAATTGCGAAACCAATTTTCATCTTCGTTTCTTCTCTCGCTCCGCTGTTTTCTTCCAACACCACCATTAACTGTGTAATAGAAAAGTACAAATTGTCAGACCTTACTTTCCAATTCTAATGTATCTCCAGCAATCGATACTCAACTATGAATAACAATCTAATTCATTCAAATTTCTCAATTTCACTCTCAAATTAGGGTTCAATTGACTTACTTTGAACACTAAAAACTTCTCCACGCTACATCAATCTATTTAGAACAAAGATTGAATTGCAGAATTGGAGAATTGGAGAACAGATTCAAGCTAAATAAATGGTTTGGGTTAAAGTTTAGCTTTTCAATCGAATTGATAGTGCCAGAGTTGAGGTTTTTATTCACACGAATCAGGTTAGTAAGATTAAACCAATCGAGTTACGAATTTCAGATTTTTATTTGGAATAACCTGTTTAAATGATTGGGTTATTGTTAGTTTCAAATTATGTACATACAAAATTCGAATGAAGTGGCTATTTGTTGGTTCCGAGTTGGCACACAGAGTGTATAAAGAAGTTTATGGGAAGATTATCTATCATGTTTGATAAAAGAACAAAGAATATGAGCTTATGGGAAGTTCAAGAATTTAGCCTACCCATGTTTCCACACTTTTAAGCAGGCCGTGAATGGAAATGACTATATCAATATGAAGTTGTATTTTTCTAAATTTTTGGTGCATCGTAGGCCGGTAGGAAAGCGCATCGTGCGTGCGATTTCACTAAGAACCAAGATTAATTGATAAACTTTCCGGTCATTGTTGCTCTAAAAAAATATTAAGTGATGTTATGGCTTATATATGCAGATGATCAGCCTCACTTCGTCAACAACTTGGGGTGGCGTGGCTAAGGGAGCTTAGCCGTAACCTGGATGAGCTAGCATGGAGTTTAGCAAATACATGTGGCCATTGTTGTTTCATCGGCATATGTCAAACAATATGTAGGTCTGTCTTCTGCCCCGTTATACCTAAGCTTTGGCATTTCAAGCCAATTTTAGTCGTAGGAAGCATGCCATCTGAAGCTAACTTCAGCCGTCCTGTACCCGTCAGTACGAAACACGGAAGCAGTTTTATATAATTTGAGTCCTCATTGTCAGATATCGATATTGGAGGATACTGGAGCGACATTGATTCTTTCACACTTTGTCAAATTTTTTCAAACAAAAATTTAATAAAACACTACTGGGAGATTTTTTTTCATTAAGAACCCTCGGTTAATACTACTGTTGTTGACATTTTTCGCCCTATGTAGAAGCCACAAACATTTGTACTCTCACTTTTGTTGCTGCTGCAATGTTTGATTGTATTTACAGTATTGGTTTTCAATAAGATAGTACATTGCTTTAAACGAGCCTCTAACTGAAGTTCTAACGGGTATTGTATAAACTATAGCTACATACATGAGGTAAAATGCCAATCATAGTTTGGAGTACATAACCAAAGATACGTTGATGGATGTTTGGTGGTTTTTTGGTGCATGGGTACTTATACTATGTTGCTTTCAATGGCGGACTTTTCCACAAAACCACTTTAGTTTGTTACTCCAATATTTTATAGATTTTGCAACCCAAAGGCAAGTCGGCAGGTGCATCGCACGTGCGTCTTTGCTAGTATGTATAAAAAAAAGGAAATGTATAATAATTAATGAAGTACTATATTTGTGGTCGTGCTACGCACTGAGATATTTTTTATTTTTTTAATCATATTTTTAATTTGGTGTTTGCGGGGTTTTATCCGCCCGTGGTGATGCATTTTTGATTTGGTGCGGTGGGACGATTGTATTAAATAGGTGGAGGAAAGAAATGAAATTGATTCACTTTTTTCTTTTATTTAAAAAAAAAATATATGTGAGATATGTAGTTGTTTGTTTCCCATTAATTTGAAAAAAAGAGTCCTAAAATATTCCAAATTGAGTTTGGACTTCAATAAAATTTTAAACACTGTAATTCCTTTTTTTTTTTTTTTTTTAAACCAAAACATTGTAAGTTGAGTTTTCCTTTTCCAATAAATGCAGTTAAGATTTTTTAAAGTAATATTTGGTAATTTATGACATAACAAAATTTTGAATACAAAATTTTTCCGTGGTTTGACGGAAATATTGTGCACCTTAGACGATGTTACTAAAGTACAATTAAGTATTTGTCGTAAACACGGTGTAAAGAAAATTATTAAATGACAACTCTCACGAAAGTGTTGTCCACCTTTCTTTTTGTTTACTAACGGCCAACTAAATACTTAATTTAAATAAAGTGTAGCCCAATTTTTAATATCCCGACCAATAAAATTATGCCGAGTGTCCTCACCATAATTTATACATTAAAAAAGACCTATTTCCGCTAATAGGAAACAAAAGTTTCATCACCTTGGAGCTTCTTTTGTCAACCCTTTAAGGGGAAGATGTTATCCCATTTAACGAATTTTTTTGTGTCAAGGACTAACTAGCTAGATTTACAAGAACCCAAGTTACTCAGTCAGCATGCATGAAGTTTCGGTTAAATATCTTTTTTAGTAGCTAATAGTTTCTTGAGACGGTTAGTGTCAAGAAACTATTAAATATCTTTCCAGTTTCAAAAAAAAGATATTTACTGTTGGCTAGTCCAATTTCTTTGGTTTTCAATACAACCTTTTCCTTCGAAAAAGTTTCTTGAGACGGGCTAGTGTCAAGGACTTGAGAACTCAAACTACAAATCACAAGTACTACCAGGGCCAATCCACTTACCAATTGGGCAATTTCTGGTTGGTTAATGTACAATGACAAATGCTACCCTGCACCGTTTTGCGGGAAGCTATCCCGTTTAAGCGACTTCTTTACCGTTAGATGATCAAATCAACGGTTGGATTCACATTCAGGAAAGGATCCACCGATTCCAAGAAAGGACCCACCATTTCCCTAAAGGGTTCAAGGCTGTTGGATCTGGGTTTTGGCGTGATCTAACGGTAAAAAAACCGCTTGAGCAGGATAATTTCCCGCAAAATGATGCGGGACAGCACTGCTCATGTATAATTGGAGATCATTTTGTTCCCTTGGAATTTACTCGGATTTTCCAAAGACTTCGTATACGCGGTGTATAAACTGTTGGGTGCAATAATCAAAAACAAGGATAAATCAAATAAGCAAAAGTTATTGATACTTAGCTCCTTTATAGTGGAAGTGATCGATTTGATGAAACGGACGAGCTCCCAAATCTCGCAACAACAACAACAAGGCAAAACTTTGGAAAAAGAGTGAGTCACGTGTTCAACACGCTGCCCTTAAGACATTAGCGCCCTGGCTACACTCAAGAGTGATGCTATAGCCCTCACAGACGGATATCTCCGGGATAAAACACCCTACTACACCTACTACTAGCATATGTAGTAGATGCTCAACTTGAGCTTGGCAACTCCGAAAAAACCGTTAAGGAAAATCGCGAACACTTAAGAAACGACCATAAAATATTTTCCCTTAAGGGTCTCTCTACAATAAGGAGCAACCCCTTTCCCATAATTTTTACAAAAGTAGTGAATTTTTTTATATAATGGAACAAAACAACTTAAGAAGAAGAACTCCCCGATGTGGGACTAAAAAGCTTATAGAGTCTCTTAAAACAATTAAAAAGTGGAGACTCCACAATGTGGGACTAATAAGTTTTTTCATTCACAAAAGAAAACAATAAAGTATAATTTTATTAAAAACTTAAAAATCCTTTTTTAGTAATTGTTTTCCAACAATCCCCCACATGAATGAAAAATCAATAAAACACGAAAACACATAGATCTTGGTAAATCAACAAACCAATCTCACGACCCGAACTGACTGAAAATACAGAAAGATCGTGCATGTTGAAGTCATACTAGCCATTCCAACGTCATCTCCCTCACACAACAGTGTGTTGACCACAGGGTCATACTATGGATTTCTAAAATCATATAGTATAGAGAGCTTTCATCTTTAGTTCCTCACAAGTGAGACTAAAGGTTCCTTTCACCAAAGTGAAAAAGCATGAACTAGTGAACCCTTAGTGACCCTTAGGTCCTAAGTTCCAGTAATACCAAAACCATCAAAATAAAAATCACATAAAAAGCGCAGGAAATACCATTTTAGGCAGAGGTGTCCATGAGGTCTTGAACCTTTGCTTAGTGAGATATTACCGGAATTACTTGCTAGAGACAGTGAACTATGTCTTGAACTGCTAGCATTTGATGTAATTCGTGATAACAACCACGGATGATATCTCCAAGGGTGCTGCCAAGCTCGTGCCGTTTTGTCCAATTTGGCCCTGGACATATCCTGTTTCTCAGAATGCTCTAGAGAATCAAAGCTCATATTCTCATAGGAAGCGGCCCCACTTCCTCATTCAGATAGGTGAGTTTCTATAAAGAGTGTTACTGCTACACCCCACTTTAATCTTAAATTGAAACTATAGAACTCATTAAGACTTATTAAAAGTCATCCTTCACATGCAGTCACACTATCACGTTTACACCATAGGGAAGGGACAGAGAATAAAATTCTCTGATAGTGTTTACCTTTACCCACCATAAATTAGTTGTCTCATTCGAAACCTTGATCTTGGGATCTCCAGTCAGCAAGGTTGAGTATCCTTCATGGCAAGTTTAATTTATGAGCTTAAGCCCCATCCCCTCGATGTATTTCTAACTATCTCTTTGGACAAACCTTTCGTCAAAGGTTACGCGATATTCTCCTTGGACTTTATCCAATCAATGGAAATAACGCCAATTGAGATTAGTTATTTTTAGCTTTAGCTATTATAGCTTAGCTAACACAATGTATAGATATAGGCCGGCACAGGCCTATGCCCGAGAGGAATGTCTTCTAAAAAGCATCTTAGGCACTCGGCCCCCTCTCGTGCTTTATCTAACGCAATACTCTCAGATTCCATAATGGATTGAGCAATATATGTATGTTTGGAAATCTTCCAAAAACAAACCCTCTTGCTAGAGTGAAAACATCCACTCGTAGACTTAGACTCCTCTGAGTCAACTATCCAGTTCGCATCACAAAGTCCCTAAAGGACAACAAGATACCTTTCATAAAACAAAAGGTAATAGAGTATTTTAGGTACCATAATACTCTACTAAGTACATCACAATGTTCTTGCTCTGGACTACAAGTATATCTACTTAACTTACTCACAATATAGGCAATGTCTGGACTCTTACTACCATTAAATTCATCGACATCCTATAACTCTTGAGTATTCAAGTTAAGATCCTCCATTTTTCTTATTTTTCTTGAGTCTACAAGAAGAATCGTATGGAGTACAAGCAGGCTTACAATCAGACTAATTGTATCTCTTAAGCACAAATTCAACATAATGAGAATAACTAAGACTATAAATGTTTGATTATCTTCTAATCCTCATCCCTAAGATTACATAAAAAAGCCTTAGTCTTTCAAGTCAACGTTCTCATTCAGTGCATGGTTTTAGTGGAATTAATCACTTCTATGTTTGTATCAAGTATAAACATATCAACATACAAGCATACAATCACACAGGCATCCTTAACAAGTTACTTATAAATATACTTGTCAGATTCATTAACTTAAATCCACTACACATTATCTCATGATCAAATTTTCCATGTCACTGTTTACGTGCTTATTTGAAAACCATACAAAGATTTGTTCAACTTACAAACTTTGTCTTCATAAACTTTCACTACAAAGTCCTCAGGTTGATCTATGTAAATTTCTTTATCTAATTCACGGTTTTAGGAAAGCTGTCTTAACATCTATCTGATGTATCTCCAAGTTGTTTATGGCAGCAATATCAATTAGCATCTCAACAGAAATAATTCTCGTCACAAGTGAATAAGAATCAAGGAAATTTACACCTTCTTTTAATTTATATCCTTTAGCTACCAGCTTAGCCTAATACTTTTTCACAGTTACATATATCTAACGTCTCGACTCATTTACATCACATGGTCTTACTCCCTAGAGGTAAACTAGCAAGCTCCCAAGTCTGGTTCCGACGGACTGAGTCCATTTCACTAAATGGAGCTTCTTACCAGAATGGGTTTTCAATAGATGTTATGGCTTCTTTACGAGTCTGGAGCTCAGATTAAGCTAGGCTTATTAAGAAGTCAGGTCCATAAGAAGTCTCAGTTCTAATCTTTTACTTCTCCTAGGATCAACTCTAATTCATCTTCCTTAAAGATAAGTTCTGACTATTTGAAAATAAATCTAGGGGATCAACATCACATCTCTAATGAGGTACATGATTAAGAATAAACATGTTCAAAGAACTCAGCATCCCTAGATTCCATAATAGTATTCACACCAAAATCAGAAAAAGCAGAACTCACAACCAAAAACTATATGCAGTAGGGTACTCAGGATATCTTATCTAAACACCCCCACACTTTGACGTATGCATAAGAAGGTTGTCTATCTTTCATAAATATATGGAGTTTTATCTAATCCCTTAAAGGTTACTCTATTCAGGATATCAAAATCGTAGGACGACCTCCCCCCCCACAAGTTGGCGGTGAATCCTTTAATCAACATGGCATAAATCATCTCCTTAATGGTTCTGTTCTTACGATCAACTATACCATTAGACTACGGTGAATAAGGAGGTGTGATCTCATCAATAATGCCATCTAACAAGTAAAGTTCTCCTATATGAATTTCATATTTGCCATCATGTTCAGACCTAACTCTTTTAGTGGTAACATATACTTTGCTTTCAATTTTAAGTTTATACTCTTAAGGCTTCTAAGGCATCATCCTTACCCCTAAGTAAGTATACAAGATAGTACCTCGTACAATCATCTATGAAAGTTATAAAAACACCTTTTACCACCTTAGTTTGGTTTGATTTCATGTCAACTATGTCTAACTGAATTAATTCTAAGGGCTTAGAATTACTCTGAGCAATTTTGCTAAAAGGTTTTATAGCATATTTTGGTTCTACGAATATTTAACTTTTGTGTTCAATATCCAAACTAAATTTGGGTATGCAGCCTACACTTCCCAGTTATGCATTGACTTATATAAGTTTACGGTTCCATGTCTACCATGCAAAACATTCAATCACACAAAAGAAAACACAAGAATCAACTACTTCATCAATTTTTCGTTAAGCTTATATTGACCTTAAGTCTTATAACGTTTCCTTCAAAATCACATGCCCTTAGGTAAGACAAGTTTTCCATATTCAATTAATATCTTAAGTCTTTTACCATCTACAACGAACAAGATACAAGATTCTTGCATATGCCCTAACATGAAAACTTCATTCAATGTGAGAATATTACGGATATGAGCTTCGCTCGACCTTTCCCTTTTATGCAACCTCTGTCGCAGGGTGAGTTACTCATATAGAGTTTCTCGACATCTCCTATCCTCGATAGGAGGTGAACAGTCTCTGTTTCAACAAACATGCTTGGTGGCTCCAAAGTCCACCTACTGGTCTCTCACATTAGTTATTAAACTAACTTCCGACATCATGCCACTGAACTCATACTAGTTTGTTTCAACTAAATTAGCATTAACTATCTAGTAATTAAGGTTTTTATGTTGCCTACAATAAACTGCCGTATGGCTAAGATTTTACACACATAAAAATCACCCTTAATTAAAGTAATGCTAGATTCAAGTTTATGAAACATACCTTTCTTAAGAAGACTACGCTTAGAGTTGAGTTTGATGATCCAACCTTTGTCAGCTTTGGAAAAATTGTGTTCATCCACATGCGCTCGTTAGCCATGTCCCTTTCCGTTTCATGTCATAATCTTCGTTCATACTGACTACGGAGATGGTAATTTCCCAATCACCTAATACACCACATCTCAAAAACCTTAGTTCCGAAACGTAAGATAAAATATGAGTTTTGAAGATAATATCTAGATTTACAAACTTCGTTTGAACCACCATATCAAAAAACTCATGGTTACCCCATAAAAACTACTTTAGTTAATAAAACATTTCTGCCCGTCAGAATTTTCAGAACGTTTCTCTGTTTTGTAAAATATCAAAAAAATACTTTTACAACTCCAAAAATTCTGAAATTTTACGTGGGTAACTATCAGGATGTCCTCTACGTTGTGCCAAAAGGGTTCGTCGAAATTACTTCTAGGTTGAGAGATAAATTCGAAACTCTACAGCTGACCAAAAATTCGTTTTCTGTTTTTTCACTCCATAATTAACATCCATGATTCACAAACCAATCAACCATTCTTGATTATTACAAATTTTAATGTCTTAAGATTGTTGGGTGCAATAATCAAAAACAAGGATAAATCAAATAAGCAAAAGTTATTGATACTTAGCTCCTTTATAGTGGAAGTGATCGATCTGATGAAACGGACGAGCTCCCCAAATCTCCGCAACAAAGAACAAGGCAAAACTTTGGAAAAACAGAGTGAGTCACGTGTTCAACACGCTGCCCTTAAGACATTAGCGCCCGGCTACACTCAAGAGTGATGCTATAGCCCTCACAGACGGATATCTCCAGGATAAAACACCCTACTACACCTACTACTAGCATATGTAGTAGATGCTCAACTTGAGCTTGGCAACTCCGAAAAACCGTTAAGGAAAATCGCGAACACTTAAGAAACGACCATAAAATATTTTCCCTTAAGGGTCTCTACAATAAGGAGCAACCCCTTTCCCATAATTTTTACAAAAGTAGTGAATTTTTTTATATAATGGAACAAAACAACTTAAGAAGAAGAACTCCCCATGTGGGACTAAAAAGCTTATATAGTCTCTTAAAACAATTAAAAAGTGGAGACTCCACAATGTGGGACTAATAAGTTTTTTCATTCACAAAAGAAAACAATAAAGTATAATTTTATTAAAAACTTAAAAATCCTTTTTTAGTAATTGTTTTCCAACAATCCCCCACATGAATGAAAAATCAATAAAACACGAAAACACATAGATCTTGGTAAATCAACAAACCAATCTCACGACCCGAACTGACTGAAAATACATAAAGATCGTGCATGTTGAAGTCATACTAGCCATTCCAACGTCATCTCCCTCACACAACAAAGTGTGTTGACCACGTGGTCATACTATGGATTTCTAAAATCATATAGTATAGAGAGCTTTCATCTTTAGTTCCTCACAAGTGAGACTAAAGGTTCCTTTCACCAAAGTGAAAAAGCATGAACTAGTGAACCCTTAGTGACCCTTAGGTCCTAAGTTCCAGTAATACCAAAACCATCAAAATAAAAATCACATAAAAAGCACAGAAATACCATTTTAGGCAGAGGTGTCCATGAGGTCTTGAACCTTTGCTTAGTGAGATATTACCGAATTACTTGCTAGAGACAAAGTGAACTATGTCTTGAACTGCTAGCATTTGATGTAATTCGTGATAACAACCACGGATGATATCTCCAAGGGTGCTGCCAAGCTCAGTGCCGTTTTGTCCAATTTGGCCCTGGACATATCCTCGTTTCTCGAATGCTCTAGAGAATCAAAGCTCATATTCTCATAGGAAGCGGCCCCACTTCCTCATTCAGATAGGTGAGTTTCTATAAAGAGTGTTACTACTACACCCCACTTTAATCTTAAATTGAAACTATAGAACTCATTAAGACTTATTAAAAGTCATCCTTCACATGCAGTCACACTATCACGTTTACACCATAGGGAAGGGACAGAGAATAAAATTCTCTGATAGTGTTTACCTTTACCCACCATAAATTAGTTGTCTCATTCGAAACCTTGATCTTGGGATCTCCAGTCAGCAAGGTTGAGTATCCTTCATGGCAAGTTTAATTTATGAGCTTAAGCCCCATCCCCCTCGATGTATTTCTAACTATCTCTTTGGACAAACCTTTCGTCAAAGGTTACGCGATATTCTCCTTGGACTTTATCCAATCAATGGAAATAACGCCAATTGAGATTAGTTATTTTTAGCTTTAGCTATTATAGCTTAGCTAACACAATGTATAGATATAGCTGGCACAGGCCTATGCCTGAGAGGAATGTCTTCTAAAAAGCATCTTAGGCACTCGGCCCCCTCTCGTGCTTTATCTAACGCAATACTCTCAGATTCCATAATGGATTGAGCAATATATGTATGTTTGGAAATCTTCCAAAAACAAACCCTCTTGCTAGAGTGAAAACATCCACTCGTAGACTTAGACTCCTCTGAGTCAACTATCCAGATTCAGCATCACAAAGTCCCTAAAGGACAACAAGATACCTTTCATAAAACAAAAGGTAATAGAGTATTTTAGGTACCATAATACTCTACTAAGTACATCACAATGTTCTTGCTCTGGACTACAAGTATATCTACTTAACTTACTCACAATATAGGCAATGTCTGGACTCTTACAGTTCATTAAATTCATCAGACATCCTATAACTCTTGAGTATTCAAGTTAAGATCCTCCATTTTTCTTATTTTTCTTGAGTCTACAAGAAGAATCGTATGGAGTACAAGCAGGCTTACAATCAGACTAATTGTATCTCTTAAGCACAAATTCAACATAATGAGAATAACTAAGACTATAAATGTTTGATTATCTTCTAATCCTCATCCCTAAGATTACATAAAAAAAAGCCTTAGTCTTTCAAGTCAACGTTCTCATTCAAAGGCATGGTTTTAGTGGAATTAATCACTTCTATGTTTGTATCAAGTATAAACATATCAACATACAAGCATACAATCACACAGGCATCCTTAACAAGTTACTTATAAATATACTTGTCAGATTCATTAACTTAAATCCACTACACATTATCTCATGATCAAATTTTCCATGTCACTGTTTACGTGCTTATTTGAAAACCATACAAAGATTTGTTCAACTTACAAACTTTGTCTTCATAAACTTTCACTACAAAGTCCTCAGGTTGATCTATGTAAATTTCTTTATCTAATTCACGGTTTTAGGAAAGCTGTCTTAACATCCATCTGATGTATCTCCAAGTTGTTTATGGCAACAATATCAATTAGCATCTCAACCGAAGTAATTCTCGTCACAAGTGAATAAGAATCAAGGAAATTTACACCTTCTTTTAATTTATATCCTTTAGCTACCAGCTTAGCCTAATACTTTTTCACAGTTACATATATCTAACGTCTCGACTCATTTACATCACATGGTCTTACTCCCTAGAGGTAAACTAGCAAGCTCCCAAGTCTGGGTTCCGACGACCGAGTCCATTTCACTAAATGGAGCTTCTTACCGAATGGGTTTTCAATAGATGTTATGGCTTTTTACGAGTCTGGAGCTCGATTAAGCTAGGCTTATTAAGAAGTCGTGTCCATAAGAAGTCTCGAGTTCTAATCTTTTACTTCTCCTAGGATCAACTCTAATTCATCTTCCTTAAAGATAAGTTCGACTATTTGAAAATAAATCTATGGGATCAACATCACATCTCTAATGAGGTACATGATTAAGAATAAACATGTTCAAAGAACTCAGCATCCCTAGATTCCATAATAGTATTCACACCAAAGTCAGAAAAAGCAGAACTCACAACCAAAAACTATATGCAGTAGGGTACTCAGGATATCTTATCTAAACACCCCCACACTTTGACGTATGCATAATAAGGTTGTCTATCTTTCATAAATATATGGAGTTTTATCTAATCCCTTAAAGGTTACTCTATTCAGGATATCAAAATCAGAGGACGACCTCCCCCTCACAAGTTGGCGGTGAATCCTTTAATCAACATGGCATAAATCATCTCCTTAATGGTTCTGTTCTTACGATCAACTATACCATTAGACTACGGTGAATAAGGAGGTGTGATCTCATCAATAATGCCATCTAACAAGTAAAGTTCTCCTATATGAATTTCATATTTGCCATCATGTTCAGACCTAACTCTTTTAGTGGTAACATATACTTTGCTTTCAATTTTAAGTTTATACTCTTAAGGCTTCTAAGGCATCATCCTTACCCCTAAGTAAGTATACAAGATAGTACCTCGTACAATCATCTATGAAAGTTATAAAAACACCTTTTACCACCTTAGTTTGGTTTGATTTCATGTCAACTATGTCTAACTGAATTAATTCTAAGGGCTTAGAATTACTCTGAGCAATTTTGCTAAAAGGTTTTATAGCATATTTTGGTTCTACGAATATTTAACTTTTGTGTTCAATATCCAAACTAAATTTGGGTATGCAGCCTACACTTCCCAGTTTATGCATTGACTTATATAAGTTTACGGTTCCATGTCTACCATGCAAAACATTCAATCACACAAAAGAAAACACAAGAATCAACTACTTCATCAATTTTTCGTTAAGCTTATATTGACCTTAAGTCTTATAACGTTTCCTTCAAAATCACATGCCCTTAGGTAAGACAAGTTTTCCATATTCAATTAATATCTTAAGTCTTTTACCATCTACAACAGAACAAGATACAAGATTCTTGCATATGCCCGGAACATGAAAACTTCATTCAATGTGAGAATATTACAGATATGAGCTTCTGCTCGACCTTTCCCTTTTATGCAACCTCTGTCGCAGGTGAGTTACTCATATAGAGTTTCTCGACATCTCCTATCCTCTGATAGGAGGTGAACAGGTCTCTGTTTCAACAAACATGCTTGGTGGCTCCAAAGTCCACCTACTGGTCTCTCACATTAGTTATTAAACTAACTTCCGACATCATGCCACTGAACTCATACTAGTTTGTTTCAACTAAATTAGCATTAACTATCTAGTAATTAAGGTTTTTATGTTGCCTACAATAAACTGCCGTATGGCTAAGATTTTACACACATAAAAATCACCCTTAATTAAAGTAATGCTAGATTCAAGTTTATGAAACATACCTTTCTTAAGAAGACTACGCTTAGAGTTGAGTTTGATGATCCAACCTTTGTCAGCTTTGGAAAAATTGTGTTCATCCACATGCGCCTGTTAGCCATGTCCCTTTCCAGTTTCATGTCATAATCTTCGTTCATACTCTGACTACGGAGATGGTAATTTCCCAATCACCTAATACACCACATCTCAAAAACCTTAGTTCCGAAACAGAAGATAAAATATGAGTTTTGAAGATAATATCTAGATTTACAAACTTCGTTTGAACCACCATATCAAAAAACTCATGGTTACCCCATAAAAACTACTTTAGTTAATAAAACATTTCTGCCCGTCAGAATTTTCAGGAACGTTTCTCTGTTTTGTAAAATATCAAAAAAATACTTTTACAACTCCAAAAATTCTGAAATTTTACGTGGGTAACTATCAGGATGTCCTCTACGTTGTGCCAAAAGGGTTCGTCGAAATTCCTTCTAGGTTGAGAGATAAATTCGAAACTCTACAGCTGACCAAAAATTCGTTTTCTGTTTTTTCACTCCATAATTAACATCCATGATTCACAAACCAATCAACCATTCTTGATTATTACAAATTATAATGTCTTAAGATTGTTGGGTGCAATAATCAAAAACAAGGATAAATCAAATAAGCAAAAGTTATTGATACTTAGCTCCTTTATAGTGGAAGTGATCGATTTGATGAAACGGACGAGCTCCCCAAATCTCCGCAACAGCAACAAGGCAAAACTTTGGAAAAACAGAGTGAGTCACGTGTTCAACACGCTGCCCTTAAGACATTAGCGCCCGGCTACACTCAAGAGTGATGCTATAGCCCTCACAGGACGGATATCTCCAGGATAAAACACCCTACTACACCTACTACTAGCATATGTAGTAGATGCTCAACTTGAGCTTGGCAACTCCGAAAAAACCGTTAAGGAAAATCGCGAACACTTAAGAAACGACCATAAAATATTTTCCCTTAAGGGTCTCTCTACAATAAGGAGCAACCCCTTTCCCATAATTTTTACAAAAGTAGTGAATTTTTTTATATAATGGAACAAAACAACTTAAGAAGAAGAACTCCCCGATGTGGGACTAAAAAGCTTATAGAGTCTCTTAAAACAATTAAAAAGTGGAGACTCCACAATGTGGGACTAATAAGTTTTTTCATTCACAAAAGAAAACAATAAAGTATAATTTTATTAAAAACTTAAAAATCCTTTTTTAGTAATTGTTTTCCAACATAAACTGCTAGAATTAAACCCCGGGAGACTTCATTTTATCGTTACTAGGAATTAGCAACCAAAAAAAAAAAAAAATCAATAGGGGAAGAAAACAAAGAAGCAATGTTTTCTTGGAGGGTGATTATATCATTCTCTTAGATTAATTAGCAGTAATCAATCCTTGCATTGTTCATTTTTTCCTCTTTTCCAGAATGCCGCCTCTCTAATCTTCCTACAAGCACAGACACATTAATAAATACCTAATGATAAAAAACCAGAATACACGGCCAATTGCCTCGGCTAGACAATTCAAATACTAAAACCTTTGGAATAGATCCATATGATATCAGCTTCATCACGACCTAATGAACATTACGAACTCTTATTGACAAGATCTACCATTCATTCATAAGTCGGAGAGAGCATACGAACTGAAGAAAAAACCAATCCGGATAAAAATAAAAATGACATAATTAGTTAATATAGGGAATAGACTGTAGAGATTGTATTAAAAGGGGAAGCAAAAATTACAACCGCAACAGCAGGGATACAAATTAACTTCTTCAAGCATCCAAAAAAAAATCTAAATGAACCCCAAAACTCATCGAATAAAAGGCTTGCTCGGATCTAGTCCCGAATAGAGGCACTGATGAAGTTACGGGTTTTTCCGAGATAGAGGAGACTGTAGGCGCTAATCACTGTTTTGTGTGTGTATTTTTAAACTCGATGGACCATTATTTGTAAACTAAACATGTAACGATCATATATATGAACACAACTAGTTGGGTGTACTACAGTATATATATACATATACAACGAATTATGATTAAACAAGTACTGTTACGTATATACTTCAACTCAATACAAAATAGAAAACGTATGATTAAGTTAATATACACAATCATGGCATCCACTGCATGCAGTAACAGTAACCCATGAGATTATTACACATTTACAATCATCTCGTTTCACATGTAATTCTGGCTTATAGTATTACCATTGATTTTGAATATGCGAACTATCCCATTTATTAACGATTTTTCTTATCCTTTTTGTTGGTGCTACTCTCCTTAGGGTGACCAGCCGCCTTCTCATTGTTCTTCTTCTTTCCTTCATTGCCATCCTTTTCTTTCTCGTCCGATCCCTCAATCATCTTCCCCTTATCCTTCTTCTCCTTCTTTCCATCATTATTATCGTTACTCGACATTATTGGTGAATATATATCCAAAGAGTTAATAAGTAACAGCTGATAAGGAAGACAGTATTGTAGTGATGATTATGAGAAAGTGTGATGTTTAATTCATTTATAGGAACGGAAACACTAGTCATTTTCTTCTTTTAATATAGTAAAAACATATGTATGACGCATATGTATGTATGTAGGAAACCCTAAGTTTATTCGTAAGTATTTACGCGTTGTGATTAATTTACGCAATCATGTTCTCTTACCATTAGCATACAAGCACGTATACACAAACTAATTGAATGGTAATTACCCCAAAAAAACAAATCAGGACGTAACTAGCTAATTTTCCAAGAACTTACCATCAAAATGATAAAACCAACTAATATTTGCATCTAATAGTTCATGCTTAATATATAACTTATGGAAACTGTCGGTGCAGGGACTCAAACAACAGAATACAAGCATGACAGTAAATCACATAAACAACTGGGATTAATGTTGCATGGAGATCTTTGTGGTCTACATACGGATTACTTTATGTTCGAGTATCTAATTTCTTGTCATTTTTTTTATAACAATTTCCATTAATTTGCTCTAATTTGAGATCACCGTGTGTTCGCGCTAAATTCTATTTGTATTACTATCTAACATCTGCTACGTATATAGGATATTCCCGGAAATACAAGGGAATACTTCATTTGAACATCCACATGGACCAAAATACATCATTCGATATTTGATCTGATCTGATGTGATTCTTTTCGGGAAAATACTTCACCTGAACATCCACATCATCCGTAGTTGATTTGGTTTGATTTTTCCCCCCCTCGTAATTTACCCGGGTTTCCATAAACTTGGTTTACGCGGTTACTAAACTGCTAGACTTGATTCATTTCTCCAGCTTATACTCACTAGTAATTAGTGACTGGACAGTTTTAGAAGAAAACAAAGGACCATCCTTCTTGGAGGGTGATTATATCGTTCTCATTATTGATTAGCATAGAATAAGTCATACCCGATTTCTTTTCTCTTTTCTCAATTAATTAATTATGGATATTTTGTGCATCTTGTTGAGTGCTTAATTTTGTGCACTATATCCATTTTTCCATTTCATTTGTTGGCATCGTTTTTAATCATCCGAGTCTTCAATGGCATTCTCGAGCATCTACTGCATATATCCGTCGTTGTCAGATAAATATCAGAGTACTTCAATCCCAGAAAAGAAACATTTACATGAATTTAAGTTGATTTGTTTTATGGATATTATGCATGTCCCTTGAAATTTACTCGAATGGTTAATACACGGTAAAGAAATATGGTGACAGTATTTACTTCTCACACAACTGTGTTGAGGTTGATTGCATTAACTTGTATTTATACGTATTACAAAAGGTGTAGATAGCTACACGGTTAAACTAGAGAATAGGTAAAACTAAAGAATAGGAAAACCTAGAGAATAGGATGACTAAAACCTAAGTAGCTATAAAACAGGATGACTAGAAATTGTTACAACAAGGAAGAGAATATCCTGTATAGATTACAATTACGTGTACACAAGGAAAATATTAAATTGTACATGTGTGAAGTTTATCAGGGGACTGATAAACTTAATACCCCCCCCTCAAGTTGGAGCGGTAGAGCCAGAACGAACGCCCAACTTGCTAACCAGACGGCCAAATTGTGGAGCTCCTAATGGCTTCGTAAAAATATCTGCAAGTTGATCATTAGATTGAAGATGCTTTGGGAATATCAATCCACTGAGTAACTTTTCACGAACGAAATAACAATCTATTTCAATATGTTTAGTGCGTTCGTGGAAGACTGGATTTTGAGCAATGTGAATTGCTGCTTGACTATCACAAGAAACAGTGATAGGGAGAGGACATGAAATATGCATGTCATTGAAAAGGTAACATAACCATTGTAATTCAGCCGTAAGATTTGCCAAAGCTCGATATTCTCGCAGCGAGGAAGAACGAGCTACTGATGAGGTCATTTCTTTGACTTCCATGAAATAGGACTATCACCTATTTTGACTAAATAACCTGTAGTAGACCTACGAGTGAGCGGACATCCTGCCCAATCAGAATCTGTGTATCCATGCAAAGAAAGAGAACTATTGGAAGACAAGAATATGCCATGACCTATAGTGCCCTTTAGATAACGCAGGATACGATGAGCAGCATCAAGATGAGATGTGCGAGGCTTTTGCATAAACTGACTCAGATAATTGACTGAGTAAGTTATGTCAGGCCGAGTAACTGTAAGATACAAGAGACGACCAATTAGACGCCGAAAAATACTTGGATCAGTTAACTCCTTACCATCAGTAGGGAGTAACTTAAGATGTGTATCCATTGGAAAGGATGATACACGCGCCCCTGTGAGGCCAGAGTCCTGTAAAATATCAAGGACATACTTGCGTTGGCCAAGAAAAATACCTTTAGAGGAACGAGAAACTTCAATTCCTAAAAAATATTGTAAGCGACCAAGATCTTTTATGGAAAAATGAGAGGCAAGACGTAGTTTTAGGGAGTTAATGAAACTATCGTTTGTGCCAGTGATAATGATGTCATCGACATACACTAAAACAAAGACCGAAGTTTTACCACGATGATATGTGAAGAGTGAATTGTCACATAAAGATTTGGTAAAACCTTCAGAGAGTAAAACAGAACAAAGCTTAGCATACCATTGACGAGAGGCTTGCTTAAGACCATATAGAGATTTCTTAAGTTTAAATACACGGGACTCACCTTTTCGTGCTAGTCCAGGTGGTATCTTCATGTATATTTCTTCCTCCAGATCTCCTTGTAAGAAAGCATTATTGACATCCAACTGGTGTAAAGACCATCCTTTGATTGCAGCAACAGATAATAAAACACGGACGGTGACTAGTTTCGCCACTGGGGCAAAAGTATCAAAATAATCAATACCTTCTTGTTGTGTATAGCCTTTGGCAACGAGACGAGCCTTATATCGTTCAATAGAACCATCAGAATTAAACTTTATTTTGAATACCCATTTGCATCCAATGGCTGTTTTACCAGGAGGTAAATCAACCATAATCCAAGTATCGTTGGCCTCCAAAGCCAAGATTTCTTTAGCCATGGCAGCACGCCATTTTGGGCATTGCATTGCCTGAGAGAAATTTTTAGGCTCCTGTGTTAGAAAAACAGCGGATAAAAAGGCCTTATGAGAGGATGTAAATTTATCGAATGATAAATAGTTTGTCAGTGGATAAGCTGATGTTGATGTGCAATCAGCAGCTGAACAATGAAAATCTTTTAAGTATGCCGCAGGAGGAGTTGAATCAGATGACTTGAATTGTTGGAGTGCAGGCACAGGAGATACTGAATCTGATGGAAGATGAGTCGGAGTGCCAGGTGCAATGGCAGACGGGACTGCAGATGGGATTACAACATCTGAGGAATCCCCAGTAGGGATAGAAATTAATGGAGATTGAGGATTCTGTGGCAGTAAAGCAGATTGGGTGCCAGAACGTAAAACTGAAGCTGGGGGTTTTGTAGGAGACTGAGATATGTGTGCTGGCAAAAACCGAGGAATAGCAGAAGAATTAGTGCATTCCATTGCAGAACAATGAAAATCCTTCAAGTATGCAGGTGGATTTCGCACACGAGATGGTCGGGGCTCTGTGACAGGGATAGTAGAACCTGTTGAGTTGTGAATAGTTACAGATGATGGAACTATGGGTTGAGGAGATAAATTGCCAGAATTATCGTCAGAAACTGGAGGTAAATCTGCAGAATCTGAACTGGAAATAGGAATCGCAGGATGAGGGTTTGAAGACCCAGGCGATGAGAATGGAATATCCTGTGAAGTAATTGGATAAAAAATATGATCATAGGAAGCAAACTCGGATTGCTGGGACTGGGCAGGTATGGAAGGAACCTGAGAAGACTTCAGATCATGAAAGGGAAACGTGTTTTCATGAAAAACAACGTCACGAGAAGTGTAGATAGACTTGGATTCAATGTCATAAACCATATACCCTTTTTGACCATGGGGATAGCCCACAAAGATGCCTGGCTTGGCTCTTTGATCGAATTTGTGTAGTATTTTGCTATTTCTGCCAAAGCAAAGACAGCCAAATACCCTAAGAGAGGAATAGTCTGGAGGTTTGTTTAACAAAACCTCATGAGGAGACTTCCGAGCTAAAACTGGAGTGGGGAGTTTGTTTATAAGGTAAGTAGCAGCAAGAATGCATTCACCCCAAAAACTGACAGGCAGGCCAGATTGAAACCGTAAGGATCTCGCTACATTGAGCAGATGTCTATGTTTTCTTTCAACAACGCCGTTTTGCTGCGGTGTATAAGCACAACTGGTCTGATGAAGGATACCATGTTGATGAAACCATGCCTGGAGTTCATTAGACTTAAATTCAGTCCCATTATCCGACCGAAAGGTCTGTAATTGAGAAAGAATAGGCTGAGAAACCCCAGACGAGATTGATGACAGTTTGTGACCAAACTGATTGAGGATAAAGTTAAAAAAATATTGAAGAAACTTGAGAGTTTCTGATTTAACTTTCATTAAGAAAACCCAAGTACATCTTGAGTAATCATCCACAATGGTGAGAAAATACTTGGCACCAGTATGGGATGGAGTCGAAAAAGGACCCCAAATATCAGCATGGACTAGTTGAAAAGCATGAGTAGAAAAAGATGTACTTTTATTATATTTCAGACGAGATTGTTTTGCCCTTGGGCATACATCACATAAATGCGAAAAAGAAGAACGAATATAAGCAAATTTGCTAGACAAAAACTTAAAACAATCCAAATTTGGATGGCCTAAACGGCAATGCCATGTATCCACAGGCTTATTTGCATTGAGAGATAAAACAAGTGGTTGAAAACGAAAATGATAGAGACCGGCAACACAGTTACTCCATCCAATCTCCTTGTTCGTGCGAAGGTCCTGGAAGATACATGACTCTCGTGAGAATGAGACACAACAATTTCTTTGTAGAAGTCGGTTGGTATCGACGAGATCAAGTTAAACTTGAAACTGGGAATGTGAAAAACATCAAGAAGTGTTATGGAAGATGATAACACAACTTGGCCAACATGTGTCACAGATGTATTAGATCCATCTGGAAGTTGGACTGTGATGGGTTTAGAAACCAATTTATAAGATGAAAATAAAGAAAGTGAAGAACAAATGTGGTGTGTAGCACCACTATCAACTATCCATAAAGAATCAGAACAGGAAAAGATCTTACCTGCAAAATTAGCATATGGGGCTATAGCATGACCTCCATTGGCTGGTTCAAGTAGAGACAGTAAGTGAGCATACTGAGCAGCGGAAATAGCAGGTGCAGCAGGCGGAGTAGGATTAGCAACAGCAGCAGCCGTATGAGTGTCCACATCACGGATCCGTGGTAAATCCTTAGGGTAACCATTGATTTTCCAAAGAGGTTGCCTTGGTATGACCATGTCTCATTACGGTGCTCCTGAAGGGTCGTTGACGCTTGTTTCCATTATTTGCACCATGGGCTCCAGATTGTGCAAACGGCTTTGGATGTCTCTGATCAGTACGGGAAACATTCAAGGTAGCAGACTCAATAGAAGGAACACTAGAAGAGTTAATCCCCTGCTGCTCCTCCTCTTGCCTTACATGATTATAAATCTTGGCAGAAGATGGCATAGGATCCATCGGGAGAATCTGACTGCGCAAAGAGGAAAACCTCTCGTGCAAACCCTGCAAAAATTCCATTGCCCTATCCTGGTTATGATGATCAACAAAATTCTTACCTTCGCCGCAGATACAGGGTTCAATAGGCCGGAAGGTATCCAACTCATCCCAAAGAGATTTCAGTTGAGTATAATACATAGCCACGTTCAGGTTCTCTTGCTTCAAGTTTGCAATGGACTGTTTAATCGCATAGAGCTTAGAGGCATTTTGATGAGAAAACCGGGACTTTATTTCCAGCCATTGTTCATGTGCTGACGGGAAATTCATGGTGGTTGATTTAATGCTTGGATCCACCGAGTTGGAGATCCAACTGCCTACTAAGTCGTCGCAACGCGTCCAGTGAAGGAGATCAACTGGGTTTCTGGGTTTCTTGATCGTTCCATCTATGTAGCCTGTTTTCCCTTTAGCACCGAGAGCCTTGACATTCCTCTTCCCCAAGTGCAATAGTTATCACTTGTGAGATGAGGAGTATAGATAATATGACGTTGGATTGTCCGGGATGGACATAATACGGACTGGTAGGAGATAAACCAGTATCCTTATCGGTATTTTGAATGACAGAAGAGTTTGATTGATCCTCTTCGATAGCCATGGATATTGAAGTTGCAGGAAAAAAAAATTCTAACCTAGCTCGTGTATACCATAAAGAAATATGGTGACAGTATTTACTTCTCACACAACTGTGTTGAGGTTGATTGCATTAACTTGTATTTATACGTATTACAAAAGGTGTAGATAGCTACACGGTTAAACTAGAGAATAGGTAAAACTAAAGAATAGGAAAACCTAGAGAATAGGATGACTAAAACCTAAGTAGCTATAAAACAGGATGACTAGAAATTGTTACAACAAGGAAGAGAATATCCTGTATAGATTACAATTACGTGTACACAAGGAAAATATTAAATTGTACATGTGTGAAGTTTATCAGGGGACTGATAAACTTAATACACGGCTAGACTTAAACTGCTAGACACTAGGGATTCAAAGACTTGGTATACACGGTTTATAAACGGATAGAGTTAAACTGCCAGAGACTTGATTCACTTCTCCATAATTTCACTCTTATTCTAACTAGAAATAATTAATGACCGAATAATTTTAGAAGAGAACAAAGAAGCAGACTTATTCTTGGACGGTGATTATATCTTTTTCAAAAATCATTACCGATAATCAATTCAAAAAAATCAAAATACATAAAAATCAATGGAGTAATTAAATCAAAATACAGTCGACACGGCTAATAATGAACACTAAAAGGAGACAATTCCAGTACTACAAACTTTCATCAACAACATCTATCACCTCCGTAATCCATACTATAAGATTTAATTCATAGATATGTGTCATAAGCGATTTTTTCCCTTGAAATTTACTCGGGTTTCCTAAGACTTAGTAGGCATACGCGGTTTATAGACTGCTAGAATTTTTTATTTTTTTATTTTTTTTTGCTTTTTGATGAACCATAGACTGCTAGACATAAACGGCCACAGACTTCATTTCTCCGTAATTTCACACTTATATATACTCCCTAGTAATTATTAGCGGAGCACATAATTTTAGAAGAAAACAAAGAAGCAGCCTTCTTGGAGGGACAGTATATCGTTCTCAACATTGATTAGCAGAGAACAAGTCATATTTCATTGTCTTTAATTAACTAATTATGTCATTCTTAAAAGTGATCTCTAAATAATTTCAGAAAGCCCTCTCGCAAACACACAACCTACACAGCTAATCCCATAGGTAAGAAATTGTAAAACCAAGACCGTTCTACGACCCCACCCACGTAACACAATAAAACAAATCAGGACGTAACTAAATTTTGAGAACAAGTCATATTTCATTGTTTTTAATTAACTAATTATGTAATTTTTATAAGTGATCTCTAAATAATTTCAGAAAGCAAATCAGAAAGCCATATTTCATAACCAATGTTATACCAGCAAATCAGGACGTAACATTGATTAGCAGAGAACAAGTCATATTTCAGGATTACGATCACTTATATCCTCAAGTATATCCAAAGGCCTTCCTTCCTTGATATCCTCTTCCTCACCATCATTGTTTATATAAGTTCTTGTCCGGATTGACGATATTGCTAAGCTGGATTTTTTCATTGCCTTAGCCTTAGTATTGTTACCTTGGTTACTGTTATTACCTGACAAAGATTCCGTTCCTCTTTGGCTATGGTTGTCGTCCCTGCTGAAAAAAAGAAAAACAGAAATTACCAATGTTCAACTATGAAGTCAAAGCAATGAGTATGTAGAAATTGGGTTTGTTCTACATGCATGCAAGTGTAAATTACTAAACAAATAAACGAACAACTAGGTAGTGTTTTCTTAATTAACTAATTATGTCGTTGTTATAAGTCGTCTCTAAATAATTTCAGAAAGCGCTCTTGCAAATACACAATCTACACGGCTAATCCAATAGGTAAGAAATTGTAAAACCAAGACCGTTCGACGACCCCACCCACGTAACACAATAAACCATGACAGTTTATGAACTTTCATTAACAACGTCCGTTGTGAATGCACATGTTTAAAGCAGTCTGAATTGTGTGTGACTTTGATGCACACACGATGGACTCCGAATATAACTAGTGACCTCAAGATATCCAGATAACCAACTTCGAAGGGTTTTATCTGCGAATGTAGAAGTCTTTTTGGTCGTATACTGCAAGAACACCAATGCGATATTAATGTTTCTGATTACCTCCTGCAACTTGAAAACTTTGTTGGAGAACACCAACTTGATTGTTTTGCTACACAGATAACCAAAAGTCCAGGCAACCAGGGCCGGCCTGAGGCAAAGTCGACGAAGCCTTACTTTGGGGCATCAAAAACGTGAGAATTTATTGCGAATATGTAGTTACCTGTTTGCTCTGTTTACCATAAAGCAGGTACCTGACTGACTGAAGCGTCATTTGGCTTTAAAATCTGTCTCCAGCACTTTGGTTTTTATCGACTAATCATAAGGGGAAAAAAGAGGTCCTTGATACTTTTTGATCAGTTACGGCTGCAAAAGTAACTAACTTTGTTTAACGGTGGTGTTTGAACGGAGTTGGCAACTAATTAAGAATTGATTGACTGATTGCATACTAGGGACTAGAGAGCATTTGAGTTGTATAGATATTAATTTCGTACGATTTTAACTATGTTCTCATTCTGAATCTCTCTGATCACCCTACAGACAAACTCCTTTGAACAAGGTTATTTATTTTTATTTTTTTGCTCGGCAAAGAAAGGAAATAGAACAAGGTTATAACTACTTGTACTGACAATGGCGCAGTTGCTAGATCCTGGCCGGTACCAAACACACATTTCATAATATATAAATTCCAGCTTATATTAGCAGAAAATCTGTGCGAAAATAAGAAAGCAAAAGTTATAATAGATATATTGTCTTTAATTATATATCGTATTCTATATATCGGTATTCCGATTATATACTGGTTGCAGTAAGTCGTAAGATTTAAACCAGGCCAATCTAAGTGACTACATAATGATGATGAATATATAAGCAGACCAGTATTAATTAACTCCATGCCATAGTTTTCCCATTCATTTCATTTTTAAAACTTAAACATTTCATTTCCCAGCTTTCTTGTCTTTCTTGTTGACGCCACTCCCAGTAGCCTTCTTCTCATCTCGGTCTATGTTTGGTTGCTTAGCGTTGTTCTCAGTGGTACCTCCAGAGTTGGATGGGATTTCCTTATTTCCATGGGCCTTCTTCTTGTCCTTCTTTCCATCCTTACTTTCGTCTAGCTTACTTTCCGATGATTTTCTGGTGCTAGTAGTCACCTGGGGAGGTGCAAGAGGCATATTATTCCCTTCACTAATTTTCTTAAGTTTCTGCTCCTCCAAGGGATCATCCTTCTTATCCTTCTTACTCGGCATTATGAATGTCTCAAAAGGTATGAATAACTGATGTTGCTGAAGATTGTTTCGTGGTGATCAGTTTTATGTTTATTTAGCTTGTGAGAAAGTGTTGTGTTTAATCCCATTGTGGCCCCTTATATATAGCAATAAATCGAGAACTGTTATGATCAATTTTCAACCGCATGATATTGAAGATGTGAAGGCTCTCATCAGAAGATGGAGATTAGTCAAAATATAATACGTAATACCAATATCAATATCTAGCTACTCGTTTAGGTAAAGACTTGAGTTTGTTTCTTTGGATTTCGTGTCATTTTCTTCCCTTGTAATTTTGTTGGGGCTAAAAAGTCATGTACGCGGTTTACTAACTGTTGAACTTAACTGCTAGACTTCAAGCCTCTCTTATTTACTTGGAAATCAATCCAAAGAAAAAAAAAACAACCAAAGAAAGCAGTTTCCCAAGAGGTTGGTAATGTCATTTTCATCATTATTTATATACATGATTCATTTTTCAAGTCATGTAAGTCAATTAAGTCTCTTAATGCTCTTTGTGCAACCACGTATGATCAAGATGCTAAACAAACAAAACAAAAATGAGTCCAAAACTAAGCCAAAGTTCACATTACACGGTTAATACCAGCTGTTACTAGCAATTCAAGTGCTACGTCCTCAAATATTGTTCAATATTCAACCACTGCAGTACGACGAGATTTCATTAACAACATGGTAATGAATGAAATCCTTCCATCTGCACGGGCAACAGTAACGTTGAAAATCTGAGCATAAAATTCACCAGTGAGGTGAGTATATTTCTGGTTCGCCGAGTAGAACTTGGGAACTTTTCTTCTTCTATTACTGTAATAACATCTATAAGATTCTTGCATTCGATATATCACTCTACAAAATAATGGATATAAGATTATAAGATAGAGGGTTTAAGCTCCATCATTTACATCGTACAGGGGAGAGAGCGAGAAAGAGACGGTCATGTGCATAAATCCTCAAAACCCATGTACTCGTTATGCTTAATCGTTTTTGTCATGTTTGCTATGCCAACTCCACCTGTTGTAAAATATATGCGCAAAAAAGAAAATATTCAATACAATCAAGTTTGAACCCTTCTGCATGGCTTAAAATGGGGAAACAGGGGATTTTCAGTGAATCATTTCTTAATTTCAATATAAGAATTAAAGCCAACTTTATTATAATCAGTCAGATATTGATCATTCTCACCCAGTAAGATTGCGCTAATGAATATTGTCAAGACGAGAATGAAGATGATCAGAGATGCTCTTCCTAATATGGATATAATCTTTTTCACTACATGTTGTCCTACTAATGCAGCTAGAGTTGCCACTCCTAAGAAGTAAAGAGCTGTAAGAAACAACCAAAAAAATAAGATTATTAGATGTTTTTAGGGAGAAAAGAAAAGAAAAAGAACAGTAGCATTGAGTACTTATCTGGATTCACTCACCATATGGGACTGGAAACCGCTTAAGAAGATAGTACTCAACAACTGACATGGATGAAGAAAAAGTCATGGCAAAAGTAGCCGTTGCAGTTGAAACCTGTTTTATGCGTATTTTTCAAACTTCGATCAGAATTCAAAGATTGGGAGCTACTTTCAAGAAAACCTGAAAGAAAAGATATTGTATTTCGCATATATACAACAACAAGAATGCAAAGACATAAACAAATGGTAGTCATTTTTACCTGTGGAGGAATTCCAAGCTGCAAGAAGAGAGGACCCATAATGAATCCACCACCCATACCTAATAACCCACCAACCATACCAGCAAATACACCGACAAGAGCAAAGAAAACTAGTTTATGGACCTTCCAGTTTGCACCCTTTTCTCCTAAAGATGCAATCACTTTCTTTCCCTTGTACAATCCAAATGCCTCATAGAATGTCACTAGTACTGAAATAGGAATCTGCATACATGCCACACATTCAAAAACAGAAGGAAAAACACTAAAATATTACTGATCAGACATCAAAAGTTACCTATGAGTACTCTTACCTGCAATGCCGACAGTATCCAGTATGTTGTTGAACAGGTTGCTGTCGTATTCTGTATTCAAAAAGCATTCAGGAAATTTCTTGTTAGTTATCGATTAGCGATCACGAATCTCAGATAGAACTAAATTATAAGGAAACCATCAATTGTAGGTACTAGTAATATTAACTGAGTTCGTAAGTGTAAATTAACCTTAAAAATCTGCACTGCGAGGAATGCAACCCACACAAATACAAGAAGTCCAAGTTCTTTCCAGTAGACATTCTCAAGAATGGGTACCTTCAGTAAGTTCATCCAATGGAGAAATTTAGACCTTGGTTTGGCAGAACAATGACACAAACATACATTTAAACATACTCATTATTTACCGTAGTTCGCATCTCCTTTTGAGTGTCACTACTTGGTTCGTCATCACATGGTAAATGATTGTTTTCCTTGTCCGACTGATTACCGTTTGACTCCAAGCAACTTGTTACCGTAGTTTGTATCTCCTTTTGAGTGTCACTACTTGGTTCTTCATCACATGTTAAATGATTGTTTTCCTTGCCCAAATGATCACCATTTGACTCCACACAACTGGTAGCCTATACATATGTACAAGAGATCGATGGAATTAAAGAACAAATTCGAAGGTTGAATAGGAACAAGAAATTACAGATGAATATATGCACTTACTTTCTTTAATTTGGATTCTTTTTTCCACATGTCAACCCCTTTGAAGAAAGACAAAGTTGAAGTGGCTGCACGTAGCAAGAAAAACATTATTTATGGTACATTTTAAGAAAGCCAGTGATTATTCAGAAAGGATTATTGTAAGTATAAGTTCTTATACATACCAAAGAAAAGAATTATAAGGAGAATAGTGACCATCCAATCAGCAAAGATCTCACTGAGAATGACACCAAAACTGATACCAAGCATGAGCATAGGCTGCATAAGAAGTGTTAAATTATAATCTATAACTGGCATATCAAGTGTTGGATGTCTTCTCTTTAAGTTGTAATACACTGTTGACACAGCTGCCCCTGTTATCATACCTATAACAAGAAAATCACTATTATCAGAAAAGCATAAGCTTAAAAAAATGTTCTTCGCAGTGCTAATTCATTCATGACATAACAAATAATTAACCAACCATTCTACAGATTGCCAGGTATAATAACGTACTACAAAAAAAAAAAAAAAAAAAAAAGGTATGAACTCCTTTTCTTCTGCAATACTCCCTCCGTCCCACTATTAAGTGACCTATTTACTTTTAGATTTTGTCCCACCATTAAGTGACCTATATCACTAAACAAGGAGATATTTCTAAAATTATCTTTTTAATTGATTATAAGAAATATAAGAAATATGCATAATTTGATAGGCATGTTTATATTCGTTACGTAGGTGTTTTAAAATGCTTTTCAATGGTATGAAGTTTGCGAACATCCGTGATGTAGTTTGAGAGATAAATCATTTCAAAATTTCACTAGTTATTATCCATAAGGGTATAATTGTAAAAAATGCTTAAATATACTATTTTCCCTTGCTTGCCTTAAAAATTGTGCAAACTTGAACTAGGTCACTTAATAGTGGGACGGAGGGAGTACTATTTTAGCAGAGTTTATACCAACACTTCAGTTACACCAAAGCAAAATTTAATTAAGAAAGGAGTTTACAGGTACAGATTAAATATTTACTGAAGACTCAATTGACACTAAACAGGTAAAGAATACTACTCTAATAGACTTATGAGCCCAACAGGGACGACTTTTGGTGTCGCAGAGATTTGTGACTCTTGACGTTTGAATTCAAAGTTGAAATCACATCACCAAAAGACGTATACCACTACAAAAACTGGTCGGCACCGTCCATTTTGTACTGGCCAACTGATATAATGTGAAAATTCGGCTCTTACATTTCGATAACGGAACGGAGGATTTAGCATCTAATCCAATGATCAAGGTAAGCATTGGAACGTATATCCCACCTCCTCCAACTCCTCCTACGCTCCCGCATGCTGCTCCAATGAATCCAACAACTGAGCCAACTATGATTCTCCAACCAAATTTCATTTCCTGTAACATATGCATATTCATAATTAGAATCATATATATATATACACATCACATACTTAAGACATCAACGTTTGCATGTCAATGATCAGAATATGAGTAACAGTCTAGTGCAACGCAACAACAAAAATATAATTCACGGAATCAGGACCGTCTCTACTGTTTTAAAGGCTCAGGACGAACTTTCAAAAATGGGCCTATTTCTCTGAAGTATATCCACGTAAATGATTAATTAAAATAATTGAACAATCACAACCCATTCATCAAAATAAAATTAAGTACATGGCCATACAAAAGTTCAATAAGAGTTCAAAAATAATCAAAATCTTATATATAAAAGGCACAATGTTAGCTAACACCGTTCTAGAAAATAATATTTTATATATAAAAGGCACAGTGCTAACTAACACCGTTCTAAAAAATAATACCGGCCGAAGGCCGCCTACATTTTTTTAGCATTTCTTCTTTCTTTTTGCTAAAAAAAGAAAAACAAAAAAACTCCAAGGTACTACAAAAGCTCCAAAATATTTAAAAAATAAATTGATAAAATCCGATGATTTACTATAATGTTGTAATCTCTATATCAAAATATTATGAACAACAACGTTAACAAAATAAAGAAATACTCTTTTGCATGAAGTTATTCATTTTTGGAGTTTTAATTGTTCACCATTGTTGATCTAAACAACCAAGTCATCAAGGTTAGTATCGATCTAAATGGCACATATCATCAAAGTTACTGATATATGTTCGTTCTTCATGTAATTTAAGATGCAAAGAAAGTTTGTAACACACAAACTGACAGGAAGTTGATAACTCAGGCAATCCTCTAAACTTTGGATTTGGGCCCCTCAAAAATTTGGACGGCCCTGCACGGAATGTACTTACGGGCCATTGATGCCGATAACCTGACTGTTCTGACTTGCTCAATAGACTTCTAATTTGATAATGAAAGTAATCAGGTTCATAATGACTAGCAGTTGATGGTAAAGTACTGTTGATGTTATCCCTTTGAGTAATGCTTATTGGTTCTGCTGAAACCAATAAAAAAAACTCTAAACCAATTGCAAATGTAACTAATCCAGTTATTACGGAAGCACTACTTATGCTCCTCCAGTATATGATCAATTCAGCCATTATCACTTGTAGCTATAGACTTCAAATTATCTCTTCTTGTATCTCTCCGAAATTTTATTGTAAAACTGAGATTTCATGAAGAGAAGAGTGCATATATTTATATACATTTGATTCAACAAGATCTAATAAGTAATGATTATAATATTTATATTTACATGCATGATTCATGATTCACGTTGCAATCTTTGACTTTTAGTGTGAATGTATCTCAACGATTATATTGTCGTCTTATTTTGCTTCCAAACTTAATCACATTTTATAGTCAGAAGTAGAAATTGCGTTCAGCCAATAGCACGACATGAGGCTATTTTTATATTTGGCTTGCGCATTTGGCTGCATGTTATTGGACTTAGAATAGAGTAAAATCTCCATATATCGATACTCCATATATTAATAAACTCTATATATTAATAAAAAATTATGGTTCTAATTTGGGCCAGTCATAAATAGTGATAAACTCCACATTTTAATATTCATAGATTTTTCTAGTCCCATCATAAAAAATGTACCTCCATATATTAATATAATAGACATAATCAGAAAATTATAAATCTTGTTACACAAAAATGTAAGATAAAAAAAAAATGTATCTATAGTTTTAGAAAATGATGTAATTTTTAGATTGTTATCGTATCTTTTGATTTACATATGCTTAAGACCTTGTTACTATGTGCACCTTCTTGTTGAGACTAAGTCTTATGGGCTAGATTGGAGGTGCTAGATTAGCACTTAAGTGTTGCAATTCAAAAAAAAAGCGTAGCAAAAAAGTTAACACTAGTTCTCTCTCCTAGCGATTGCTAGCATGTGAAGTAGCATGCTAGATAGCTACTGTTGAATGATTCAAATTGAAAACTACCTTTTCGCGGAATGGTTCGGCGTTGAGGGGTTTATTTTTGATCTGATCACTGAGATTTGAAGCGCCGAATGGTTTAGCGCCGGGTGCTTTGAATGGTTCAGCTACTGGGCGCGAATGGTTCAACGCTAGGGTCGACGTGGACTTCTAATCTAGCCGCTAGACTAGCACTCCCATAAGACTTAGGAGGTATTTCTGACTGCTAATGTAGGTGCTAGACTAGCACCCCATAAGACTTAGTCTGAAGCTAAAATATTTCCAACTTGTCAAGCATGTTTAAAGCTTCTTGTCGAGCAATTTTTTTTTTGTATACCCCCTTATATTAATAAACTGCATATATTAATAATTTTGTGAAGTCCCAAATATATTAATATATGGAGTTTTTATTGTACAGTAATAAAGTTTGAAGAGTTAGAAACCATGTGTGATAAAGAATTTGTATGAATGGGTTATATACCAGATGACAAGATTTGTGGCAGAAAATAAAGGTACGAGATGGGTTATATACCAGATGACAAGATTTGTGGCAGAAAATAAAGGTACGTATATAGTAATATAAATATGATTCATAAGGTTTAATGATGATGATGACATGATTTGTCCCTCTCTATTCATAGACGAGGTGACATGCCTGGCCGGTAACCGTCCGTCCTCCTATTTAGTTAAGTAGGAGTTGCTGTTAGAGATGCATGCCAACTCATATGAGTTCAGGTGATACTGATCTATTTCTCAATAACCATTTACCGTTAGATGTCCAAATCAATTCCAACATTTATTTTAACAGTAAAGTTTTAACAATTCATTTTCGCAAAAACATTTGCTGTAAAATTATTAGAAAAAAAAAAATCAGTCCCGACTTTGTAGCCTTAGACAAGGTGAATTCATGGTTGAAAAATTGACTTGTTAGATTTGAGGGAATTGAAGTTGTCTGTCTCTAGGTTGTACCCATCATATCCTACTCAAAGAACTTTTAAATGAGTTGGTAGTTTGTTAACCACTTGCAAGGCAAGACTTCATATATAAATACAACCTTCGAAAGTCGATTCAAAAGAAACAAAACCTCAAAGGAAATTGTAAACCAAATACATGATGATAGATCAAGGAAATATCTTTTCATGTCATTTAATATACCCATTTGTCTTCTTTTTCCTTGTTAATGTGCTTATAACCGGTTCGAATGCGCATAACGTAAGCACGGAAGTTCCATTCCGAGATGACTTCCCCGCTGACTTCATTTTTGGAGTTGCTACTTCCGCATACCAGAATGAAGGTGCAACTAAAGAAGGAGGTAGGGGTTTAACTATTTGGGATACTTTTGCCAACACATCTTCAGGTATGATATCTGACCATAGCACCGGAGATGTGGCCGTTGATTCTTATCATCGCTACAAGGAAGATGTAAAGCTAATCAAGGAGATGGGTATGGACAGTTATAGATTCTCTATTGCTTGGTCTAGAATTTTACCAGGTGGACGTTTGAGTAAAGGAGTTAACAAACAAGGAATAACTTATTACAATAATCTCATCAATGAGCTCTTATCCCACGGAATTCAGCCATTTGTGACGTTGTTTCATTTTGATCTTCCACAGCCACTCGAAGACGAATATGGTGGCTTTTTGAGTCCCCAAATTGCCAATGATTTCAGGGACTATGTAGAGGTGTGCTTTAAAGAGTTTGGCGACAGAGTCAAGCATTGGATCACAATCAATGAACCTTGGACCTTTATTTATATGGGTTATGGCTTGGGAATATCACCACCAGGTCGGTGCTCAAACCGGCATCTTTGCAAATATGGGAATTCAGGGGTTGAGCCTTATATAGTTGCCCACAATCTACTTCTTGCTCATTCTGCTGCTGCCAATCTTTACAAGCAAAAATATCAAGCATCTCAAAAAGGTAAAATTGGAATAACGCTTAATACTGATTGGATGGTGCCTGCTTCTACAAAAGAAGAAGACGCCTTGGCTACCAAGAGAGCTCTAGATTTCGCCTTGGGATGGTTTTTGGAACCTTTAGTCTACGGTCATTATCCAAGAAATATGGCCAAAATATTAATAAACCGTCTACCGGTATTTACATATGACCAGTATCTGAAAGTCAGAGGATCCTTCGATTTTATTGGATTGAATTACTACAGCACAAGCTGTATTTCCAATAATCCACCAACAAATGCTACAGAAATAAGTTACGATACTGATCCTCAAGCTAAGAAAGGAAATGTGCGGAATGGAGCTGTTATTGGTCCTACAGCTGCTACGCCTTGGCTAAACGTATACCCACCAGGGATCAAAGAGATACTCGTCTATATAAAGGAGCAATACAAGAGTCCAGTTATATATATCACCGAGAACGGGTATTCAACTAACGGCACAGAACCGATCCAAGATTCCATAACAGATGCTAAGAGGGTTAACTACTACATTCAACATCTCTATCACCTTCAACAAGCGATTAAGGAGGGTGTTGACGTTAGAGGTTATTTTGCATGGACTTTAATGGACAACTACGAGTTCACTAGTGGATACTCCGTCACGTTTGGTTTGTACCATGTTGACAGGAATGATGGATTGAAAAGATATCCTAAAGATTCCTCCAGATGGTTCAAAAACTTTCTCCGCCCAACAAATTAAACATAAATGGGTCATGTGCAATTAGCTATCCATAAGAATGGTCTTTATTACTTGCAGCTGCACTTTGGAGCATATTCAATGAAAGAAACTCCCGAATGTTTGATGAGAAAGCAAAGGATGCATAATTAGTCTGTCAAAATGCTAGAGCTCTCCTTTTCTCTTGAGCTTCATGCTCAAACACAGCTTGACTGGGATATCTAGTAATACTCTACTGAATTGGGATCTTATTTTTCTTTAAAATGTAATTTGTCATGAAAGCAGCACTCAGAACCTCAATTTATTAGATTATTTCTCCAGAAACCTTACAACAAAATAAAATTTGAGCTTGAATATAAAACTCAAAATGTTACTTCAATTATTAAAAAACCCAGGAAAATCACTCATCCGTTTATCATGCCTGGCTCTCAATCAGCTGAGCAACCTTAACAAAAGATGGCCTAGCGGAAATGTCCTCCCACCATGCCCTAAGATTAGCCCTAGATTTGATCATATCAGTCCACGGAGTCTTCATGAAATAGTAAATGTAGGGAAGGTGATGGAGATCAGCAAGAGTGAAAGAATCACATGCCAAGTACTTCGAATAGCTCAACCTAGTGTCATAAACATCAAGCACCGGAACCAGTTTCGCGAGGTTTTCATCAATTTTTGATTGATCAGGAGTTTGGTGATAAAATACTGGCTTTATCAACTGTTCGAAGATGATAGCGTTCATAACAGGGTTGAACTGTTTGGATTCCACTTCTAACCATACCCCAACCATTGCTGAGGCTTCCATGTTTCCATTTCTAGATAGATCTGTACCCGATTCGTACTTATGGGCTATGTATCGGGTTATTGCACGAGATTCTGCTCAAATTTAAGTTTGATTGATATGAGTAAATCGGATCACGAGTATTCCATATCAAATTTAAGGTTCATGCATATTTTTTTTTTGGAGTATACACTCACCAAAAAGTGTGACAGATCCATCTTCCAAAACTGGTATCTGACCAAATGGCTGTAAACCAAGTAACAAAAAGACAGAAAAAAAAAAAAAACTTGAGAAATTCGAAAAACAACATGTAAAAACAAATTTCGACCAAGTATCGGATGACTGTTTATATGGAATTAAACCGGTGCCATGCAGTGGAAAACATTAAGGCACGGTCGCAGCTAAATACGGCTACTAATTGATCAGAAGTAGGAAAAGTAGTTAACAATACATACATTTTTGGCGAGATAAGCAGGGACTTTGTGTTCTCCTTTAGAAAGGTCAATATTGACAAGCTCATATTCTACTTCTTTTTCTGCCAGGCATGTCATCACACACGCTGTTGGGGATGACATTGGAAACCCATATAGCTTCAAAGCCATAGTTCTAAGGAAAAAAAAAAAAATTAAAGGTCGATATATATATAAAGTGGTTGATTGAGATTGTTTAGGAAGGAATGAAGAAGGGTGATGTGACTTGTGAGACTAAGGTTCCATTTATATAGACAGGATACCAAGGTACAAAATGGAAGAGTGGGACACTATAGCATACCTAACAGTCTAACTCATGTATTGGAGAAAATTAAAAACGGGTTACAAAAATGAATAACCAACAGTCTAACTGAGATACTAAAGTAAATTAATACCGAATAAAGAAAGGAAAGACCAAAAATGTTAGCTAACAGTCTATATCACAATCGACTTTCTGTTACAAGGGCTTCAACATCTAAAGATAGGGAGAACAAGAAAAAGATATTTCAAGTACTTACGCAAAATGATGATTTTAGTTTCGTCATTATATGGATGAACAACACTCGACCAATGCAGAAAGATGGTTTGATAAATCTGCAAAAAAGTGGAAAAGAGTAATTTCAGGGAAATTCTTACTAAAGCAAGCATATGAAATAAGTAGGTACAGGTCTAACATAAGAGCACTATAGATGGTACAATACCCATGTTGGTGGCTGACAAAATACTTATCCCACAATACTTATATGACGCAACTTGAAATCAATAAAGAAAAGACGGCTCGGTACAACACCTTAAAAAAACAACCATTTTCAGCGCAGGATTTGAGATGTTGACATATGAATACCATCTGAGTCTTCTGACCCTGATTAACAAGCCAAAGATAGTAGTTGTCAGTTTCTAAGGAGAGTCGCAATCTGCAAAGGTGTACTGTGTTCCAACATTCATATGGGACACATAATCGTACTATCATGTCTGATCTTTTTTACAACTCCACGAGGTTTATTCAGCTCGTTTACGAAAGACTGGTGCGGCATAAAATTGTTAACTAGATGTCCAAAGACGAGTCCAGTTATCCGCTGGCAGCCTATGATATACATCAGAAACAAACAATCTTCAAGCTACAAATACAATTGTGTGCATTATCAATATATCCTCCGATTAATCATAACAATTGTGTATTGATTTAAGTATTAAAGTAATTCAAAAGAAGCAGAACTGTTAAGCCAATTGACAAAATCAATACAAGAGTTTGATGAAGAACAAAATCAATGCAAGCAACTGCTCCTGATAAACCTTTCAAGATCGTATGCAGAATGATAGAGACATAAACAAATAATTAGGTAGAAGAAGAAGAAAAGGTATAAAAAGCTGAATGTTTATTATGCTTCTTACCACAAGCGAGACGTTATCAGGATATAGATATTCGGACTCCGACTGGTTCAATTTCCCCACCAACTCATAATAATCGGTTGTATCCCCCTACTACCCCCAACGAAATGAATTTAGTCTAAGCATGAAAAAGATCAATTTCCAAATAGAAAATGTTTTCCAGTGATTATAATAAGTTTCTCAACTACAGATTGATGAGGTAAAAATCGTACAAATGCATGTTTACCTCCGCAACTCTTGATAGTATACTGTATGCCACCAACATGAGCAACCACCTGTGTATCATTGTATTCAATTTCTTCTTCTGTGTCGATATATTCTTCTTCTTCCATACCTGCCTAATTACACATATTACATGAGATCACCCAGAGCAAACAAAAAAAAAAAACAAAAAAACAAAAAAAAAGGAATAGAGAGAAGCCAAATTCATCGAATAAAATATGTATCACAAAAACACGAGTTATTAATGTAGTTGGAAGAGATTGATACTTTCAGCTTGGAAGGTGAGAGAGGAAAACGAATGAATGGATACTCAGGGTTTAGGGTTCAGAATAGTGAAAGCAATTCTAAACCCTAGAGAAGGACTTGGTATTACACGCAGAACCTATGTACGGATTGTTGTTTAGGAATAGCATGGCATTTGGGCATGGACCTGTGTACGTAGAACCTATATAGCCCAATTTGATATAGGGTCCGGATATTGGGAAGGTGACTTGTTAAGGGAGTCTTCCAGAAATGAGACAAATGACTTGGATTTCAAGAAATGAGTCAAACATGGAAACTAGATAGAAACCTAACATGCTGAGTTTATATAATGTAGTTGTCTTTAGGGCTATACATTACTTGCATCATCAACCATTGCCAAAGTACTTGTGCAAGATCATACTTTATAAAAAAAAAAATCCTAGAACAACAATGAAGGTAATTAATTATGCAAATCAATATCTATCCACTTATTCATTAATTGAAGTACGTCTTCACATGCTAACGAGATCATCAATAATCCAATTTTAATGTGAATCTAACTAATTGTGTTTTTTTTTCTTTTCTTTTTTTTCTTTTGTAATAACAGAAAATGATGGTAGTGAAGATGGATATCAGTGATGAGAAATACAAACTGAAGGCCATGAAATCTGTTTCGGGTTTCGCGGGGGTTGATTCAATATCATGGGATATGAAAGAAGCACGGAAGAAACTGAAAATAACTGGAGATATTGATCCTGTTGATATTGTAACCAAATTAAGAAAGCATTCTCATGCAGAATTACTACTAGTTGGTCCAGCAGAAGAACCAGAGAAGAAAAAGGAACCAGATGAGAAGAAAAAAGAACCGAAAAAAGAAGAACCCAAGAAGAAAGAAGAACCAAAAAGACACTACTGCTACTGCCGCCCTTACGCTAATGAAAGCCCTAATACTTATTGGGGAAATAACGGTTATCATTGGGAATTAGGTTATTGATTTCGGAGTAGGCCTAGCAGTAACTACACTTTGCAGACCTAAAATGTGCAAATCTAGAGCTAGCAATGTTGTCAACATTTTGTGTTTGAGTTTTTTTTTTATTATTATTATTACTATTCATTTAAATGAACGCGTTTGAGTTTTTGAGTACTATGTGTCTTAACTTGCTACTCTTATACGAGAATAAAAACATGTTTTCGTAACTGTTCACGGCTTAGAAGTTGCGTGACATTTATGACTGGAGGTGAAGTTATATATAGGCTCATAGTGACTACCTGCGGTCGCAATGGTTAAGTCCTCCAGCATCTATCGTCAGGCTATTTTTCTTGTTTGGTATGTTTTGACCAAAACTCAATTTTGGTAGCTACATTTGTTGATTGATCATATACCTATGTGAATCTTCTTCCCGTCCGGTCATCATATGCATGCTATGAATCTCAGCACCTAAATACCCAATCGGTCGGGGAACTCCCTCATGTAATATTCCTTTTCAAGCATCTGTTCCAAGGAGGAATTTCCCAACAAGTAAAAGGAAAATTTGCTAAATATAGCAAATTTCGAATTTTGCTTGGTGTTTTCTTAAAATAAACTAGTTTAAGAATAATATAAAATACAACTAGTTTCTCCCTTTTATCGCCCTGCATCAACCACTATTAACAATTAACTCAAAATAGAATAATGAAGGTAAGGTCCATGCTTTGTTTGAATCGACCGATATTTGTTTGGTATTGAGTTTTTAATTGTGTTATTTATTTGTAATAACAGAAAATTATGGTAGTGAAGATGGATATCAGTGATGAGAAGTACAAACTAAAGGCCATGAAAACTGTTTCGGGTTTCGCAGGGGTTGATTCAATATCATGGGATATGAAAGAAGCATGGAAGAAACTGACAATAACCGGAGATGTTGATCCTGTAGATATTGTAGTCAAACTGAGGAAATATTGTAATGCAGAATTGGTTTCAGTTGGGCCAGAAAAAGTACCAGAAAAGAAGAACGAAGAACCAAAGAAAGAAGAACCGAAAAAGGAAGAACCAAAGAAAAGCCAACACTAATATTCAAGTGCCGATAAACAATTTTTTTATTTTCTTTTTGTAAAGATGGTATTATACTATGATATTGAACTTTAGATTTTGAACTCAACTGCGTTATTTAGTTTCTGCATGAGAATATTACAGTTGTGGCTGTTTGTTTGGGCTTTACATGCGCAAACATATGATAAAACTGAAGAAACAGAGACGAAGAGAAAACTAGGAAGAAGAGATAATTGTATTGCTATGTATATTATGTATTACAGTATAGGATATTTATATTTACATATATCTAATAACTCTCCATAATAGAGAAATCTAACTTTGGTAATCTAGAACCTAAAAGGAAGTTCTCCTAACGGTAAACAAATATATGGAAATAATATTATCACTAATTAAGATAGACGATATCTTGTCAATATCCTTGATATTCTCCTTCAATTTCCTTGATATTCTCCAACACTCCCCCTCAAGTTGGTGCGTAAATATCTATTGAGCCCAACTTGCCTAGTATCTCCTCAAATCTGGAAGCGGAAAGTCCTTTCGTGAAAATATCAGCTAATTGTTGAGCACTCGGAACGAACGGGGTACAAATAACATTATTCTTCAATTTTTCTCTAACAAAGTGGCAGTCTACTTCAATATGTTTTGTTCGCTCATGAAAGACAAGATTAGAGGCGATATGCGCAGCAGCTTGATTGTCACAAAACAATTTGGTTGGATGAGGTGAAGCAAACCCCAAATCACGTAACAAAGCTCGAAGCCAAATAATTTCACATGTCGTTAACGCCATAGCTCGGTATTCGGCTTGAGCACTAGACCGTGCGACAACATTCTGTTTTTTGCTCCTCCATGTTACCAAATTTCCGCCAACAAACGTACAATATCCAGTAGTAGACTTCCGATCCACCGGACATCCAGCCCAATCTGCATCCGTGTAAGCGGAAATAGACATAGAATAATTACCAGAGATGGAACGTTGCCCATTTTTACGCATCCATATGCCTCTTCCTGGAGAGCCTTTCAAGTATTGCAAAATTCGGTTAACGGCATGCATATGATTAACTGTAGGCGCATGCATAAATCTACTTACTAGGCTAACAGCATAAGAAATATCCGGTCTTGTAATAGTGAGATATATAAGTTTACCCACTAACCTTTTAAACTGACCACTATCAGAAAGTAACTCACCATCTTCATCTAGCTTTGCTTGGCTATCAATAGGTGTTTTTGATGGTTTTACACCCAAATTTCCTGTTTCTTTCAATAAATCCAATGCATATTTTCTTTGATTTAGAAAAATACCTTTCTTTGAGCGGGCAATTTCTATGCCGAGAAAATACTTCAAAGTTCCCAAATCCTTGATAGCAAACTTATTATGCAAGAGAGACTTTAGTTTTTCAATACCAACATAATCGTCACCGGTTATCACTATATCGTCTACATAAACTAAGACAATAGTTGTACCCGACGTACCTCTTTTTTAACAAATAATGTTGGATCCGCGGAACTTTCTTTAAAACCATTTTCCTTGAGAACGGAACTAAGCTTTGCGTACCATGCTCTTGGCGATTGCTTTAGTCCATAAATTGCCTTCTTAAGTTTACATACAGCTCCCATTTTGCCTTCTTCTGGATGGCCAGGTGGGATACTCATATAAACTTCTTCTTCAAGGTCTCCATGTAGAAATGCATTTTTTACATCCATTTGAAAAAGTTTCCAGTCTTGGTTTACTGCTAAAGAGATTAGAACTCTAAATGTATTCATTTTCGCAACCGGAGCAAATGTTTCCTTATAGTCTTCACCGTACGTTTGTGTAAATCCTCTAGCGACAAGTCTCGCCTTATACCGCTCTATGGTCCCATCACTCTTGTACTTTATTTTATATATCCAACGGCAACCAACAGCCTTTTTACCACGCGGCAGCTGAACGATATCCCAAGTTCCATTCTCATCAAGAGCTTGTAGTTCTTCTTTCGTCGCCGTCCTCCAAACAGGAATTTTATTTGCTTCCGTAAAGTTCTTTGGCTCTTCCTCCCTGGACAAGGAAGTAAGAAAAGTTAAATAAGGTTGAGAAACATTATCATATGTAAAACACTCTTGAATAGGATATGTTGTAGCATGATATGTATAAAAATCCTTTAATTTTTCTGGAGCCTTGATTTCTCTGCTTGATTTTCTTAGGAACGACTCCGTAGCACGAGTAGTTGTATTACTGTCCACACATGTTGGTGGAGTCAAAACTCTTGGCACGTTTGCTGGTGGTGATGACGCATTTTGAGTGATATTTGGGTTCGCACACGGTGGAGTTTGACTTTCACTATTAATATTTTGTGCTGTAGCTTGAACAGTAGAATTGTCTTCACATGTTGGAGTGATTTCCTCATGTTCACTGGATATAATTGTTTCTGAATTTTCTACAGGAACACTTGTCTCTGTACTTGGTGACTCTTTACTTGTCATGGGTACAAGTGGTATTAAATCTCTTGATGACTCCCCCTGGGATGGATTCCCATGATTCTCTTTAAGCTGGAAATAAGGAGCAGCTTCATCGAACCGAACATCTCTTGAGATAATAATTTTGCGAGCGGCCACATTGTAACAGACATATCCTTTCTTGGTTGAAGAATACCCAAGAAACACACATTTTATGGAACGCGCATCCAATTTATCTCTTTGAGTTGCCTGCAAATGAACATAACAAACACATCCAAATACCTTTAAATGCGACAAATCAATCTTTCGATTTTTTAAAACTTCTAATGGAGACTTAAAATCTAAAACTCTAGTAGGAAGTCGATTAATTAGATATGTCGCTGCTAAGACCCCGTGAGACCAATACTTTTTAGGAACATTCATTTGCAACATTATAGCTCGAGTTGTTTCTAAAATGTGTCGATTTTTTCTTTCGGCCACACCATTTTGTTGTGGTGTGCCTACACAACTTGTTTGTTGAATAATGCCATGGTCACTAAGATATTTAGGCAAGAGACCCTTACAATATTCGGTTCCGTTATCACTTCGAAAAATTTTAATCTTCGCACCGAACTGGTTAGTCAACATGCTATGAAAAATTTTGAAAGTTGAAAATACATCAGCTTTCGACTTTAGTAGATATATCCAAGTACTACGAGAATAGTCATCAACAAATATAACAAAATACTTATTACCATCGTACGATTCAATAGGTGAAGACCATAAATCAGAGTGAATAAGTTCGAAAGATTTAGCAGACACAGATAACGAATTATTAAATGGCAATCTAGTTTGCTTAGAAAATTGACAAACATCACACACACCAGCCTCTAAAGAAATAGAAGGAAAAAGTTTTGTTAAAACACGAGCTGATGGATGCACAAGGCGTTTATGCATAATATGGTTCTCAACCAAATTTTTTGTATGGCATGCTTTATTAGTAGGATTGAATAAGTAAAGTCCGTTGGAATATATTCCTTCACCAATCGTCTTCTTCGTTTTTCGATCCTGAAATACCACAGAATTAGGTGAGAAAATAACATTACAATTTAAAGATCTTGTAATTTTTCCGACCGATAACAATTGAACCGGAAAAGACGGCACAACTAGAACATTAGAAGCGGAATTTTCTGGAAAGAAATTAATTTTTCCACTCCCTAGCACTGGCACAGTAGCACCGTTAGCTACAGAAACATCATGTTTCACAGTATTAGGAATGAAATCATATACATCTGTTGTGTTATTAGCCATATGATCGGTGGCTCCTGAATCAATTATCCAAGAATTAATCACTTTAGATAATGATGTAAGATAAGCATGAAAGTTACCTGAAGCGTGGGTTGAAGAAGAATCAGAAGGAGCAGACTTACTCAGTTGTTGCATTAGAAGTTTCGCCAAATCATTTACCGAAAAAAAACCATCGGCTACTGCGGCATGATCTTTTCTGTTTTTATTGAAATTATTTTTGAGATGTGGGTGTAGAACCCAACAACGATCTACGGTATGCCCAGTTTTCTTGCAATGATCACACTGGAAATTCTCCTTTTTGTTTTTATAAACTTGCTTACCTCTGTCTGTCCCCGAAAACCGTCGCTTGTCTTCTTTCTCCACAAGAAGAGCACTTGTTTCTCCTTTCTCAAAAACATTTTTGGAGTCAATACTCATTGATTTCTTGCGGGTTTCTTCTCTTTGAATCATAGCACAAATACTTGATAATGCAGGAGTATCAGCATTCATAAGCACATTACTTTTGAGATTCTCATAATCCGGTTTCAAGCTATTGAGCAATGAAAAATCTTATCTTCTTCAGCCCTTTTTAAGAGAACTGTTGCATCAGTGGTATGTGGACGATACATATCAAGTTCATCCCACATCCTTTTCAGATTCCCAAGGTGTTCAGTAAAAGATTTCTCATCTTGATTTGCCATAGCGATTTCACGCTTCAACTCAAATATGCGAGCTGCATTGTTTTGACTACCATATAACCCAGCTACAGCTTCCCACAATTCTTTGGCTGAATCAGAAAATGAGAAAATTTCAGCAATAGGTGCTTCCATAGAATTAAGAATCCAAGTTCTGACTGTTTGATCATCTGAAATCCAGTCTTCATATTTCGATTCTTCTTTAGATGGAGGACAAATTGTTTTTCCATTAATAAAACCCAATTTTTTTTTTCCACCAAGAGCCAAAGTCACTACACGCGACCAAAGAACATAATTGTTCCCGTTAAGCAATACCGATGACAACCTCCCATTAGTGTTAGCTTCACTCTGAGACATTTTTGGTTGAAGTTTTCAACCAAAAAAAAAATAATAAAAAGAAACAAAAAATTCACGAAACAGGATCGAGTCCTGCTCGGGATACCATGAAGAAACAGAGACGAAGAGAAAACTAGGAAGAAGAGATAATTGTATTGCTATGTATATTATGTATTACAGTATAGGATATTTATATTTACATATATCTAATAACTCTCCATAATAGAGAAATCTAACTTTGGTAATCTAGAACCTAAAAGGAAGTTCTCCTAACGGTAAACAAATATATGGAAATAATATTATCACTAATTAAGATAGACGATATCTTGTCAATATCCTTGATATTCTCCTTCAATTTCCTTGATATTCTCCAACAAAAACTAACAATGCAAAATTTGATACTCCATCGGCATCCCCTGAGCTTTACCTTGATCATCAAAGTAACATACCAATATGTAATCTGCTGCACCACATTGTAATTTGCAAGACCATAATCCACCGAGTTTGCTTTAATATATTTCATGAAGTGTGCAGCTAAATATAGTGATAGCAAATCCAATGCGCTTCTGTTTTATTTTTGATGGTAAAGAAATCTCTGAACGTTAAGATTAGCTCTTATGAATGTTCACAATCTGATCTGGCATTTGACAAATTGAAAGCCAGCTCTTATAAACCATAAGTTGGCACCTCTGTGGATATTTTCACACACAAGACACTAGCTCGAGGTATTAACACATACCGCTGAATACTTTGGAAGTCATATGTAGGTAAGTTCTCGTTACACTTATATCGGTTCAGGGTTCACTTATATCGGTCTACTATTTATGATAGTTGGAATAAACTTGTGAAGGTGCATTCGAGATTAAATGGTTCGTTTGGGAGTGAGAGAAAAACATAAGCTTCCGAAAGCTCCATGAGTATCGACTACCAAAAGCTTTACGTTCGAACAACTGACCACAAAATTAAGGTTTTATAAAAAAGATGTGCTGCAAAAGTTAACAGACAAAGCGACATCAAATAAGAATTCATATTAAATTCAAACGGTGCATGCTGCATGAAAGCATGCATTACCCAATATTTGTTGTAATAGTCTGAAAGTTTCTTGGATAATTAAGGAAAAGAAGATAAAAAGTGGCAGAATTCCCACAACATCATCTTGATTTCATTGGATCCAAGAAGGCTGTGGAAGTAATGTTGGCATGGGCTTCAGCGCAAACTGCACTTGCATCATAATTTTATCACGATCAGTTAAATTACTGTTTGCGAAAAATGAGGGACAGAAGAGCTCTTCAACTCTTCTAGTTCGGGTATTGAATTCCCAGATGAGTGCTTGCAACCGAGCAAAACAACATCACGATCTAATGGACTGATGCCTAATACCAGCATTTCCTCACCTGTCGAAGTAATCATTTCTGCTAAGTTATCGGGTAATCCAGCCTCCTTGTGCAACAACTTCCGGTTGTCCTCATCGAGTACCAAACACTCAAAATGAATAGAGAGTTTCCAGATTTTATTCTCGCATAACAGATGGAGCCTTCTGACTCCCCAATAATACTACATCCAACTTTATATATATATCTATCATCTAATTCTTCATCTGGCATGTCGATCAAACTACATTGATGATCGCCATCAGTTATGTTATTGTGGTTGATATTGTAAGCTACTAATTTATTTTTCCCTACAAAACACCATTACGCATAACAACATTTTTCTGAGCAGGGAGATTCCTGGCAATAATCTGAGAGCATGAAACTTCACTGACTTTCCATTCACCCAAATCAGAAGAAAATATCTCCACGTAAAATTTCTTCGAAGGCCTCTCAAAGTTTTCAATACATACAACCTTGTAGTGACTTGGGGAAATGTTGGATGATGAATACTCTGACGAGAACAATGCAGTAACACAGAATTGATTTGCATGGGTTGGTGAAGGAAGTGATACCCATTCCCGAGTGAGGGGATTACAAACATGATGCCTTATCCGAGTATTTCCTGAACAAAATGTAAAACCAAGTACCAAACCATTGCTAGAACCTAATAGGTATAATGGTTCCTTGCCTGGTTCTGAATTCAGAAACCTAAAAGAAAACCCATGTTCATGTCTAGATATAAATTGAGGATGTAAATCATGATATGCATATGTAAACTTGAAACTGTGGCCTTCACAATGTCTATGAGCAATTCCAACTGTATGAAACTGAACCCAATTTCTCTTTTTAGAATCCCTGGCTAAATAATGGTGTCGGCTTTGACAAAAAGGTGGAGTTGAGTCTGAATTTCTTTTCTGGCTAGAAAAAAAAAAGTGACACTTAAAATTTTTCCTCAACGTACACTTAGTCCGTTCTTAGAAAAAATGTACACATATTTCAGAGAGATGAACATAATTAAAACGGCGCTAGAGAGGGATACACACATCTCTAATTAAGAACTGTGATCTAAACACAGCAAAAACCGTGATTATTGACTAATTAAGAGTTTTCTTGGGATACACACCTTCCAAAATTCCTCCTTAACCGCGTATGAACCTTCCTTATATACTTTAACCTCAGGAAACTTATAAAAGGAGTCCCTTCTCCTCAAACTCTGATAAAACTCGTCTCAAACTCTTCTTCATCCAGAAAACCTAGTATTTTTGGAGGAAATTAATTCTTGTTATAGGTTTTCACGGAGTGTTCCTCATGGGAGAAAAGGCAGGATCAGTTGCATGCGGTGAAACAGGTGAAGGTTATAGCGCATCTGAAGCAAGAGCAGTGGTACCATGGCTTGTAAAAGAATATCGCGAGTTTAATGAAGAAGATTATCGTCAAACAAAAACGCATTACGGTTTTTGTGATATTTTCGATCAAAATAAGGAAAATTGTAGAGAATTCGAAGCCGAGTTGAGTAATACTACTTTTTATCAAAAACCTTCTCATCAAGGTTGGTTAATCGTTATTTGCAGTGACGAAGATTACGATTACTCTCCACCAGGTCGGACTTATGGTGATTGTTTCCTTTGGAAACCAATGACGAAGGAGAAAATTCAGTTACCTAGATTACCAGAGTTTTATAAAGGCCTTTATAGATTAAATAGTGACTGTGTTTTGTCCTCACCTCCTCGTACGAAGATCGATAATGATAATAGTAATGATTCAATCGTTTTATTTTTCTGTTATGATTCGTTTCCAGATGACAAAGATCACACTTTTCTGTTTTGCCGCCCGGGAGAAACACAATGGAGAATACACAAGTTGTCAGAAGATTTGGTAAACTTTATATCAGGTCGCCATCCTGACTCCGTCCTTTGTTTTAAAGGTAAGTTATATTTGATGTGTAGTGATGATGACCAACTAGATGCACACCTAGATCATCACCTAGAGATCGAACACAGCAAGGGTGCTGATCTGACCATCTCTATTAAGCCGCTCCACGTGAAAAAGGTGTTGTTTTCATTAATAGGAAAAACATACTCTGTGTCATATTATTTAGAATCTCTTGATGAACTTTTCAGGGTTGACATAATTCACCGTTCATATGGTGTTGAAGTCAACTCAATAGAAGTGGTGAGGTTGAATTTCTCGTCAATGGAATGGGAGAAGGTGAACAGTTTAGGAGATCATGTTCTATTCTTTGGCGAGCACACCACAGCTTGTAGCTCAGCAGCTGAGTTGGGATTCACACGTGGTTGTTTGTATTACTGTCCCCGCTGTGAAAGATGTCTGCGCAAATTCGAAATTGAAAGTACTGGTGATACCGTTACTATTCCACCAGAACCTTTTTCTTGCACAGACTGGGTTATGATGCATGTTAATGAGCAGAGAAGAGCAGCAAATGAGTTTAATGAAGACACTCTTGGGTTAGACTATAATCATTTTCGTTCAGCATGTAAAGTAAATACAGAGATGACACCGAAAGTACAAAAGACATCGTTTTTATCTCCTTGGTTGTTGTTCTCTAGAGACCACAATCATACTATATTCAGTGCCGTAAACCCGATGTATAATGGCGAAAACTACTCCATCAACATCCCCGATCTAGCAGACTGTATAATTCGTTTTCAGAAGGGAGGCTGGCTACTAATGACAGGAAATAATATCATATTTTTCTACAATCCCCTCACACGAGATATGGTGAAACTTCCAGACATGGATAGGGCTTATTGTCATTCAGTCGTTTCTTTTTCTTCCTTACCGATTTCTTCAGACTGCATAGTTTTTGCTATGGATGAAAGGGACAACCAAGTTTTCATTGATTTCATCAGAAAGGGAGAAGCGCAATGGAATTCTTGTGTCTTTAATAATACTCACACTAGGAACCCATTCCTTGACACCGCATTTTTTCATGATGGGGATTTCTTTTGCGTCGATCTTCTTGGAGGTGTGGGAGTTTTTTCTGCGAATGATAACAGTTGGAAAGTTCTCAAGGAACCTCGTGAACGATATTTTGGTGATTCTCCAGGCTTCTTAGTAGGGTGTGGAGGAGATCTTTTACTAGTAAAATTAGAATGTGATAACTTACATAAAGATGACGAAAAATATTATGATGACTGGAATGGGTTAAAGTCGGTCAGGATTTTCAGATTGAATTTCTCGGAGATGGAATGGATTAAAGTTGAGAATTTGGGAGAGCATGTATTATTCCTTAGCAACACCTCATGTGTATCGGCAGTTGCTCCAAATAGAAGCATGAAGGGAAATATATATTTCCCAAGATTACATCTGAGTGGCGGTGGGGTTGTATTTTATTCACTTGAAACAGGTAGTTATCACTCTACTGGGAGCCAGCATTCTGCAAACAATTTATCTAACACAGAAGGATGGTTAAAGAACTGCACATGGATCGAACCCAATCAGTTGATGTCCGTTACTACTGAGGAGCTTGACTGGCTCAAGACACCTTTGGAAAGTAAGTGATATAGTTTTGGATCCTTAATTTCACTAAACTTGTTGCAGAGATTTTTGTTTTCTTTTGACACTAAAACTAAGTTTATTCTTGTGGACCCTTTTCTTTTAGTAGTTTCAAATTCCATTATTTTTGTTGCTTACATTGTTATTATTTGTAATGCTACTGTGGATAGATTCATATCTTTGAAATCAGATAAGGAAGCGGACAAACTTTCTCGAGATGGATAAACAACGAAAATTTGGGGCTCGCCAAAAGATTTCACCCGTGCCAAGAAGAAATCCTAGTTTGCTGGTTTTGCTTGTTTTAGTGTGAGTTGGTAGGCTTTAGTAGGCTTTGCTTTTTTTCTTTGTGCTCTCTTGGAGTTTTTAGGGGGTGCCTTTTGGAGGTGCTTTTCCTTTCCTTTATTTTTTGTTTGGATGATGCCACTTTGTAGCACCGTAGGTGCTTCTTTTTCTTATGTTATCATGCAACATTTTAACCTGGCACTTTTAGGGGCGACCCCAAAAGAATTAGGGGCGACTTTTTTATTCCCAACCCATATACACCGTTAAGGGATGTCCAAAAAGGCGGAGAATACGTTAATGCCCTTACACAATCGGAAGCTATTTTGTAACCGATTATAACAACGCAATCGGAAGCTTAGTAACTATGTTATACTACCGATTATTATCGATTTTGTGCCAAACTCGCATCTGGCTTCTATGACAATCGGAAGGGAAATAACCTCACGAGACTACCGATTATAGTAGCTCATAAATTCCCAAAATTGGTGATTTCGCCAAGAAAGAAATTTGGGGCAACTGTATAATCGGAAGCCTTATTAACTACCGATTATTCTAGTTCCCAAATTCGAACAAAATGACATTTCTGCAAAACAAAATTTGGGGCAACTGTATAATCGGTAGGTTATTAGCTACCGATTAATATAGTTCCCAAATTCGAAAAAAAAAATGACATTTACGCAAAACAAAATTTAGAACAACTGTATAATCGGAAGTTAAAATACTTCATTTGACTACCAGATTATACGATTGCCCCAACAAAATACAAATAGTTGGAACTCTAAACTCTATATAAGGATTGTATCCTTTTACTCTCTATGGAACACAAATACCTTTAAACTCTCTCCAACATCATCTTCAACATAATGGCCCAACCATTCATTAATCCTACGGAGTTCACGATCGAAGAAGATTTATCTTTATGTAGGCGCTATGTTCAATTCTATCCGAGACGAGGAGAAGAACGCAGGCAAGGAGGAAGTTATGAATTCCTCGCAAAAAGACAGTACTTAGTGGAAAAGGGTGAAGAATTCACTTATGATGGAAGTTATGAATTCCTGAAGTCTGTCGTAACAGTATAAATGTTGATTGATGGTTACAATCGGAAGTTATTATTTTATATTGTCTACCGATTCTCGGGAAGATTTTCACCTATTTTGTCGAAATTTGGTGACAATCGGAAGTTTATGCGGTATGTTGTCTACCGATTAAGGAAGATTTTCGGCTTTTTGTCGACTATGGTGACAATCGGAAGTTTATTCAATATGTTGTCTCACAGATTACGGGGAAAATTTACGGTTTATTTTTGTCGAGTTTGGTGTCAATCGGATGTTTATATAATATGTAATCTACCGATTGGGAAAAAATTTAGGTTGTTTTATCGGCCTTTTAATCGGAAGATAAATTCAAAAGTTAATAACCGATTATAATATTGATTGAGTGCATTTTACAAAAGCTTGTATAATCGGTTGATATATTAAAAATATAACTACGATTATAGCTTTAGACTTCACAATATTTTCCACAAAATTCCAAAAAAAACATGTACAAATAGGGCTTTCCAAAATACATCTTTCAAACATAACAATCATTGATCTTCATCATCCGAGGAAACCAATTCCGATGCGCCTTCCTAGAAATCCACCTTCATGACGCGATCCCAATCCAACATGTTGGTCTCATATTGTTTCAACCAATCGTTACAATGATTCGCTGGGAAGTAATCGTTCCAACCATCAACGGAGGTAATGGGCAATCCCTCTTTACTCTTAAACCGATAAAATGCATCTCATTCACAAATGTCATAACGATTCTTCTATCTTTAACCGATTCTTCGCAAAACCGTCCTTGTAGGTGTAAACGTATAAGAATGTCCATACCTAGGAGGAACAAAGAAATGTACCACGCAATTCAAAGCGTCCGCTAAGAGATATCCACATTTAGGCATTGTCATCCAATACTTGGATCCAATTGTCTTCAATCCCTTTCGGCACTTTACACGCGCAACAAAGTCTTTGAACTCTAGTTCTTTGTCGTGCCTATCTCCTTCCTTCATCATCTCCATATAGAAATCCTTGTCCTTTATTAGTTGTACCGCCATCTTAGTTCTTAAATTTTGCCATTGGGTGACATCTTCGTTCACCGCCTCTCCAAAGTAACCAATTTGTTCCGAGGCGACGTGAAACCATAATTGCCATCCCCATCAACCTCGTCGGTGGACAAAACAAATGGAACAATGAGTGGAGGGAGTTGTTTCATATACTCTTCTATAAGCGTATACCTTGATCGTGTTGGTCTTCCATGAAAATCCCTAGGACAACGAAGAGTACCATACTTCTCTCTTATAGTCACCATTTCCGTTGAATGTGTTTGTGGCGAGTCGCTCATTTGATCAATAACTACGGAGCTAGTTTGGGTCTCCACTAACACAACTTGTTCCACAAAGATCGACTTGACTTACTTGAAAAGGCTTCTTAGAGACCCTTAGACTTCCATTTTGATCTTTTCTTGGACGACCTCTTTTCTTGGGTTGCGGCTCATCTTCAAATTCGGCTTCCCGAACGCTCATGCCGACACAATATTCTTTTATTAGACAAATGATCCTTTAATTCTTTTCTTTCAATGGTCCTCGACACTTCGGTGTTTGGCCTACCCGCCCCCTTTTGCTTAATAGGTTCATCAACCTCTTTTAAACGAGGGTGAAGAGCTTGTTCCAAATCATGCATCAATATTTGCTTCTTGGCGCCATTTGTTGTAGCATAACGCTCGGCTATTCTTGCACACAATTCCGACTCCATGAACGACGGACCATTGACTACGGGTGTGCTTGGAGTGAAATTTAATTGCTTCCAAAATGGATGAATATCATTGATGTCAATCACATCGACGTACCTACCCATTTTATGACGACATGGGAGACCAATACCTATCATATCCTTGCAAACACAAACCGTATTCTCGTCATCGTTAGCTTTATACAACTTCAATTGTTCTATCATGTGATTTATTGCCCAACGTGAAACTTTATGAACAATGCCCCTTAGAAGCAATCTTTCCCCTTCGTGTTCCGTAGGGAATTTATGTACACTAAATTGCATAGAAGCCTTAATCTTTATGAGATCACGATTGGTGAATTCATGGATTGCTTCTTGGATCGACACAACTCCATTTTGACTACCTAGAAGTATTTTCTTTAATCGGCCATGAGACCCCTCCGCAATGCTTGTCGCCTCGTTCTTGAAGTTATGATATTCATATGTCCATGCATACACAAACCTCTCCTTAATCGGTAACCATTGTGTTTTACAATACTCAACGGGTTTTGGGTAGTCCTTGTAATATTCTTCCTCAAATTTCTTCAAGTTCCTTTCGTAAATTTCCTCGGTCATTGACCAAACGATCTTGTCCCATGCTTTCATGAACGATCTCCAAATTATCCCATCCTCCTTCCATTTTCATCAAATAACCTCTTCTCTTCCTCTCGTTCTTCCTCGGTTAATTTACTAATGCGCTCATCCTCTTCCTTCGACCTCTTGGTACCCTTCCTTGGTTTTTAGCTTGGAAATGGCGATGGCAATTGTGTCGAGGTTGCATTGAATGTGCCACGTACTGCTTTGCAAGTTTCGGGCTTCGAGGAAACACTACCGCTATTGCATGCATTAAGGCTTGATCGTTATCCGTTACAATAACCCTTGGAAAATCATCCCCATTGTAAATGGACCTCGGCGTTCCAGCATCCAAATGAAACTCACGTTGTTCTCATGATCCATTAAACCCCATGCAATCGTAAACGTGTTTTTGTCCGAAGTGTGACAAGCAATGTTCAACAACGGCATGTTATATTTGTTTGTCTTGTAAGTGGCATCTATCAACACAATTTGATGAAAACAACGAGCCAATTTTATCATTTCGGGATGTGCCAAGAAAATACGTACCACTTTACCATCCTTTTCTTCCGTTCTCAACGTGTAGTCGTGTAACTCAGCTAACCACTGCGATTGTTGCATGACCGTTCTACCATCCCATTCCGTCCTTTTGATCGTAGCTAGGGCCGACTTAATTGTAGATAAAGAAGACAAGTTGTCTGGGGTCGTCCGCCTTTATTTTACTTAAGATCGCACTCGCCTTTTGGATACGCATAGACCTCACCGTCTCCATTTCACGTGGTTTTAACCGCAACCATTACATGTCCAATAAGAGTATCCGGATCATCGTGGTTGTGACAACCATTAACAACTTTAGACATTTTCCAATCTTTACTTTCCTTACCATCGGGCTTATAGAAGACAATCTTAAATGGGCATCCAATCTTCTTCGTATGAGTTCGGTACTTCTTCCTCTCCGTCTTCCTTACATACTTATTATTCTTTCCCTCGTGACTCTTCTTCTCCCCACCTCGCTCACATACCATTTCAAACCGAATATTCTTAACGCAACGTTCCCGAACTACCACGCACATCTTCTCTTTTGCCTTGTTCATAAGCCATTCCTTGGCCTCCTTCTTACTTCCAAATATCTAAATGGGCATATTACAAAACAAAAATAATAAGCATAACCATCTAACATGCACGATTGGAAAAAGAAAAGATAATTCATGACCATACCAAATCGTTTGCATAGTGTAGGAAGTATCGGGCCTCAAATAATAATCGTCATCAACATTTACAACAGCCTCGCACAACAACAACAAGTTATGCATTAGCAATCGGAAGGAAGTTTGGATAATAAGTAAACGATTGTAACACAATCGGTGATTTAATACTATACAACGTAACCGATTATAATAAATCGGTAGTCATGTACGCATATAGTCTACCGATTAACGACATCCGAAATGAACAATTCTTACGTGTAAAAACCTTCAATAATCGGAGGGACTATAAATTCATGAACCAACCGATTATTATATACCAATAATCGGACGTTTATTCATGTAGAGAACTTAGATTATGAGAAATTGAAGCTTTCAATTTGGGGATTTTTCATATTCGGCATATTAATACATCAAAATATACCCGATTATTGATAATCGGTAGATATGTTACTAAATTAACTACCGAATATATGTCGTTCATGTCATTCAATGCATGCTTAAAATCGAATTTTCACGTTCGAAAACACACACAAACGCACGTAACATGGATAACATGGGTATTAGAGTTTGTTAACAACATACCGTATGTTTGATGAATCGTTAGCTTCGATCTCGGGTGATTCTCCATTTTCTTCCATGAAAGCGTCGTCTGGGGTTTCATCTCCATCAAAGTTTGGATCATTCAACATATACCCCAAATCGTCATCTCTAAACGGTAGTGAACCTTGAAATTCAACAACTTCCGTCCTCCTTCTTCGTACCCATCCATGTTTATGGAAGTTGGCAAAAATGGGAAGTTGGCAACATATACCCACTTCTTCTTCTTTTTTTCTTCTTCTTCTCTCACTCAATCGGGAATTACCTCACGATGAGTCAAAATTTTTTCCAAACACTAATATATAGACCCCACCTACCGATTACGAGTTTGCTTCCGATTATTGAGTGAAACTACAGATTATTGTTTTGGCTACAGAATATTATAGTTTTTGTCGAGGTTGAATCACGACCACTTATAATCGGTAGTGTATAAGTTTTATTATCTACCGATTATGTCAGATTGCAAATTAAAGCAAATAAGGATTTTAGAAAAAACTCATTTTGGGGCAACCTATAATCGGTAGGTTGTGGAACCTATTTGACTTACGATTATGGCTACATCCAAATCACGAACCACATGGTTATGCATGGCCACATGTACCCTCGGAACCAATGGAATTTGGCAAGGGTTCGATCCGGGCTCCTTATAATCGGTATGTTGTTGAGTTGGATAGACTACCGATTATGGTATATTTCAAAATTCATCACATGAAGGATTTTAGAAAAAACTCATTTTGGGCGACCCATAATCGGATGGTTTGGTAATATATTTAACTCCCGATTAACGTTTGCATACAAAACACGAACCAAGTGGTTATGGCTGGCTGTGTGCACTCAAAACCTATGAAATATGGCAAAGGTTGGATCCGGGGCTCGTTATAATCGGTGGGTTATATAATTATATAACCTACCGATTATGGTATATTTCAACATTCATTACGTGAAGGATTTTAGAAAAAACTAAATTTGGGGCAACTTATAATCGGTAGTTTATGTAACCTATTAGGCTTCCGATTATGGCTACATCCACAGCTCTATCCAAGTGGTTATGGTTGGCTCCGCACCCCTCAAAACCTATGCAATTTGGCCAAGGTTGAATACGGGGCTCCTTATAATCGGTAGTCTTACAAGTTGGATAAGCTACCGATTATCAAGGGGATTATTAGCCGAAGTATCAACACAACAATCGGTAGGTATAGTTTCATTTTAACCTACCGATTGAATGTTTACCTACCGATTATGGTGTTGGCTACCGATTATATAAGGGCATATTGGCCATTTCGAAAAATCGAAGATAAGGGGTAGCTTAGATTTACGTTTGGGTGACCTTTTTGTCTTTTAGTGTCGCCCCTAATTCTTTCGGGGTCGCCCCTAAAAGTGCAAGGCATTTTAAGTCAAAAAGAAAAAAAAAAACTGCATTTACATTTCAAAGAAATGCTAATCTAATTTGGAATCCCAATCTAATTAGCTTATTGTTGCATGATGATTTCTGCTTCCAACAAGTCTGCAGCTCAATACTCAGATCCACAACCCGTAATAGTCACTTTAAGAGTAGCATTCAAGGGACCTTTTGTGTTTTACTCTTTCTTCACGGGCAACACTATGAATTAGGCTTCTCATGAATTCTTGTTGTGTATGGATGTAGAGCCGCATGAAGAAGGCGCCATCACATAATGCCATAAGCCATGCACGCACGGTAGAGTAGAGACTATAAATACTTGACATGACAATATAGCAACATTTTAATGTCCAATTAGACACAGGACTCGCAGGAGTAAGTGAAGGACTTATAACTTTAAAATAGATGCGTTAAAGACCTAGGAAATCATAAAAATTGAGCACGAGGATCAAAGATGCAAGACGAATAAGATGTTTCTTACTCTATTCTTACTATTTTTTTGATACTTCCTCAGGACGATGTTCCGATGGTTTGAAAAGCTGCTCGGCAAACAGTGACCAAGACCAATGTACACTTGTATGATGGTGAACTTAAACTGTAAAGTTAGTTTTAAGTCCATATTTTTGGAATACATGCAGTGTATAAACTAAACAAATGTGTACAACAATCATAGGATAGGGAGGGGAATCCAGTGAAAAGGAAAAAGAATAAAAGGCACAAGGAATACAAGAAAAGAGTTTTGAAGCCAAAACCTGTGTTTATCTTATCTTATACTAATATAAAGAAAAGAGATATTTTTGGTGAAGCCTTTTCACATGACAATAATACCCTCATTAACTAAGCTTTTAGTTAATATTTGTATATTCTGAAATGCCATTGTTTTAAAAATAGATCAAAAAATTTAAAACTTGGGTATCTTTAAAAATGCACATCGGGTTTTTGCAAAATTAATATATTTGGAAAGCTCTTTAAATTATCTACGTAATGAGTATAAACAAGGATATTAAATTTTTATTTTAAGATTTTTTTTTTCCATTATTATCAAATTTGGTATTGTTAAAAGAATCCAATTCAAGCATGTGCATCGCACATGTGGCCTTACTAGTAGAAGAAGAGAAAAGGGTGCAAATATTTACATCTACAGGCCAAGCCGCCAAGTGTGTAATCAAAATGATAATCTTCAATACTCCTAATAATGGTTTTCATGGTTATCGGAGTTAACTACGGACGAAGCTTTCTTATCAACCATTTCTTTCTTAACTTGGCATCCAAAGCTAGAAATATTTTTGCTTTGATTTCACATAAGCATCCGGTATAAGATCCTCATCCAACCCTGGCAAGGCTTGAAGTTGACTCATGACATGTTCAGTTGTGCTTGCATTCTCTTTTTGCTGATTTCTTAAGAGATAACTACGCGCTCTGCTACACTAAGAGCATTTTCAGAATTGTTACTCTCGATTTTTTTGCAATTTTCTAGAATCCTGGCCAAATAATGGTGTCATAGAAGGGTGCTTCTTTGTAGCTGAACGAGCGCTTTTGGTTCTTTTACAGGTTTGCCATGAAAAAAAGGTGGAGCTGAAGATTGTAAAACTCCATCACTTTGCATTCCAAGAACGTGATAACCTGAATCTATTTTGTGACACAAATCGTTGTTCCATCAAATACTATGCACAAGTCATTAAAATTGGTCAAGATTTTATTTCTATATGACTAAAATTGTGTTATAACAAATGGCACAATCAAGCACAATCAATCAAGAATTGAAAATAGAAATGCAGTAAAAAATAAAATCAAGCACACACAACACAAGGATTTATAGTGGTTCGATCAAGATGATCTACATCCACTTGCGAAGACAACGAAATGATTCCACTATATGATTAAACAAGGTTACAAGGTATTTTCCTTAATCCCCTCACAAGAACCCTAGCCCCCTTTCGGTGCCTCACTTTCTCTCTCTATTACATGAGTTTCTCTTACCAACAAAAGGAAATAGGTTTTCCTTTTATTCTCCTGATGCCCTAGTTTTGGTACAACAAAAGTTTATCACCTGGGCTCTAAAGGGGTCAGGCCCATACAAGACTAACACTTGTAATCAAGGCACTATATACAACAAATCTCCACCTTGACTTGAATACCATCACCATTCATCATCATCGTCTTCGCTTAGCCCTTCAAGGGCTCTTAACACTTGTTGACACCAACCAAGTCCAAGCAATGCTTGAACTTGATACTTGGAACCGGCTTCGTCAACATGTCTGCAGGATTATCCGTTGTAGGAACCTTTAGCATCGCTATCCTACCTTTCTCAACTGCATCCTTGATGAAATGATACTTGACATCGATGTGCTTCGTTCTCTCATGATACATCTGATTATTGGTCAAGTGAATGGCACTTTGATTGTCACAAAACAAAACTGCACTCTCTTGCTTGAATCCCAGATCACCAACCAAACCCATCAACCATATACCTTCCTTGATTGCTTCCGCGGCTACCATGTACTCTGCCTGAGTGGTAGACAATGCAACCGTGCTTTGCAAAACCGACCTCCAACTGATGGTTCTACCACACAATGTAAAAGTATAACCTGTCAATGACCTTCTTCTATCAAGATCACCTGCATAGTCAGAATCAACATAACCCACAACATTTGTTGAATCACCATTGTGTTTATAAAAAACCAAACCAACATCTGTACTGCCCATTAGATACCTCAAAATCCACTTTACAACTTTCAAATGAGCCTTCCAGGGAATTCTCATATATCTACTTACCACACTCACGGCTTGTGCGATATCTGGCCTTGTACAAACCATATCATACATTATGCTACCAGCTGCGCTTGCATATGGAACTCGAGACATATACTCTGCCTCATCTGCAGTTTGAGGTGATTCCCTTCTAGAAAGTTTAAAATGAGCTGCCAAAGGAGTACTTACTGGTTTTGCATCTTTCATACCAAACCGCTCCAACACCTTCTCGATGTAAGCCTTTTAGGACAAATACAACTTTCCTTCATCTCGGTTTCTATAAATCTCCATGCCCAATATCTTGTTTGTTGCACCCAAGTCCTTCATCTCAAACTCACTACTCAACTTCACCTTCAGCCTTTATATTTCTGACATGTCTTTGCAAGCAATCAACATATCATCCACATACAAAAGCAAATACACAAATGAACCATCTTGGATTTTCCTTTGATATACTTACTCTTATCATTGTCAACATAAACGTATCAAAACGTTTATACCACTTCCTTGGAGATTGCTTCAAACCATACCAAGATTTCTTCAACAAACATACATGGTCTTCTTTACCAGGAACTTCAAACCCTTTTGGTTGTTGCATATAAATACGCTCTTCCAAATCACCATGAAGGAAAGCTTTCTTAACATCTAGTTGTTCCAATTCTAGATCATTCAAAGCAATTATAGCAAGCAATGTTCTAATAGAACTATGTTTAACAACATGAGAAAATACCTCATTGAAGTCAATGCCTTCTCTTTGTGTAAACCCCTTTTCCACAAGCCTTGCCTTGTACCTTGTTCCTTCACCATTTGAAGTACTTTCTTTTTTCTTGAAGACCCATTTGCTTCCCATAATCTTCTGCCCCTTAGGTCTTGCAACTATCTCCCAAGTGCCATTCTTGTTAAGAGACTCAATTTCTTCAATTGCAAAAGCTCCCCATTCTGTTGATTCTTCACCACTGATTGCTTCTTCATAGGTTCTTGGCTCATCCCTATCAATGCTCTCACCCACTTGAAGTGCATACGCAACCAAATCAACATGGACATATCTCTGAGGTGGTCTGATTTCCCTCCTCACTCTGTCTCTAACAAGATTGTACTGATGATCGTGTGCTTCATCTTCCTGGGCAGATTCTTGCACAATATCTTGATCATCATCATAATCAAAAACAACAGTATCATTGTTTCCTTGAACTTGCATCTCAAGTTCCACCTGGTCACCAAGCTACACCTTATCACTAACACCCTCTTCAGCTCTTCCATCTAGATCATCATTATTTTTCTTCAACATCGATTACTCATCAAATTTCACATCTCTACAGATAAGAAACTTGTTTGATCTTTATTCAGGACACCATAACCTGTAGCGTTTCACACCCTTTGCATACCTAAGAAATATACACTTCTTTGCTCTGGGCTCTAGCTTCCCCTCATTCATATGAGTATAGGCTGGACATCCAAAGATCTTAAAGTATTCATAGTTAGCATGTGAACCTGTCCAAACTTCATTTGGAGTCTTACACTCAATGGAAGTCGCTGGAGATATGTTCACTAAATAAGTTGATGTATTAGCAGCTTCTGCCCAAAACTCCCTTGATAACCCTGCATTGGAGAGCATGCACCTTGCCTTCTCCATTATGGTTATGTTCATCTTTTCTGCAACATCATTTTGTTGTGGTGTTTTTCTGACTATGTGGTGTCTCACAATCCCTTGATCCTTGAAGAACTCATTGAACTCACCCCCACAGAATTCCAAACCATTGTCAGTCCTCAAGCACTTTATCTGCTTACCAGTTTGTTTCTCAACCATAGTCTTCCATTGCTTGAACTTGACAAAAATTTCATCTTTGTGTTTAAGTATGAATAACCGTACTTTCCTTGAGAAATCATCAATGAATGTCAACATATATCTTCCACCACCATGTGACTCAACCTCAGAAAGACCCCAAAGATTAGAATGTATAAAATCCAAAATACCCTTGGTATTTGTATAACTGAGCTAAACTTGACTCTACATTGCTTCCCAACACATTAATGTTCACAGAAATCAAGCTTACTTGTTTTATGACCACAAAGCAATCCCTGCTTGCTCAAAACAGCCAATCCCCTCTCACTCATATGCCCTAACCGCATATACCACAACTTGGTAGTATGGTAGGCCTGGAAGATGGGTAAATAATTTGGCCTACGGGTTATACCGCAAGTGCACGGCGTCTATTGGAGACGCGGCAAGTACGGGTCGATCCCACAAGGACTAGGGTGTGCTTAGAATGATCTATGGCTTGCTACAACTGAATTAGAGTGATAGAAAAATATTCGGTTTGTCGAAGCGACTGAGTTGAGTGAAGTGAACTGAGCTAAGGTATTTTGACTCTAAACTAAGGTAACACAGTGACAATGGGTAAGTGCCAGGGTTGTGAATCCACCTCTAGTCCTATGCTAAGGTTAACCATATTTCATTCATGTCTTATACCTTCCTTTGAAGGCCTCGGGTGGAGGTATTCTTTAGCAACCGACCTAATTCACTCCTAGTATAACTTTGTCTTTTCACGGTACAAATTATCACAAGCTCATTTGGTTGTTGGCTAACTAATTCTTCCTAAAGCAATTGAACTGATGTCACTAATTCATTCCTAGTATAGCTTGTCTTTTTATAGTACAAACTATCACAAATTCATTTGCTCCATACGACATACAATCACTCATCTCCATTAAGCACAATAAGACAGAGAATTTGATATGATTTACTCAACATGGAAACAGGGGTTTCATCAACACCCTGGTAAATGAGATTAAAACATTAAGAAGATATAAAAACACAAATTAAATCCTAAAGTGACTGCTCTGGCTAATCCGGGCGTGTCTTCTATGAACTCGATTCATCCTTATTTATACATGCAATTCAACCAAACCCTAATTTCTTTAAAAAGTGAAATTAATTGAAAAATAACTCAACCCATACTCTGAATCACCTTTCCCTTCTGTCTAGTTGCTCTCAGAACTCCTCTTGCTTTGATTAGGTGAACAACCCTAACTCTAGTCATCTTTAACCTAGCCTCTAGGGTGGAGAAGCTATGAAATAGATGACTCGAGAGAGAGAGATGGAGTAGGTGGCTATGGAGTTGTTGTTTGATGTCAGGGAGTTGTTGTTTGATGTCAGGGAGTTGAGGTGGTGTTATCTCTGTTGGTGGTATGGGTGAAGAAGGAGGTGGCGGAGCAGAGCTCTGCTCTGATGGAGACGGGAGAGAAGAGAAGAAAGAGAAAGATGGAAGGGGAATGGTGCCTTTCGAGTGGGGGTATAGGGTAGGGTCATTTCGTTGTTGAGCGGGCACGGTTGGGTTTGATGAGAAGGTCCTAGCGAGCGTAGGATGGAGCGATGGAGATCCGAGCGGTAGAGGATGGTAGCGGTTTTGGTATGATCTGGTGTTGAGCGGGGTATCGAACATCGATGCTAGTGGGAGCGACGGCCGTAGGATGTAGAAGATCGAAATCTCGACGGCTTGGAGTGGACGGGCTCGGATCGGGTCGTGGGTGGCTCTAGCCCATGTCTTCTTTGTTGGGTTGCAAGCCGATTCGCGCGTGGGCTTTGGCTATCTGCTCCATAGATGATCGACTCCAATTCTTCGCCCTTTTGGCTCTCGGATTCTCCGGACTTTATTTAGTACCTAAAAATACAAAATTAATTAATACAAATATTTATTCTTGAAAACAAAGAAAACACGGAATGCGGGTTAATATCGATTCTTGAGCACAAAAGATGAGTAAAATGCCAATAAAAAGGTGTATAAATATGCACTATTTGGCACTCATCAAATACCCCCAACCCTGAATTTTACTTGTCCTCAAGTGAAACAGAAATTAAGAAATCCTAACTATACCCCTGTCGCAGTCTCTCGAATGCATTTAGCGTATGCACTAAGCCTTTAAACCCCTAGGTGTCCCTAGTGGACGAGTTGTAGTCTCGTGAGGGTTTACAGTGTACCCACAAAACCTTCTCCAACTTCGAGTGTAAAAAGAGTCTCAAGCCTCCAAGAAGCTATGAGGACATAGAGTTTCTGCATGCTAGTAACGAAGTTAGAACTATCGAAGAACGCCTTCTCATCCTTAAGTGCGAGCGAAGTAACCATACCATATGAAAGAATTCGGATTCGATTGTGATCATAAGTCTCAACTTACGCCTCACCATTAGGGTTTTATGATAATTGCACTCAAAAAGATCGCTTTTTAGTCTCTCATGTGTGCAGGCAGGAGTAAAGAGAGAAATCCTGCACACGTTGTAGGTAAGAAGGATAACCTTCCGAAAATAAAATCTGGAGACTCCACAAAAGTGTGGACAAAAAGAATCTTTTTCTAATGATCTCTAAGAAAGGAAAATCAACCATTAGTAAGGGGTGGGAGTACTCACTCACTTCTCACCCGATCGGCAATTAATATCACTCTCTCATAAGAACCATAGAAACGTCTTCAATCTTCGGTCTTTGGTCTTCAATTGTTGATGACGAACTTCTAAACTTCACAAAACTTGACAATTTTTAACTTTTCTACTCAAATTCCTTGTTGTTTGGATTTTTCTTTTTGAACTCTTCTTTACCATGGTGGTAGCAAAATAAACTACATTTTTTTTTTTTTTTTTTTTTTTTTTTTTACAATAAGTGAAAATAAAAATACAAATAATGAAACAACTAACTCCATGGACAAAGGACTTTATCACTCAATTTTTCCACAACTTGTATTGTCTTGATTTTATAAATTTTATTAATTCTCATCATATTTTCTTTTCTTTGTTGCACATAAACCTTGGACTATATCAATTTTTCTTTCAATATTCTCGATTACTGCTCAGGTTCTTGACGATGATGTGTTTCTATGGGTCTTGATTGAAAGAGAGAGTGATGCTAACTACAAATCGGTATTTAGAAGGAGTTTTCATCTTTAGACGTCACCCTCATGATTGACAAAAACTAGTACTCAAGAGATCAAAAGTAGTGCTGAAAATGGTGCGAAGTTGGGTAGCTCACCATTCCTACCCTAATTTACGTACGGTGACACACACTCTAAACGACTTTTCTAGAAAGTTGCAAAAAATTGAAGGTTGGTGCCTCACTTGATGTAAAATGGGTAGTCTCCACTATGGGTGATCACAATTCTACTACCGAATATCTAAACAAAGCACCTAATTCGCTCTCCGGTATGGTTAAATCCAATTTTAACGCTCTAATCAACTAAGAAACCCGATTGTGTTCTCCGGTACTTCCAAGTTACATTATTTCGGTCAGAATCTCTATGTAAACATAGCTAAAAGCATGCTAGTGACTCTAAAATCTCTAAAAGTTGGAGGTTTTACAAAAAGAGTTTTTTTTTTTTTTTTTTTTTTTTTTTTTTTTTTTTTTGAAAATAAAAGGTAAAATAAAAGACTAAAAACTCTAAATGCAAAATAAAAACTAAAAACTCTAAATGCAAATGCACCCCAAACCTAAATCAAACATTGTCCTCAATGTGTCACGAGATAGGAAAAATTTGAACAAATACGTACCACGAGAACTATGTTGATAAGATAAAAGGGAAGAGATTACCGGATGTCGGCAAGAGCAAGGTTGAGCTTCATTCGTCAAGGCTAGAATCCAATATTCTCAACGGAGATCATATCGGATTAGCATAATATATGTGCAAGAAGACTCAACCGAATCAAGAAAAGAAAATTTTAACAAGTCCTACTGGATATATACAATGAAAATGCACCATAAACCAACAATCTAAAGAGTTGAGGATCAACCCAATAGAAAATATGTACACACATTAACAGACCTTACACAAAAATAAAATGAGAGTGCAAGTAAGACCGCAAATGGGAATGAGTTTCCCCCAAACCTAAACTTGTGACCAGTGTGTTTGTGAGAACAAAATCTTGCAATTTTAAAGGTACATCATGCAAAAGGTCTAACTCAAAATGAGTTTTGCTAATTACAAAAGTGAGACATACACATTCCAACTGTGGCTCCTTAAGAGTGTTATACTTTGATGCAAAATAGTCCAAGAGGACTTGGGAAGCACAAAGTTCTAGGCCTAAGTTAGGCAATTTTAGAAAAGTTGGTTTTGCAATTTTTTGACAAACTACACCTAGGTTGGGTGAAGGAGTTTCAATTTGTGACTCAAGAGAGAGGTTAGGTACATCCAAGTTATTTTCATGTATAAAATCATTTGCACCGTCACACTCTTTCCTAAGGTCAGGAGTGGGTAAATCATGGTCATTTTCACAGGGCAATTCATCAATTTCCATGTCAAATTCATCAGAGGAGGCAACATATTGTGACATGGGCGGGGAATCGAGACACGAAATAATATTATGATCCAAAAGAACATTAGTGTCAACGAAAGATTCATCCTTTCTTAAGTCACAAACAAGTTGTGTAGCATGCTCACATTCACTGAAGAATTTCACAAAACTAAGCTCATAGTTAAGATCACATTTATGAATGTTAGAAGAAGTATCATTCATAAGGTTCACAGAAGAGACGCCTAACGTCTACGAACCAAAAAGATTCCATCATATTTTCAGCATGCACATGCTCTTCTAACATATCATATTCATCATCATCATTATCATAGCAAAAATTCATCTCTCCATTCACAATTGTAGCATTTCTAGTGTACTCATTGACCTCTAGATTAGGTTCATATTCAGTATATGGTTGTGCAAAAGGTTCACTAGAGAAGGGATGCTTAGACATGTTGCTATGTGGATGGTCATGCATTGCATTCATTTCAAGCCTAGCATTTTGCTCCATGAGTGTTTCCATTGTTGATTGCAAACTAGGAGTTGGGGGAGTATAAAATTGTTCATCTCCCCACTGTGGTGAATGATGCATGTGTGCAGGTTGATTATGGTCCCAATAGTCACTTCTAGACACTTCGTACATTGGATTATCATGGTTTTCCCTAGACTGTCTAAAATCATGCAAGATATAACAGTACTCAGCAGGGTGGTCTAAGCCACCACATAAGGTGCAAGCATGCATTTCATATTGCCTAGAAAAACTAGATTCGACAGATTGCCTTTCTAAAGCAGATAGTCGAGCCTCTAATTGATCTAAAAGTGATGACTTGGTATGAGAAAATTGTTCATTTTCAACCTGTGGTGGATGATGTATGTGATCATAATGATTAGGGTATGTGAGGTCAGGGCCCTGAGAAGGCCCATAAAATTCCCTAAAGTCACTATGGTATGTGGGGTGTTCATCCTGTGAAAGATGCCCGTAAGCAAGCTCTCTAAGGGATTTATTTGTTCCATCCCCAGATGCAGACCAAAATCCTGACATGATTTATCAACTCAAATTGAACTCAAAGCCCAATTGTAGTGGACTAAGTTTGGTTTTGGTGGGAAAATTTGGTTAAAATGGGCTGATTTGGTTTTATTGGGGAAAGTTTGGTTTATGTGGGTTTTGGTTTATTGGGGATTAGTTTTTTGCAACCCAGGAAGGTACAACCCACAAAAGAAAATGACACCTGCTTCTAAGTGTAAGCCCAAAATGTTGCTTTTTGAAGTTGTAAAACCCAACTAAATAGGTGTATTTTAGCCCAAGAGATGTGGGCTCAGGTGGGTGCAAAGCCCAGGTTATGTGCCAATGCTCAGCCCAGAAGTTGTGCAAAGCTTAGGTTGTGTCAGCCCAGGTTGATGGCCCAGGTTGATGGCCCAGTATGTGGGCTGAGTTAACGTGCAGAGTTTCAGCAGTGGGGTCAGTCAGCCCGGCTATGATTGTGTGCTCAGGTCTCTGCCCAGACCCACTAGTGTTTTGGTTTCGTGGGCTTAGTTTGGTGCAGAATCAGAGCCCAGGTTCTGTGAGTCTGAGGTTTGAGCAGAGCCCAGCAGTGTGGTTTGATGTGGGCTGAAAGTTTAGAATGGTTAGCCCAGTAATTGGGCTTCAGCTTATGCAGCCCAGGTTCTTCTTGTGCAGGTTGTCTACACAACCCAGTCTGTAGGTTTCAGGGTGTGTAGTTTGGCCAAATGAATTAAACACAGCACAGCTTGTGCAGGACAGGATTAAGTGAGGCAGAGTTTATGTGCTCAATCATAAACTCAGAGCAACACACACTGACAGAGCAAGTAATAAGCTGGTCTATGCACAGGGCAGCACAGAGCACTCACAGACTCACACCAGAATTGACACAGCACAGGTTATGTGCAGCTTAGTTTATGCACAGTCTAGTGAGGCACAATTCACAACACAAATCACACACAATTTCTGAGCACTCAGGGGTGCTTGCACATCACAGCTTAGGATGGAAAAAAACAACACAGCACAGCACAGAACTAGTGCAGCTCACAGCACAGTTTGCAACTTCAATACAACACACAAATCACAGCAAGGATTGGCAGCTCACAACACAGCACAGCTTGTGCAAACTCTCTGAACAGAAATGACACAACACAAGGGGTTCAAGCATGCATAAGGGGCTCAACAGGTTAGCATTCAACAGGTCTAGCAGGCAACCAGGGTCGTGCTCAGGGCTTGGCTAAGGTAGCAGAGTAGCTAGCACAAGCTCATGCACAGGGGCTGGAGTTTAAGTTCAAATTTGCAGCTTCAGGGGCTGCTCGAGGATTCTCAGAGGCTCACACAAGGTTTAGAGCTAGTTACAATGTAGACAACCAGGTCACAGAACCTACCAGTGCAAAGATTTCAGGGTGTGAGAAACGCCTAACACAGTTTTATCATGCAATCAAAGCTCAGTTTTCACTCAAGCTCACAGCTTCAGGGCACTGCAGCTAAGGTCAATGCAAGGCAAGGTTTCACAGTACACACAAGGCACAGGGCAGAGAATTGGTGGCTCAGGTGAGGTTTGCAGCCAACTTGGCTGTCTGAGTTACAAATCACCCTCAACAGCTTCAGGGGCTGGGGGGTTTGGCACAACTTGGCTCAGGGTAACACAAGGATGTATGCTAGTTTAACCTAGTTCACAGGTCATGCATGGAGTCACTTACCTGAATTGTGCTCAGAGCTTTGTGACTCAGGCCCTGCGCTTTTTCTTGGCCTCCTAGGTTTTGCTCAGCAGTGCAGCAACACAGTAAGCACAACTACACAGCTGACTTGCATTTTGCTCAATATCTCATAGGTACCTCAAGTCTTGTGCTTTTCTTGGGTTGGCTCAGCCTTACCACTTGCACCTGTTAGCTCAACAAGCCAATTTCAGTCCTCAATGTCATACAATAAACAACCTAGCTATTGTGCTACAATGACAGAACTAAGCTCTGAGCAAAGCACTCAGACTTCAGGGCTATGCTTCAGGGAGCAATGTCAAACTCAGTTCTCACAGTTCAAAACGATGGAGCAGCCACTGTTACATTTGCATTATGAGAAGCAGATGTGCACTAAGTGATGAAGATGTGCAAAGCAATGGAGCAAGATGCTCAAGATGCGGATCTGCGAATGCGAGATGTGCACTAAGTTACAGATGCAAAGATGCTACAGATGGCTAAGGTATGTTACAGATGGCTAAGCCAAAAATTTCAATGATAGAATGCAATAAAAAAAACAAAAGAAAAGTAAATGAAGCAAACATAGAAAACTTAACAGCTATACTACACTAAATTATGCAGGGATAATGCACAAAAACAATGCTAATAACAATGCACAAGGAAGCAAATTAAACTAAATTATAACAGGGCTAATAACAGGGCTAATGATAACAGGGCAATAACAGGGCTAATGATAGGGCAAATTAAACTAAATTATACTAAAACATAACAAAAAGGAATAACACAGAGCAACTATGTACAAGGTGAAATGAAAACAGCTAAACAGCAATGAAAGACTAAAAACAATGCAGAGCAACAATGCAAAGCAAAGGACTAAAAGCTAAGACAAGGTAAATATGTACAGGGTGAGAATGAAAAACAGTGAAGCGAGCCAATGAACACTAGGCACGCGCCAAGTCCCCGGCAGCGGCGCCAAAAACTTGGTAGGCCTGGAAGATGGGTAAATAATTTGGCCTACGGGTTATACCGCAAGTGCACGGCATCTATTGGAGACGCGGCAAGTACGGGTCGATCCCACAAGGACTAGGGTGTGCTTAGAATGATCTATGGCTTGCTACAACTGAATTCAAGAGTGATAGAACAATATTCGGTTTGTCGAAGCGACTGAGTTGAGTGAAGTGAACTGAGCTAAGGTATTTTGACTCTAAACTAAGGTAACACAGTGACAATGGGTAAGTGCCAGGGTTGTGAATCCACCTCTAGTCCTATGCTAAGGTTAACCATATTTCATTCATGTCTTATACCTCCCTTTGAAGGCCTCAGGTGGAGGTATTCTTTAGCAAACTGACCTAATTCACTCCTAGTATAACCTGTCTTTTCACGGTACAAATTATCACAAGCTCATTTGGTTGTTGGCTAACTAATTCTTCCTAAAGCAATTGAACTGATGTCACTAATTCATTCCTAGTATAGCTTGTCTTTTTATAGTACAAACTATCACAAATTCATTTGCTCCATACAGCATACAATCACTCATCTCCATTAAGCACAATAAGACAGAGAATTTGATATGATTTACTCAACATGGAAACAGGGGTTTCATCAACACCCTGGTAAATGAGATTAAAACATTAAGAAGATATAAAAACACAAATTAAATCCTAAAGTGACTGCTCTGGCTAATCCAGGCGTGTCTTCTATGAACTCAGTTCATCCTTATTTATACATGCAATTCAACCAAACCCTAATTTCTTTAAAAAGTGAAATTAATTGAAAAATAACTCAACCCATACTCTGAATCGCCTTTCCCTTCTGTCTAGTTGCTCTCAGAACTCCTCTTGCTTTGATTAGGTGAACAACCCTAACTCTAGTCATCTTTAACCTAGCCTCTAGGGTGGAGAAGCTATGAAATAAATGACTCGAGAGAGAGAGATGGAGTAGGTGGCTATGGAGTTGTTGTTTGATGTCAGGGAGTTGAGGTGGTGTTATCTCTTTTGGTGGTATGGGTGAAAAAGGAGGTGGCGGAGCAGAGCTCTGCTCCTGATGGAGACGGGAGAGAAGAGAAGAAAGAGAAAGATGGAAGGGGAATGGTCTGCTCGAGTGGGGGTATAGGGTAGGGTCATTTCGCTGTTGAGCGGGCACAGCGGGGTTTGATGAGAAGGGCCTAGCGAGCGTAGGATGGAGATGATGGAGATCTGAACGGCCGAGGATGGTAAGCGGTTTTGGTATGATCTGGTGTTGAGCGGAGTATCGAACATCGATGCTAGTGGGAGCAGCGACCGTAGGATGTAGAAGATCGAAATCTCGACGGCTTGGAGTGGACGGGCTCGGATCCGGGTCGTGGGTGGCTCTAGCCCATGTCTTCTTTGTTGGGTTGCAACTGATTCGCGCGTGGGCTTTGGCTATCTGCTCCATAGATGATCGACTCCAATTCTTCGCCCTTTTGGCTCCTCGGATTCTCCGGACTTTATTTAGTACCTAAAAATACAAAATTAATTAATACAAATATTTATTCTTGAAAACAAAGAAAATACAGAATCTGGGTTAATATCTGATTCTTGAGCACAAAAAGATGAGTAAAATGCCAATAAAAAGGTGTATAAATATGCACTATTTGGCACTCATCATAGTATCACTAGTGGAAAATAGTCGTTTTAAGATAGTTAGAAAGTGTCGTATTAACGGATTATAAGACACTATGGAAATGCCGCTGAAAGTGTCGTAGATTCAGTGTCTTTTTTTGGAATGACACTTTCTAGTTGCCCCTAAATAAATTTTATTTAAGATAGTTTCTGGTTGTCGATAGGCACGTGTTTATGGGTAAAAATCGTTTCTGCTGATTTCGGTAATTTCGGTAGGTAAGTGAGAAACTGGTTCAAACCCTAAACAAATGTGCTGCACGTGAGCACTTTATAGATTCGAGAGATTGTTTGTACCCAAAATTACTTTTGGGCACGAAACACGATGAATTGATAGTTTTGGTGAGTATTGGGGTTTGGAGACGGATTGGAAAGCGAATAAAGAGACAAAGATGAACGCAGGATTTACGTGGTTCGGCATGGCTTGCCTACGTCCACGGATGAATCCCCTTGGGGAGAAATGTTTTATTGACTGTTGTATTACAAAGTATGTTTTTCTCTCCTCTTGGCTTCCCCCTTGACTGATTTCTCCTCTCCCTATTTATACAATGAAAAATATAATTCCAATGTCAACATAAATTCCATTAACTGCCCATTTATGTTCCTATAATGAATTCTCAATGTAATCGCCATTTATGCTCCTATATTGAATTACGCATGAAAATCTCCTTTATGTCTTCACCATAATTTCGTATGAAACTTGTCCATTTATGGTCCTATATTGAATTCTCGCATGAAATCGCTCCTTTATGTCTTCACCATAATTTCGTATGAAACTGCCGTTAATGGGCCGACGAGTTAGTGGAGACCGGGCCGGCCGGACAGTGGATCTTGGCCGCGCTGTAATGGGTTGGCCGACCGCATAGTTAAATGGATATTTGGATGGACTAGCCGCATGGGCGAAAATCGGCGGCGATGGTTGTGGTATGGTGGCGGTGTGGATGGAGGCCGGCCGGCGGCATGGTTGGAGACTGGTTGGCGGCGGGAAGAGTTTTTGGTGGGAATTGGTTAGCGGCATTGCTAAAAGACTCGAAAATTGGCTAGGGCGCGGCCGACTTCGATAGTTGGCCGTCGGTTGACTTTGATAGTTGACCGACTTCGACCATTGACCTTGACCGGAAGTTGACTTTGATAGTTGACCGACTTCGACCATTAATCTTGACCGGAAATTGACTTTGATAGTTGACCGACTTCGACCATTGACCTTGACCGGAAGTTGACTTTGACCATTGACCGGATGTTGACCGACTTTGACCATTGACCGGATGTTGACCGACTTTGACCACCTTGGTTGGGGGGTAGCGGAGCTTGGATGAGGACCAAAAGATGATTCAAGTATCAATTTGGCCCATTAAATGGTATTTTTACTTATGGTACAAACATCGCCCCCTCTTAACCTCCAACTTGTTGGGGTTAAGAAAATTGTTTTCCTAAGTCATTGATAAAATACGCCCCCAAGTGCGGATTATTGATACTGTGGTGACTGGAAAACTTCCCTTGTTGTTTGCAGAAATCATAATCAGGACGCCCCCAAGTGAGGCTATCATGGTTGAGCGGAGTGATGAGTAGTAACATCATTGAGCGGAGTTGGCTGCGGCAGAAATATGTCCACTGGATTGCATAAACAACAAGCATCACCGCGATTAGCCGGAATGCAAATCTATGAGCATAGGTGGGATCGCATCACCGCGATCACCGAATGCGTGAAGAATGGATAAAGTTCCTCTGCAGCGGCCAACGTTCGGCTAGACTTGTAGGAACTATGAGCAAGGCTTGATTTGCATCAGACTGCGTTGGTGAATGCAAGAAAGAACGAACAAAGTTCCGCATGCAGAAAGAAAGTTCACCTGGATGCCGGATCACGAGCATAGCCGAACATTAGGCAGCGATCACCGAATGCAAAGAAGAACGACAGTTCCTCTCCGCAGCGAGCTGCGTTTCACCGGACTACGGCAGAATCGGCGAAAGCAAGGTCAAATCGCATCAGCCGCGTTCACCGAATGCAACAGCAACGAACGAACAAAGTTCTACTGCAGCACTGCGCGTTCGACCGGATCAGCAGGAATCGCGAGCATGGTCGATCAGATCACCGCGTTTCACTGAATGCACAAAGAAACGAACAAAGTTCTCCCACCGCAGCAATGCGTTGACTGACCGGATCAGAATCGCGAGCATGGCCGACTCGCATCACTGGAATGCAAGAAGAACAAAGTTCCACCGCAGCACCGCGTCACCGACTGCGCAGGAACTGCGGGCATAGCCGATCTGCATCACCGCCGTTTCGCCGAATGCAAGAAGATCGAACAAGGTTCCTCTCGCAGCAGCTCAAGTGTTCAGCTAGACTCGCAGAACCGTGAGCATGGGCTGACTACATCATTGCGATCACCGGAATATAGCGACAACGTATTTAACAAAGTTATTCTACAAAGAACTGCATTCACCGGACTGCAGGAAATGAGACCATAGCTAGATCAGATCGGTTGTGATTAGCCGGACTGCAATGCGGCGCGATTAGCTGGATCAGCAGCAGGCAACAATTAGCCGGATCACAATAATAATTAGCCGACTGGCAACAATAATAATTAGGCTGGATCGCAAAGAAACGCCGAGGGATTTGGACTTTAAAAAGTTTGATAAACATAGGTGTAAAAGCTATAAATAAAACTAGACAGCACCAGTTGCGTCCAACTGAGTGCCACCAGACTGCATCAGTTGCGTCCAACTGAGTACAGAATTCGTAAGCAAAACTGGACTGCATCGATTGCGTCCAACCGAAAGTGCAAAGATTGCTTTTGAATCAAGTAAAAAAATTCAAATCAAAGATAATTATAACGGTTTAACATTACTGATTGTAAAAATTGCGTAAAAATATTAGGGTGTACGCTCGCCCCCTCTTAATCCTACAACTCGTTGGAGGACTAAGAAGTTTGGGTTTCCTGACGTTTCGATTTTCAGGAGCTTAACTGCAATTAGGTGCTATGTAACTTGCCCCCAAGCGTATGAAGTGTTACACAGTTTGCCCCAAAAGAGTAATTTTAGACCACGAGGTGTTACATATCTCGCCCCCAAGTGATGGTCAGTCATGTTGAAGTGATATGCAACTTGCCCCCGGAAGATAGTAATTGTCATGCTGCACAAGGGTGCACTGCCTTGCTGCATTTTGCTCGCGCATGGGATTTTGAATATGTCTGCTATCTAGAATTCGCGCGGGGGGCCAATCCCACTATTCCAGATACGCGCAGAATTGAAATGTGTGCATCCCCTCGTTGAGAAGATGCTTGCCACATTAAAGGTGTCTTACCAAAAGTATGCATGAATATATGAAAAGATGCAAAAATATGTAAATTGTATACTTACCTTATTGAAATGTTGCTGCGACTTCGCTTTCGAAGTGATTAGGATGCCAACCGGCTATGTCGGTGTTTTTAAGCGACGATGATTAGTATAGTTGCCTTAGCGTCTCGTCTCGACTTAGTAATTGATTTGTCTCGTGGGATCGAATGCACCAATTAAGTCCAAGCTAGATCGAAGACAGTTGCCACGGGAATGTATTTCGGAAGTTGTGATCACCGTGACCGGCAATGATTATGCGCAGAATCGATCAATCGATTGAGAGGAAAATCAGATTTGAAACAGATTTTCGTGAAAATCGGAGCTACTGCGATTCGACCCACTGGATCAGTAGGAATTAAAAGGATCATGCCATGTTCGACCAATAAAGCAACAAATGTTCTTTGTGAAATCGATTACAATAGTTCGATCAACTCGATCTGTAATAGTTATGTGGAAAAGGACTGCAGCGATTGCTATGGTCAATCGGACTGCAGTGTTCTTGAGACAACAGGACTACAACGATTCGCATAACCGGATCTTGTTTTTACTAGCACCGAACATGTGCGCGTCGAGGTTTATGATTCCAATCGTACTCACGATCTTTGCGTTGTGGGTAGAAAATCGACACAATAGCGCTCGCGAACATTGAACGTGCAATGCCTTGCATCTTGATAGTGTTTGTCGTGCCACTCGGAACCTCAAAAATTAAATTTTCCAAACTCATGATTTTTCACTTCCATGTTGTAGGGAATTGAAAGACGATTCTAACGAGCCAAAAATCACTCGATTCGGACTTAAAACGAAGAAATTACTGACGAAACAAGATTTTCGACCAAGCCCTAGTGGGGCGTACATATCCGCAATGCAAGGGAAACGGGGCGAAATAATCCGAAGGCTACGGGATTAAGTTGCGCCGTGTAGCATTGAAACAATCCTCCAATTCCTCGGCGAGTAATCGCCGCATATAATTAATCGGAAATTAATCGCCGGTGCCGCTCGTTGGTCGCCGCCGCCGCTCGCCGTTGTTTTTTTTTTTTTTTTTTTTGACGCCGGGGTTGGCCGCCGGCTTCGGCCGCCGGGTATGGCCGCCGGGGTAGGCCGCCGGCTTTTTTTTTTTTTTTTTTTGAAATCTGATTTTGATGTTTTAGAGATCATCGAAAATTGATGTACCAGGAAGCATCAACGGTCTTGTGTTCAGCGTATCGAAGGTTGATGTACCACCATTGCATCGAACCATTGCTTATAATATAATTTTGATGTATTTCGGAGCATCGAAGTTTGATGTACCAATCAGCATCAACGGTTTACATACGCCGAACATCGAAATTTGATGTAACAAGAAGCATCGAACATTTTTCTTGTTGATGGAAGTGGGTGGTGGACACCTTTGACGTGGGTGAGTGGAAAGTAAAGTGGGTGAACGAAACCCCTGAAGAGGGTGAACAGATCTGACTGCATGTTGCCGCCGCCTCCTCCCTCGCCATGCTGCGCTGCCAGCCCGCGCCTCCCCGCCTGCTGCTGCCCCTTTCGCTGCTGCCCTTGCCATTGCTTCTGGGCCACACTGCGCCACGCCAGGGGTTGGCCCGCCGGCCTTTTCTTTTTTTTTTTTTTTTTTTTATTATTTTGAAACGTTTCGCCACGCTTTTCACGAATCAAGCCTTTTGTCTTGAAATTTCGCAACTACTGTTGGTGGTGTTATCTTTTCTCTTTGACCTTTTGCAACAGTTTTACTGGGCATTGTCTTTTCCTTCACAATTTCAAAGAACGAGTTTGTTGAATCATTCTGCTTTCTCATGGAATTTTCACCATGATTTTGCTGCACTTTTGTGGTCTTTTCTGGAATTTTCTGAGATGCTTTTCTGAAGGTTTTCCCTCGGGTATTCAGGCACCTTGAGATGTAGACAATTTGACCACTTTGCGATCATAACAGTATTGATTTTGTTATACAGCAAACTCGAACAGGTGGATAATGCGTTACTTGAGGAGCAATTTTTTTTTTGGACTTTGGACTTGAACATGCTGCGGATCGAACATCCTGACAACAACCTTGGTGGTTTTCGCAGAGAATCAGTTTTGATGGCTTCCCGTCGCGATGATCTTTGGGCTATAATAATTGTGATTAATCAAATCGGCAGAAATTGCGATCACCGGACGGGACTGTGGATAGAAATCGAAACTGGATTCAGCCATGTCGTGGATCGAATATCCTACAACAGTTTTGATGGTATTTCTCCACATCTTATTGCCGCGGACCGAAAGCGTCCCAAAGAACATTATCATCGATTTTGTAGTGATGTGATTTTCAACAGATCCATGAGTAATAGCTTGACAAATCAAACGGCGAATCTTGATTGCAATGATTGCGATCAATCGGATCAGTAGTATGTATGTGCGATTATACGGTCGGCAAGAATGCTACGATCACTGGATCACATCGTTATGATCAAAGCTGACTGCAGCGATTGCGACCAACCGGATCGGCAGCAGATGACTTTCCGGGACGCTCAGACTGCTTTTTCAAGGACACGATTTTGAAGCATTTTTTACAACTTTTCTCAATGGGAAAACACGATTTCTTTTCTCGTAATTCCCCTTAGTCGGCGCCAATGTTTGTACCCAAAATTACTTTTGGGCACGAAACACGATGAATTGATAGTTTTGGTGAGTATTGGGGTTTGGAGACGGATTGGAAAGCGAATAAAGAGACAAAGATGAACGCAGATTTACGTGGTTCGGCATGGCTTGCCTACGTCCACGGATGAATCCCCTTGGGGAGAAATGTTTTATTGACTTGTTGTATTACAAAGTATGTTTTTCTCTCCTCTTGGCTTCCCCCTTGACCGATTTCTCCTCTCCCTATTTATACAATGAAAAATATAATTCCAATGTCAACATAAATTCCATTAATCGCCCATTTATGTTCCTATAATGAATTCTCAATGTAATCGCCATTTATGCTCCTATATTGAATTACGCATGAAAACGCTCATTTATGTCTTCACCATAATTTCGTATGAAACTGTCCATTTATGGTCCTATATTGAATTCTCGCATGAAAATCGCTCCTTTATGTCTTCACCATAATTTCGTATGAAACCGCCTGGTTAATGGCCGACGTGATTGGTGGAGACCGGCCGGCCGGACAGTGGATCTTGGGTGCGCCGAATGGGTTGGCCGACCGCATAGTTAGGCCGGATGACTGATGGATCGGCCGCATGGGCGTAAAACCGGCCGGCTCGATGGTTGGCAGGTATGGTGGCAGTGTGGATGGAGGCCGGCCGGCGCATGGTTGGAGACCGGTTGGCGGCGCGGAAGAGTTTTTGGTGGGAATTGGTTAGCGGATTCTTGGCTACAAGACCAAAATTGGCTAGGGGCGCGATCGACTTCGATAGTTGGCCGTCGGTTGACTTTGATAGTTGACCGACTTCGACCATTGACCTTGACCTAAGTTGACTTTGATAGTTGACCGACTTGACCATTAATCTTGACCGGAAATTGACTTTGATAGTTGACCGACTTCGACCATTGACCTTGACCTAAGTTGACTTTGACCATTGACCGGGATGTTGACCGACTTTGACCATTGACCGGATGTTGACCGAGTTGACCGCCTTGGTTGGTCACCGGTAGCGGGCTTGGATGAGGACCAAAAGATGATTCAAGTATCAATTTGGCCCATTAAATGGTATTTTTACTTATGGTACAAACAGAGATCAATCTGTACAAGTCCGGCCTAAACCAAGAAATGGCCGTTCCAGACTTGCTTCGGTCACAAAGTGGAGGAGAAGGGTTGATTTGGGGAGGGAAGCAAAGAAAGGTGTTGAGACCGGAATAGTGCGGGAGAGTAGTATCTTGACTTGTATCGTAAAGTGAAAGCTTAGGAATCTTGCAAGGGATGAAATCTTTTGGGAGAGCTTGCAAAGTTGCCTTTCTGAGAGTGTAGTATTTTTCTCCTGACCGAGACCATTTGTCCAGTGGAAATAGGTAAGACCTATTTATACAAGTCGAGATTGAAACGTACCACTGGCCTCATAAAGGAAGAGAGTAAAGGGTGAAATAATGGGAGGAGGTGGTAACAGCATGGTGTTAATGGGTGAAAACGTTTTTCACCATTATTTCCTCTTTTATTTGACCGCTTTATTCCTTTTCACGCTTTCTTAATGTGAGCGTAGTGTACGCTGCTGTTGATGGTGGTTTTTAAACAAGGGGTAAAATCGTAAAACCCCATGACCTAGTGTTACACGCAACACATTAACTAAGAGCATTTAACTCAGGTGTAAATAATTAATGGGGGTATTTTTTCAAAATACCAGATTAGGGTTTTCAACACAGAACCCTAATTCCAAAACCAAGCCGCATACTGCGCACCATGGCAACAATGCCAAACCAAGCCGCACCCCGCGCACCATGGCAGCAATGCCAAACCAAGCCGCATACTGCGCACCATGGCAACAATGCCAAACCAAGCCGCACCCCGCGCACCATGGCAACAATGCCAAACCAAGCCTCACCCTGCGCACCATGGCAACAATGCCAAACCAAGCCGCATACTGCGCACCACGGCAACAATGCCAAACCAAGCCGCATACTGTGCACCATGGCAACAATGCCATATTTCCAAGCCGCTATGCCTTTGGCCCACGCCAAATATAGCGCCCTAGGCTTGCAAGACTTGCAACTAGGTCAACATGGCTGCACGTGCCATTGGCACATGCCAACACGTGTCGCAAGCCATATTTCCAAGCCGCTATGCCTTTGGCCCACGCCAAATATAGCGCCCTAGGCTTGCAAGACTTGCAACTAGGTCAACATGGCTGCACGTGCCATTGGCACATGCCAACACGTGTCGCAAGCCATATTTCCAAGCCGCTATGCCTTTGGCTCACGCCAAATATAGCGCCCTAGGCTTGCAAGACTTGCAATTAGGTCAACATGGCTGCACGTGCCATTGGCACATGCCAACACGTGTCGCAAGCCATATTTCCAAGCCGCTATGCCTTTGGCCCACGCCAAATATATCTCCCTAGGCTTGCAAGACTTGCAACTAGGTCAACATGGCTGCACGTGCCATTGGCACATGCCAACACGTGTCGCAAGCCATATTTCCAAGCCGCTATGCCTTTGGCCCACGCCAAATATAGCGCCCTAGGCTTGCAAGACTTGCAACTAGGTCAACATGGCTGCACGTGCCATTGGCACATGCCAACACGTGTCGCAAGCCATATTTCCAAGCCGCTATGCCTTTGGCCCACGCCAAATATAGCGCCCTAGGCTTGCAAGACTTGCAACTAGGTCAACATGGCTGCACGTGACATTGGCACATGCCAACACGTGTCGCAAGCCATATTTCCAAGCCGCTATGCCTTTCGCCCACGCCAAATATAGCACCCTAGGCTTGCAAGACTTGCAACTAGGTCAACATGGCTGCACGTGCCATTGGCACATGCCAACACGTGTCGCAAGCCATATTTCCAAGCCGCTATGCCTTTGGCCCACGCCAAATATAGCGCCCTAGGTTTGCAAGACTTGCAACTAGGTCAACATGGCCGCACGTGCCATTGGCACATGCCAACACGTGTCGCAAGCCATATTTCCAAGCCGCTATGCTGATGCGTGTCGTAACCACAACAAATTAATTAATACTTTACTACCTAATTAACAAGTAATATAGGGTAGTCAAGGTCGATCCCACGAGGAGCACGAGATTCTAGTTGTCAAAATTGTCACGAAAAAGGGGGGATGTATAAAGCAAAAGAAAATAAACAAAGCAATTAAAATATAAAGTTGAAATCAATAAGAGAGACAAGATCAAGGAATCCTTCTTCGTTGCAAAACAATGATTAAAGTTATGTTCTTTTCTACTTGTTATTAGTCACAAATTATCACCAACCGTAGGATAGCAGTCCGCTTAGCTAGCCCCAAAATCCCTTATTTCACCGAGTAACAAGTCCGCTTAGTTATCGATTCTATCCAAAAGAACCACCTTGAGGTCCGCTTACAAGATGTAATTCCCTGAATGCATTAAGATTTATGAATTTAGGTTTAGTACTAGTAGTTAAACTCGGTTCGCTTGGTTTACTTTCTAGCGTCGTTTCTACACACAATTGCTCCACGGAATCCCTCCGCAAGGTCTCGTGTTTGCTACTTATGTAAAGAGTCAAGAAACGATTACTTATCTCCTAACTTTCACTAGCTTTAGATCAAATTAACAAATCAATTTAGTTGGCCACCTAAACAATCTATCAATCAATCATGAATGTCTTTAAGATCATTCCTATTAGTAAAAACAATCGATAATCATGTGAAAAACCTCAAGATAGAATTGAAACAAAACTCAAACCATATATTAAGAACTAGGAATTCATCCTCAATCAATAAAATTAGCTACTCATGTTAAAGAGTTCACACAAAGAATAAGAAAAGAAAAGTGTTGTGTGTGTAGAGAGGTGTGTAAAAGATGTAGAAAACTTCTCTATTTATAGGCTTCAATATTCTCCAACTCTTCCAAGGATTAGAATCCTTTTCCTTTAGCAATTCAACTTCCAAATTCAAGTCTTTCTCAACTCTTCATCTTCTCTTTCCAAATTTGAGCCAAATTCTCCATCCAATTCCTAGTCCAAGTCTTCACACCCATGAGAGAAGTCCATAGAAAATTCTGGAATTTTTGCTCGCCGGAAAACTGGGATTGTGGCCGGAATCCGGCCGGAATAGTCGCCGCCGGCCACCTGAAAATTTCTCATTCGACGGAATATTCCGTCAGTCCACTGTTAGGACTAACGGTCAAAGTGGTCAAACCGTCAGTCAACAGTTAGTCAATCGGGTCAGAAGAAGGGGAGTTAGCCGAGTCAGTTAGACATCTGACTGGTCTGAATCGGCTTACTCAACTGAGTCACATGGACGGATCGGTCATCGAACTCGTCCGAGTAGAAAATAAAATCCGCCAGAGTTTCCTCTCGTTTCGGGCGTATTCCCGTGCCAATTTCGAGGCCATTTTAGCTCCAATCCCTCGTTAAGAAATCCTACACATACATCTAATGTTTCAAGCACCATTCCATCATCATTCCCGTAATGTAGCATCACCACCTTCGAAAACTCATTTCACCACTGTTCTCGATCTCAATAGCAAAGAAACATAACAAAGATGAGAATCCATCTCGTTGTTCTCGATTTACCATCTCTCGATTTCGATTCATTGCCATCTTTAGCTACAAACCCATCACAGCTTCAATTAACATGAGCGGCTTCATCAAGAACTCTCGGCCTAGCCTCATAACCATGAAAATCATCGGCTCCCTCAACTCTCGAGTCTCGTCCGCTTCTCAAACCCATCTCTCAACACCCATTCTTCTCATGTGTAAAATAAAGAACACAGATTCGAAGCACACAATTTCAAATCACACCCAACCTTCAATTATCCCCTGTCATCTCAGATTTGAACAGCAGTCTTCTGATCGAACCCTGATTTCAAAACCAAAATTGATTCAGATTCAGTAGCAACCGTTGCATCTTCGAACCCTAATCAATCCACCAAACTCAAACCCCAACATTTCCATCTTAGATTCAATCAAAAACCCATCTGCTTTTCTCGTTCTTCCAACAGGTTCAATGGCAGCAGCAGCCTAATCATTATAGCAGCACAATCAATAATTCGAATCCAACCCTCAATCCCCTGAGATACAACAAAGAAACCCATTTCATCTTCTCTGTGTTCTTCATAACTTCAAGATAACTCAAGTACTGTTTCGATCTCTCTTCCCGTGGCTTAAATCAACGAGATGAGACATCAAATACCCTAATTGCAAATCGAACCCGCTCCAATTTCATCGCCTTCATTTCTCGATCTCGCTAATGGTAACAGCAGACCATGATCGCTTTGTAGCTTCAGGTGAGAAAGAGGAGAAGATAATCTTCTCGATGGATTTAGGATAAGTATAGGGTAGGATGGTACACCCCAAGGACGGGGACCACCCGGTTGGGTGCCCATAATAGGATGTCACTTCGATAAGGGCTAGCCAGTTTAGCGGCCCCTTAACCACAAACTAGTCTGTCTTTAATAATCCTCCAAAATAGAGATGCCCCTTAACCTCAACTGGGCTCCATATATCAATCGCCCGTAAAATGACCTTTTTGCCCTTTTGGCTCAAATTGGGTGATTTCTTCTTCTTTTCCTCCGTGTGACTCCATAGTAGCTATAAAACTCAAAACAAGCGTAAAATACATAATTTACAAGAAAAATAGCAAAGAAAGCATAAACTACTAGATAGTAAATTAGGTGTATTCTACACCTATCATATGCCTTTGGCCCACGCCAAATATAACGCCCTAGGTTTGCAAGACTTGCAACTAGGTCAACATGGCCGCACGTGCCATTGGCACATGCCAACACGTGTCGCAAGCCATATTTCCAAGCCGCTATGCCTTTGGCCCACGCCAAATATAGCGCCCTAGGCTTGCAAGACTTGCGACTAGGTCAACATGGCCACACGTGCCATTGGCACATGCCAACACGTGTCGCAAGCCATATTTCCAAGCCGCTATGCCTTTGGCCCACGCCAAATATAGCGCCCTAGGCTTGCAAGACTTGCAACTAGGTCAACATGGCCACACGTGCCATTGGCACATGCCAACACGTATCGCAAGCCATGTTTCCAAGCCGCTATGCCATTAGCCCACGCCAAATATAGCGCCCTAGGCTCGCAAGACTTGCAACTAGGTCAACATTCCGCATATGCCATTGGCACATGCCAAACACACACGCTGGTAGCCTAACTTGCAAACCGTGCAACCTACCACCAAGGCATTCCGCACATGCCAAACACACACGCTGGTAGCCTAACTTGCAAACCGTGCAACCTACCACCATGGCATTCCGCACATGCCAAACACACACGCTGGTAACCTAACTTGCAAACCGTGCAACCTACCACCAAGGCATTCCGCACATGCCATTGGCACATGCCAAAGACACACGCTGGTAGCCTAACTTGCAAACCATGCAACCTACCACCAAGGCATTCCGCACATGCCACACGCGCCACTAGCAGCGCCACTTGCACTCAAGATGCAACCAACACTCGAGACATCAACACAAACTGGGGATGCTTCTTTAGGGTTTTGGTTTGGCGGTCACAAAGATGCGCCGTACACTACGCTCACATTAAGAAAGCGTGAAAAGGAATAAAGTGGTCAAATAAAAGAGGAAATAATGGTGAAAAACGTTTTCACCCATTAAACCATGCGGTTACCACCTCCTCCCATTATTTCACCCTTTACTCTCTTCCTTCATGAGGCCAGGGTACGTTTCAATCTCGACTTGTATAAATAGGTCTTACCTATTTCCACCAGACAACAAGGTCTCGGTCAGGAGAAAAATACTACACTCTCATAAAGAAAACTTTGCAAGCTCTCCCATAAAGCTTTCATCTCTTGCAAGCTTCCTAAGCTTTCACTTTCTGATACAAGTCGAGATACTACTCTCCTCAGCACCTTTCTTTGCTTCCCTCCCCAAATCAACCCTTCTCCTCCACTTTGTGACCGAAGCAAGTCCGGAACGGCCATTTCTTGGTTTAGGCCTGACTTGCACAGATTGATCTCTCGAATCTATAAAGTGCTCACGTGCGGACATTTTTTTAGGGTTTGAACCGTTTCTCACTCACCTACCGAAATTACCAAATCGGCGAAACGATTTTTACCCATAAACAATTGGCGACCACAGCGGGAGGATTGATCTATCGGCTACGATGTCAGACTGTCGATCTCGTTCTTCGACCCAGATGTCAAGATGGTAGGGGAAGGCGACTCATCCGACGCAACTACCAGGCAACCCGGTTACTAGTTGTAAAAACTACACGAGAAAACTGGGACTTGCCGAAGATGCTACCACTCGATCCGACTCAACCACCAGACGACCCGGTTACTAGTTTTAAAAACTATATGAGGAAACTGGGGACTCGCCGAAGATGCTACCAGCGATTGGGGACTTGCTGGCGATGCTACCAGCAAAGCCGCCTTTTACATGGAGAGGGGCGTGTTCACAAAAACCTATGAAACGTTACTACAGTGACATTTGAAGAATTATTTATGATGAAGTATTTCCACAAGTTTATGAAAGGCATACCTATGGCTACGATTTACACCAGCACAAGAAAACAATAAAACAAATTGAAAGAGAAACGCTGGAGTACATAGCTGGGATATGCTTGCCCACTTTATCACTACCGCGCTACCGCTAACACCATGACGTGATAACCAAGATACGAGGTAAAAGGGGGAGCCAACCCATTTCATAAGCATAACACTTTTTGAATTTGAATAAGGAAAGGATTTCCTGTTTGAGCTACGTATGGGAAGAGGCAATCGGGCCCGCAGAACAAGTCCAAGCCACGCCAAGTCGGCACCGTGCCAAGCCAATGGTCCACACCATACCAAATCCAAGCCGGCGTCCACACCAAGTCGGCGCCCATTCCAAGACGATCCGGCGCCTACCGAGACGCGTTTCCCGGATGCGCTTACTGATGCGCTTGCCGACGCGCGCATGCCGGCGCTTGCCGAGCGCTTGCCGGGCGACGCGCTTACCAGGCACACATGCCGCACGCGCATGCCAGCCGCAGTACCACACTTTGTGCTAACAGTTTGCATCCTTCCAGCGCTAACATCTTTCCCCCTTCCAGCACCATCCTCGCCCTTCGAAACAGCGCCATGGCTCCAGCACCTCGTGATCAAAACCGTGTCATGTCTGCACGATACACTTACGATCACCAGAACCAGATCCACTTCCGCCGCCCCAACGGTTCTTCAAGCATGAAGGCTCCAACCGTCACCAGAGACGCTACTCCACCATCAGGGCAAGATCTTTGGGAGATCCTAAGAAGCCGACCTCCTTTTAGCATCAAGTTGATTCGATGAAAAGACGAAAGATACTTGACAAGAAGACGAGCGTTATAGATGAAGAGGCTCGCGTTGCTCTTGAACGCCCAGTAAAAGGGGATAAGCAATCCAATTTCGTCACACGTGAAGATCGGGAAGGACTTCTCCAAAATCGAAAGCAATGGGAATCAACAACTCTCCCGAGTTCACGGAGACCCTTCTTCGGGGACCCTCATAATTGGAACTTCGCCCACAAAGTCGTACATGATCTATGATGAAACGATTATGTGAGATTTTATATTTCTCCAAGGCATAGCATCAAGACATATTTGCATCTCTCAACCGCACCGCATCGGGAAAGCGGGCGTTTCCGGCCCGGGAAGCCGTTCCCAAACCCCAACCTCTCCTAGAAAGCACGATCGACGGATGTAACCGGGGACTCTAACCTCTTTTCTCTTGAGGGATGTCGAGTTTGACAGAACGTGACGCGGCCTCCGACTTCAAAATGGTAGCCGTCAAGGCTCTGAGAGTTGGAAGATGTCTTTTCAACGTTCTCTCCAGAAGTAGCTCCGCATCAACATTCTCTTCAGAAGTAGCTACGCATCAACGTTCTCCAGCAGCGGCTTCGCTTCAACGTTCGCTCCAATGCCACTCCTTCCTGCAAAGGGTCGTGCCGCCACACTCCCCATATTAAGGAACATAGTCACAGCCATCCAGTCTTCGTAGTCATGGACACCTTTTAATCCATCTCGCCAAAACTCGTGATCATGGACAGTTTGCTCGCTTACGCATCCAGCCAATCCTTTTACGTCCACGGAAGCCCATAAAATATCAGCCAACCTACTTTGTTACCACGACAATGTAGTTTCTCCTGATTACATCTCCTACCAAGAATTGTTGCCCCTCATTCGTTGATACCGACCAGAGCTTCACCGCGGCGGAATTACTACAAAGATGGAAGCGCGTAAACCATACTTGAGAACGGAAGATATACACGGGATCCCTTCACTGTCAAAGCTACAAAGAACAGTCCACCAAAAATCCGTACCCACAACAAGGTCCTCTACTCTTCAAGGGTGCAACGCAAGAACATCATCACCTCTGCCGTCTAGAAGACGCCTTCAACACTTTACGAGGCCGCGGAGGATCCCGAGCCACGCATTATCCGAGAATATGTCATCATGCAATTTCGAGCATCCCAGTGTCACATCCAGAAGAGTACGATGGGCTTATATCAAATCCCGTGGAGGGGGGATTCAAGGCGATATAATGAAAGTAGGTCATGCATGGGGACTACCAGTGTGAGATGCTTTCACTCCCCTCAACCAGGTTTTTACTGATTTCAACATCATCACTATCGAGGTTTTACGAGCCGCGGGAATTTCTCAACATGAATCCGTACATGTGCACCGAAGACTCCAAAAGCACGCCAGAAGGTTACATTCACGTATTCATCCATTCCATCATATCAAACCGAAGTATGACCGGGGACTTCTCGCTGCATCCCATTTCGTAAGATAGAGCCCTAAATCAGCGTCCTCCAAGTCTGCAGCAGTCAACAAGGACGGATTCGAAGGAAGGGGAACGACTAGGTCATCCTCGTCGATAACAGTGACGCATGCTCCAACAGGATATCTCTGCACAAAAGGGAAATTTTCCATTTATACAACAAGCGGCGGTAAAGTGTACGACAGTCCGCCAAAGAAGAAGAAAACATACCGAGAGAAATTCAACAAGAAGAACCTTTTCTCAAACGAGGGAGATGATACAGTGGCGTTGGGTTTGAATACAGAACCTTTAAAAAGGAAAGGATGCAATGAGGGACATAACGCTTCCAGATTTTTTGGCATGAACGATGCCCTAATCGAAGCCGCGCGTGAAGGAAAGGCAAAATAAGGAAACTTTGCTATCTGTAGAAACACCTACTCCCTCCTTGTTCACACCGATCCCATCAAGTCACGCCAGCTAGCACGCTCAGCTTCCCTACCTTGCGCCGGTCCCACCAGCAAGCACGCACAGCTTCCCTACCTTGCGCCGGTCCCACCAGCTAGCACGCTCAGTTTTCCCAACTCACGCCAACTTCCCAATGACCGCCCAAGTCACGCCTGCAAGCACGGTTTCCAAGTTACACCGGCCCCACCAATTGCGCCGACCTCCCAATGGCCGCCCAAGTCACGCCTGCAAGCACGCACGGTTTCTACACTTTGCGCCGGTCCCACCAGCTAGCACACTCATTTTCCCAATCCACGCCAACTTCCCAACGTCGCCCAAGCTGCACCGGCCCCACCAGTTGCGCCGACCTACAAGCACGCACGGCTTCTACGCTTTGCGCCGGTCCCACCAGCTAGCACACTCAGTGTCCCAATTCACGTCAACTTTCCAACGTCGCCCAAGTCACGCACCGGGCCCACCAATTGTGCCACCTCCTCCCGATTTGTGCAAAACTACCGGAGGCAAGGATTCCAAATCCTATTTATAAAAGGTCGAGACAAGCCTCCTTCAATTTTCTTTACGGTTTGTTGTTAATAGTTTGTCACCATCTTATGCTTACCTCGCAACAAAGCCCTGTTCCGAGCTAAGCGGGGGACTTAATGTTGATGGTGGTTTTTAAACAAGGGGTAAAATCGTAAAACCCCATGACCTAGTGTTACCCGCAACACATTAACTAAGAGCATTTAACTCGGTGTAAATAATTAATGGGGGTATTTTTCAAAATACCGCATTAGGGTTTTCACCACGTAACCCTAATTCCAAAACCAAGCCGCATATCACGCACCATGGCAACAATGCCAAACCAAGACGCACCCCCGCGTACCATGGCAAAGAAATGCCAAACCAAGCCGCATCTGCGCACCATGGCAACAATGCCAAACCAAGCCGCACCCTCGCGCACCATGGCAACAATGCCAAACCAAGCCGCACCACTGCGCACCATGGCAACAATGCCAAACCAAGCCGCATCTCACGCACCACGGCAACAATGCCAAACCAAGCCGCATCTTTGCGCACCCTGGCAACAATGCCATATTTCCAAGCCGCTATGCCTTTGGCCCACGCCAAATATAGCGCCCTAGGCTTGCAAGACTTGCAACTAGGTCAACATGGCTGCACGTGCCATTGGCACATGCCAACAAGTGTCGCAAGCCATATTTCCAAGCCGCTATGCCTTTGGCCCACGCCAAATATAGCGCCCTAGGCTTGCAAGACTTGCAACTAGGTCAACATGGCTACACGTGCCATTGGCACATGCCAACACGTGTGGCAAGCCATAATTCCAAGCCACTATGCCTTTGGCCCACGCCAAATATAGCGCCCTAGGCTTGCAAGACTTGCAACTAGGTCAACATGGCTGCACGTGCCATTGGCACATGCCAACACGTGTCGCAAGCCATATTTCCAAGCCGTTATGCCTTTGGCCCACGCTGATATAGCGCCCTAGGCTTGCAAGACTTGCAACTAGGTCAACATGGCTGCACGTGCCATTGGCACATGCCAACACGTGTCGCAAGCCATATTTCCAAGCCGCTATGCCTTTGGCTCACGCCAAATATAGCGCCCTAGGCTTGCAAGACTTGCAACTAGGTCAACATGGCTGCACGTGCCATTGGCACATGCCAACACGTGTCGCAAGCCATATTTCCAAGCCGCTATGCCTTTGGCCCACGCCAAATATAGCGCCCTAGGATTGCAAGACTTGCAACTAGGTCAACATGGCTGCACGTGCCATTGGCACATGCCAACACGTGTCGCAAGCCATATTTCCAAGCCGCTATGCCTTTGGCCCACGCCAAATATAGCGCCCTAGGCTTGCAAGACTTGCAACTAGGTCAACATGGCTGCACGTGCCATTGGCACATGCCAACACGTGTCGCAAGCCATATTTCCAAGCCGCTATGCTTTTAGCCCACGCCAAATATAGCGCCCTAGGCTTGCAAGACTTGCAACTAGGTCAACATGGCTGCACGTGCCATTGGCACATGCCAACACGTGTCGCAAGCCATATTTCCAAGTCGCTATGCCTTTGGCCCACGCCAAATATAGCGCCCTAGGCTTGCAAGACTTGCAACTAGGTCAACATGGCTGCACGTGCCATTGGCACATGCCAACACGTGTCGCAAGCCATATTTCCAAGCCGCTATGCCTTTGGCCCACGCCAAATATAGCGCCCTAGGCTTGCAAGACTTGCAACTAGGTCAACATGGCTGCACGTGCCATTGGCACATGCCAACACGTGTCGCAAGCCATATTTCCAAGCCGCTATGCCTTTGGCCCACGCCAAATATAGCGCCCTAGGCTTGCAAGACTTGCAACTAGGTCAACATGGCTGCACGTGCCATTGGCACATGCCAACACGTGTCGCAAGCCATATTTCCAAGCCGCTATGCCTTTGGCCCACGCCAAATATAGCGCCCTAGGCTTGCAAGACTTGCAACTAGGTCAACATGGCTGCACGTGCCATTGGCACATGCCAACACGTGTCGCAAGCCATATTTCCAAGCCGCTATGCCTTTGGCCCACGCCAAATATAGCGCCCTAGGCTTGCAAGACTTGCAACTAGGTCAACATGGCCGCACGTGCTATTGGCACATGCCAACACGTGTCGCAAGCCATATTTCCAAGCCGCTATGCCTTTGGCCCACGCCAAATATAGCGCCCTAGGCTTGCTACACTTGCGACTAGGTCAACATGGCCACACGTGCCATTGGCACATGCCAACACGTGTCGCAAGCCATATTTCCAAGCCGCTATGCCTTTGGCCCACGCCAAATATAGCGCCCTAGGCTTGCAAGACTTGCAACTAGGTCAACATGGCCGCACGTGCCATTGGCACATGCCAACACGTATCCTAAGCCATGTTTCCAAGCCGCTATGCCATTGGCCCATGCCAAATATAGTGCCCTAGGCTCGCAAGACTTGCAACTAGGTCAACATTCCGCACATGCCATTGGCACATGCCAAACACACACGCTGGTAGCCTAACTTGCAAACCGTGCAACCTACCACCAAGGCATTCCGCACATGCCATTGGCACATGCCAAACACACACGCTTTGGTAGCCTAACTTGCAAACCGTGCAACCTACCACCAAGGCATTCCGCACATGCCAAACACACACGCTGGTAACCTAACTTGCAAACCGTGCAACCTACCACCAAGGCATTCCGCACATGCCAAATACACACGCTGGTAGCCTAACTTGCAAACCGTGCAACCTACCACCAAGGCATTCCGCACATGCCATTGGCACATGCCACACACTCCACTAGCAGCTCTGGCATTACCACTTACGCTTGAGGTGCAACTCGCAACAAAGGCATTCCGCACATGCCATTGGCACATGCCACGTGCGTCCCTAGCAGCACCACTTGCACTCAAGATGCAACCAACACTCGAGACATCAACACAAACCGGGGGATGCTTCTTTAGGGTTTTGGTTTGGCGATCCTGACATGCGGCGTACACTACGCTCACATTAAGAAAGCGTGAAAAGGAATAAAGCGGTCAAATAAAAGAGGAAATAATGGTGAAAACGTTTTCACCCATTAAACCATGCGGTTACCACCTCCTCCCATTATTTCACCCTTTACTCTCTTCCTTCATGAGGCCAGTACGTTTCAATCTCGACTTGTATAAATAGGTCTTACCTATTTCCACCGGACAACAAGGTCTCGGTCGGGAGAAAAATACTACACTCTCAGAAAGGCAACTTTGCAAGCTCTCCCAAAAGCTTTCATCTCTTGCAAGCTTCCTAAGCTTTCACTTTCTTATACAAGTCGAGATCTTGCTCTCCTCGGCACCTTTCTTTGCTTCCCTCCCCAAATCAACCCTTCTCCTCCACTTTGTGACCGAAGCAAGTCCGGAACGGCCATTTCTTGGTTTAGGCCGGACTTGTGCGGTTGATCTCTCGAATCTATAAAGTGCTCACGTGCGGACATTTGTTTAGGGTTTGAACCGGTTTCTCACTCACCTACCGAAATTACCGAAATCGGCGAAACGATTTTTACCCATAAACAACTTCATCTTTGTGTAAACCAAAACCCTAAAAAGCATCCCCCAGTTTGTGTTGATGTCTCGAGTGTTGGTTGCATCTTGAGTGCAAGTGGTGCTGCTAGGGACGCACGTGGCATGTGCGGAATGCCTTTGTTGCGAGTTGCACCTCAAGCGTAAGTGGTAATGCCAGAGCTGCTAGTGGCGTGTGTGCCATGTGCCAATGGCATGTGCGGAATGCCTTGGTGGTAAGTTGCACGGTTTGCAAGTTAGGCTACCAGCGTGTGTGTTTGGCATGTGCCAATGGCATGTGCGGAATGCCTTGGTGGTAGGTTGCACGGTTTGCAAGTTAGGCTACCGACGTGTGTGTGTTTGGCATGTGCCAATGGCATGTGCGAAATGCCTTGGTGGTAGGTTGCACGGTTTGCAAGTTAGGCTACCGGCGTGTGTGTTTGGCATGTGCGGGAATGCCTTGGTGGTAGGTTGCACGGTTTGCGAGTTAGGCTACCAAATGAGCATGTTGGCATGTGCCAATGGCACATACGACCATGTTGACCTAGTTGCAAGTCTTGCGAGCCTAGGGCGCTATATTTGGCGTGGGCCAATGGCATAGCGGCTTGGAAACATGGCTTGCGATACGTCTTTGGCATGTGCCAATGGCACGTGCGGCCATGTTGACCTAGTTACAAGTCTTGCGAGCCTAGGGGCGCTATATTTGGCGTAGGCCAAAGGCATAGCGGCTTGGAAATATGGCTTGCGATACGTGTTGGCATGTGCCAATGGCACGTACGGCCATGTTGACCTAGTTGCAAGTCTTGCAAGCCTAGGGCGCTATATTTGGCGTGGGCCAAAGGCATAGCGGCTTGGAAATATGTCTTGCGATACGTGGCGGCATGTGCCAATGGAACGTGCGGCCATGTTGACTGGTTGCAAGTCTTGCAATCCTAGGGCGCTATATTTGGCGTGGGCCAAAGGCATATCGGCTTGGAAATATGGCTTGCGATACGTGCTGGCATGTGCCAATAGCACGTACGGCCATGTTGACCTAGTTGCAAGTCTTGCAAGCCTAGGGCGCTATATTTGGCATGGGCCAAAGGCATAGCGGCTTGGAAATATGGCTTGTTGCCATGGTGCGCGTGGTGCGGCTTGGTTTGGCATTGTTGCCATGGTGCGCGAGGTGCGGCTTGGTTTGGCATTGTTGCCATGGTGCGCGGGTGCGGCTTGGTTTGGCATTGTTGCCATGGTGCGCAGTGTGCGGCTTGGTTTGGCATTCTTTGCCATGGCGCGCGGGTGCGGCTTGGTTTGGCATTGTTGCCATGGTGCGCAGTGTGCGGCTTGGTTTGGCATTCTTTGCCATGGCGCGATATGCGGCTTGGTTTGGCATTGTTGCCATGGTGCGCGATATGCGGCTTTGGTTTGGCATTGCTTTGCCATGGCGCGCTTGATATGCGGCTTGGTTTGGCATTGTTGCCATGGTGCGCGATATGCGGCTCGGTTTTGGAATTAGGGTTACGTGTTGAAAAACCTAATCGGTATTTTGAAAAAAATACCCTATTAATTATTTACACCGAGTTAAATGCTCTTAATTAATGTGTTGCGGGTAACACTAGGTCATGGGGATTTACTATTTTACCCCTTGTTTAAAGACCACCATCAACATTAAGTCCCCTGCTTAGCTTGGAACAGGGGCTTTGTTGCGAGGTAAGCATAAGATGGTGACAAACTATTAACACCAAACCGTAAAGAAAATTGAAGGAGGCTTGTCGACCTTTTATAAATAGGATTTGGAATCCTTGCCTCTCGGTAGTTTTGCACAAATCGGGAGGTCACGGGGTGGTGGTGGGCCGGTGCGGCTTGGGCGACGTTGGGAAGTTGGCGTGAGTTGGGAACCGAGTGTGCTAGGCTGGTGGGACCGGCGCAAAGTGTAGAAACCGTGCGTGCTTGCAGGCGTGACTTGGGCGGCCATTGGGAGGTCGGCGCAATTGGTGGGGCCGGTGCAACTTGGAAGCCGTGCTTGCAGGCGTGACTTGGGCGGCCATTGGGAGGTCGGCGCAATTGGTGTTGCCGGTGCAACTTGGAAGCCGTGCTTGCAGGCGTGACTTGGGCGGCCATTGGGAGGTGGCGCAATTGGTGGGGCCGGTGCAACTTGGAAGCCGTGCTTGCAGGCGTGACTTATGTAAATAAAGAGGGAGTAGGCGTTTCTTCAGACAGCAAAGTTTCCTTATTTTGCTTTCCTTCACGTGCGGCTTCAATTAGGGCATCATCCATGCCAAAAATCTGGAAGCATTATGTCCTTCATTGCTCCCTTTCCTTTTTAAGGTTCCGTATTCATACCCAACGCGAATGTATCGTCTCCCTTGTTTGAGAAGGGGTTCTTCTGTTGATTCCCCTTTTCCTTCGCTTTGCTTAGGTGCGTTTTCTTCTTCCTTTTTGTTCACGCTATCCTCTTTTTATATGTGTATAGACGGGATGGAACTTGATCATCTTTCCATTTCTTGCGGTGTATGATGGGATCTTCCCGAGAGACAGTAGTGCCTTTAACTTTTTGGAAAAGGACTTGAGAATCGGTGGAGATCGATCTTCTTCTCTTGAGGAGGTATTGGTTGGGGTTGAATCTTTGTTCCATGAAGCTAACGAAATTATTAAGGACCTCCCTTCCATCTATCCTCACGAAGAACAGGTGCATGTTCGGACTCTCTTGGGTTCAGTGGACGCGGAGGAGAACGCCATGATTCTTGATTTTGATGTGGATGAATCAAAAAAACTTCCTTCGAAGTGTCGATGAGAAAACTTTCGAAGGAGTATATGATAGAAGCGAGACAGCCTTTGAAGTTGATGTTAAAGGTGTTATTGATGATAACTGGGAGGGTCATGGTGGCGTATCTTTGGAATAGTTGTCGGGGAGGACAACTGCTGCTTTGTCTTGTGGTTGCTCGGGATGGGAAGTTGAGGTTGCATTTGCTAAAACCGCCGAATGGAACCTTTGTTGCCCGAAGGATTCTTTGGGGAAATGCTTGAAGATAGCTTTGCCCGAAGGGACTTGCGCTCCATCCTTCGAGGGCTAGTTTCCTCCTTTTGTTTTTCTGTTAGCTGCTTAGTTCCCTGATGTTTTTTCCCCCTTTTCTTTTTTTTTTTTTGTAAACACATCTTTCCCTTCTTCTTCATAAGTAAACCTTTTGCTTCATATATATATATTTTTGAAAGAGGTTGTGGTATGATGGCTCTGCAATGGTTTTCTGGGTTCTTCTGATGTATTTCTCCGATATCTGAAGGATTCGCTCGGGAAGAGATATATTTTTTTTTTTTTTTTTTTTTTTGACAAAAAGGGAGATCTCTAAGGAAAAATACAAATGGTGTATTCATCCTGGGGAAGTACAGTTATTAAGAGGAATGATTTAAAGGAAGTACTGAAAAGGGGAGTGATTGGGAAGTACAACATTTTAGGGATTGGATTCCTTGAGCCATCGCGAGTGAACTATCACGCCTTCAGGTGTGTCGGTATTGATGAGCTTGCAATATCCTCCCAAAAGGGTATCCGCAACTGTACAGCTCTCGCCTTCACCTTCCTCGGGGCAAATCCATCTTTACTGTCATCCTCCCAACTTGAAACGAGCTTTCCTTAACCACTACATCTCCGATTGAAAACGGGTTCGGACGTTGTGTAACCATTTGAGCCTTGGCTTCGTTGGTTTCGCTAGAATCTTCCAAGCTTCTTGCAAAGTGTTCGAATGGTCCAGCTCCCCATTCACATTTTTTGACAGCGTTCGTGTCGAGTCCCCATGACAGAATGGGGAAGAAAAGGCCGGTTGCGAAAAGGTTGCTCGGTCGAGACTTACTTGCATTTGAAAATCATGGGCTAGCGCCAACGGGTCCTCTCCGGATGCTCGGGTTCCTTCAATAGCTCGTTGATGCGATAACCCGTGGGACGATTTGTTGGGAATCCCTTCAGGCGGGGATGTCGGCAGAGGGTGTACGTCCAGTTTTGCTTTGTTGTCGAGCACCCATAAGCGTCCCAAAATCATGTCATGATCTAGTTCTTTGACAATGTGGAACTTGCTATGCTTATAGCGTCTCCCATCTCGATCTCTAAGTTGATGTAGCCATGCGCGTTCAAAGCCTCTCCTCCCAAGTCTTTAATTACGGACGGGGAGTATGTAGCGTCTTGTTTTGTAAATCCTGCTGCCTTTAGTGTCTTGAAAGTAATGATGTTGTGGTAGGAGGTCGTGTCGATGAGCGTGTCGTCAAATTTGTTACCTCTTAAACGGGACGTGGTTAGCGAGTCCCAGTTCTCTTTTTGGTTCCGCCGTTTGGAGAGCTTGGGCCCACAGGCGTGGGTGCCGAGGAGAGAAAAAGCCGTTTCCGGACACAACGCGATTGAGAGGCTGCGAAAATATCTTGTCGCTTTGCACCTTGGAAAGATAGAGAATTTCGCATATATGTTGCATCATGGATTGCACGGTCTCGTGTACGAATTCCCGAGAGGACCCGATTTCTTATGGGGAGTGGGTCTCGATGCACTCTTTCGTCTCCTAGTTGGAGTTCTCCTGCTTCTATCCTTTCTTTGAAAATATGATTTAGTCTGTTGCAATCGCTAGTCGGGTGGTGAATGAACCTGTGATAATGACAGTATTTGGGGTTCGCCATCTCAACTTCAGTTGGCGGACGTCCCGAGCGCGGCGGCGATCGATGACATCATCTTGAACCCGAGGCTTCCGGGAGGTCAATCACTTCCTCGATGGGGAATGGGAAATCAAGGGTATTTCCTTCGGTCTCGTGATGCTTTGCACGGGAGTTTTAGCGATGATCTTCCGTCGTGAGGGTTCCGTTGTCTGGCGCTTCACGTTTGTTTGGTGGCTCGTAGTTGCGGCTTTCCTTTTTCCTCTTTCGTTCACTATGTTCACGGAGGATGAGCCGGCATTAAATTGTTTGCTTGATGAGGCGTCTACTCCCGCGAGTTTCACGCGCGTCTTGATTCGAGTTGGCCTAGTCCTTTCCGATAATCTTTGGTGTTATTGTTGCAGATCGCATGGCGGCCTCATGGAGTTCGGAGAACGTTTGGAAACGCAAGTTTTCTAGCAGGGCGCGGTAGATTGGGACCATACCATTGATGCATGCGTTTACCAATTGTTGCTCGGTCACGTTTGGGTCATGACAGTCGAGTGCTTGAACCCTGAACCTTTTGACGAAATCATTCGGATGTTCGTTATCCCACTGGTACATTCTCCCGAGGTCTAAAAAGGTAACTTGTTCAGACACGAAGAAATACTTCCTGTAAAACACGGTGACCATGCTACTCCAGTTGGGAATGTTGTTCGGTAGGATGCTGTTGTACCATGTATACGCCCTTCCGGTAAGTGATTTTGAAAATTCCCTTAAACGAAGAACGTGATTATATTCATGTTCACCCAAGGATTCCAGAAAACGAGAAACATGTTCGCGTGCATTCCGGTACCATCGTACGGGGTAAATTGAGGAGAAGAGTACCCCCTTGGGAGAGGGATTCTCGTATTTCGGATGGGTAAGGGGTTTGGTGATGATGTACATCCAACTCATCATGCTTGATTCGGTCGCGTAGGAGTTGTTCCAAATCTTCTCTCGTGACGAAGTTGGGTGGTTGATTTCTCTCCAACGGGATTCTAGTGCGAGTTTCTTCATCCGTGGAGGCGTGCCCTGCCGAGGTGCCGGCGTCGGGGTTGTTGGAGGTGCTTCTAGGCGGCTCTGAAGGATGCGACTCACGGGGTAGTCGCTCTGTCAGGGTTTTGAGAAAGGTGAGCACCTCCTTCTGTGTTGAAACCATATCTGTCTGGGCTCTGGCGAGCGTCTCCTGTCGTTCCATCAAATCGGCGATGATGACGTAAGGACGACTTCCTATGGTCCCTCCGGTCTCTCGTCCCGTCGGCGGGGTAGTTGGAGCCTTAGTTGTCGGAGGCGCCATGCTGGACGAAGCATTTGGGGTCGTAGCGGCGGCCCTAGCTCTGGGGACTGGGGGCGTGACACCTGAAGAGATATTCTCGTTGCCGTGATTAGAGGGTTGTGCAGAGACGCTAGAGGAGGTAGCGACACTGGCCCTGGTGATAGGCGGTGTTACACTTAAGGGAGTGCATTCGATGTTGCTGTTGTCAGCTGGTGAAGTAACAATGTTATGGGGAGAGACGCCAACATCAGGGATGCGTTCTGCGCTGATGTTCTCGGCGGCCGCTCCATATCTGAGTTCCACCATGTTGGGATTTGACGTTCGGAAAACGAAATCAGGAGTTGGAGTTGGTATTGTAGCCGATAGATCAATCCTCCCGCTGTGGTCGCCAATTGTTTATGGGTAAAAATCGTTTCTGCTGATTTCGGTAATTTCGGTAGGTAAGTGAGAAACTGGTTCAAACCCTAAACAAGTGTGTTGCACGTGAGCACTTTATAGATTCGAGAGATCAATCATACAAGTCCTGGGCCTAAACCAAGAAATGGTCGTTCCAGGACTTGCTTCGGTCACAAAGTGGAGGAGAAGGGTTGATTTGGGGAGGGAAGCAAAGAAAGGTGTTGAGACCAGAATAATTCTGGGAGAGTAGTATCTTGACTTGTATCAGAAAGTGAAAGCTTAGGAAGCTTCCAAGGGATGAAAGCTTTTGGGAGAGCTTGCAAAGTTGCCTTTCTGAGAGTGTAGTATTTTTCTCCTGACCGAGACCTGTTGTCTGGTGGAAATAGGTAAGCCCTATTTATACAAGTCGAGATTGAAACGTACCCTGGCCTCATGAAAGAAGAGAGTAAAGGGTGAAATAATGGGAGGAGGTGGTAACGCATGGTGTTAATGGGTAAAAACGTTTTTCACCATTATTTCCTCTTTTATTTGACCGCTTTATTCCTTTTCACGCTTTCTTAATGTGAGCGTAGTGTACGCCGCATCTTTGTGACCGCCAAACCAAAACCCTAAAAAGCATCCCCCGGTTTGTGTTGATGTCTCGAGTGTTGGTTGCATCTTGAGTGCAAGTGGTGCTTTGCTAGGGACGCACGTGGCATGTGCCAATGGCATGTGCGGAATGCCTTTGTTGCGAGTTGCACCTCGGCGTAAGTGGTAATGCCGTGAGCTGCTAGTGGCGTGTGTGGCATGTGCCAATGGCATGTGCAGAATGCCTTGGTGGTAGGTTGCACGGTTTGCAAGTTAGGCTACCAGCGTGTGTGTTTGGCATGTGCCAATGGCATGTGCCAATGGCATGTGCGGAATGCCTTGGTGGTAGGTTGCACGGTTTGTAAGTTAGGCTACCAGCGTGTGTGTTTGGCATGTGCCAATGGCGTGTGCGGAATGCCTTGGTGGTAGGTTGCGGGGTTTGCAAGTTAGGCTACCAGCGAGCATGTTGGCATGTGCCAATGGCACGTACGGCCATGTTGACCTAGTTGCAAGTCTTGCGAGCCTAGGGCGCTATATTTGGCGTGGGCCAATGGCATAGCGGCTTGGAAACATGGCTTGCGATACTTGTTGGCATGTGCCAATGGCACGTACGGCCATGTTGACCTAGTTGCAAGTCTTGCGAGCCTAGGGCGCTATATTTGGCGTGGGCCAATGGCATAGCGGCTTGGAAACATGGCTTGCGATACGTGTTGGCATGTGCCAATGGCACGTACGGCCATGTTGACCTAGTTGCAAGTCTTGCAAGCCTAGGGCGCTATATTTGGCGTGGGCCAAAGGCATAGCGGCTTGGAAATATGGCTTGCGATACGTGCCGGCATGTGCCAATGGCACGTATGGCCATGTTGACCTAGTTGCAAGTCTTGCAAGCCTAGGGCGCTATATTTGGCGTGGGCCAAAGGCATAGCGGCTTGGAAATATGGATTGCGATACGTGCCGGCATGTGCCAATGGCATGTACGGCCATGTTGACCTAGTTGCAAGTCTTGCAAGCCTAGGGCGCTATATTTGGCGTGGGCCAAAGGCATAGCGGCTTGGAAATATGGCTTGCGATACGTGCGGCATGTGCCAATGGCACGTGCGGCCATGTTGACCTAGTTGCAAGTCTTGCAAGCCTAGGGCGCTATATTTGGCGTGGGCCAAAGGCATAGCGGCTTGGAAATATGGCTTGCGATACGTGCTTGGCATGTGCCAATGGCACGTACGACCATGTTGACCTAGTTGCAAGTCTTGCAAGCCTATGGCGCTATATTTGGCGTGGGCCAAAGGCATAGCGGCTTGGAAATATGGCTTGCGATACGTCTTTGGCATGTGCCAATGGCATGTACGGCCATGTTGACCTGGTTGCAAGTCTTGCAAGCCTAGGGCGCTATATTTGGCGTGGGCCAAAGGCATAGCGGCTTGGAAATATGGCTTGCGATACGTGCGGCATGTGCCAATGGCACGTACGGCCATGTTGACCTAGTTGCAAGTCTTGCAAGCCTAGGGCGCTATATTTGGCGTGGGCCAAAGGCATAGCGGCTTGGAAATATGGCTTGCGATACGTCTTTGGCATGTGTCAATGGCACGTACGGCCATGTTGACCTAGTTGCAAGTCTTGCAAGCCTAGGGCGCTATATTTGGCGTGGGCCAAAGGCATAGCGGCTTGGAAATATGGCTTGTTGCCATGGTGCGCAGGGTGCGGCTTGGTTTGGCATTGTTGCCATGGTGCGCAGGGTGCGGCTTGGTTTGGCATTGTTGCCATGGTGCGCAGTGTGCGGCTTGGTTTGGCATTGTTGCCATGGCGCGCAGGGTGCGGCTTCGTTTGGCATTGTTGCCATGGCGCGCAGGGTGCGGCTTGGTTTGGCATTGTTGCCATGGTGCGCAGTGTGCGGCTTGGTTTGGCATTGCTGCCATGGCGCAGTATGCGGCTTGGTTTGGCATTGTTTCCATGGTGCGCGATATGCGGCTTGGTTTGGCATTCTTTGCCATGGCGCGCGATATGCGGCTTGGTTTAGCATTGTTGCCATGGTGCGCGATATGCGGCTCGGTTTTGGAATTAGGGTTACGTGTTGAAAAACCCTAATGCGGTATTTTGAAAAAATACCCCTATTAATTATTTACACCTGAGTTAAATGCTCTTAATTAATGTGTTGCGGGTAACACTAGGTCATGGGGATTTACGATTTTACCCCTTGTTTAAAGACCACCATCAACAGCACGACATCTTAGTTGCGTTGTTTATTTAATTTACTAAATAAAAAAAAAACGAATCAGATGTGGCTGACTGATTGCAACCTTTCTGACTAGGCCGAAACAATTCTTATTCAGAAACCAAATTACACAGCACTGAACATTATTTAATGGTTTATGCAGATTTATATTAACTGAATTCATTTTACAACTTCAACAAACTACAATCTCTCAAGTTCCAAATGTGAAAATAATTACATAACATTATAGAAATCTGAAAACTATACACTCTTAATTAAAACTATTAAAACTATATTACCAAAAAATAAACAAATAAAACAATTCAGTTTCAAACTAAAATAAAACATGGAACCATTGGTGAACCTGGACTGCTAGGACTTGCAAAAGTATTGACCAAGAGAGTCGTCCAGCTACTTATCGAGCACAGTTTCCTGTGATTACAAGGAAAACAATACATTAGTAATTGATCTTAATAAACTTGTCTAACGAATACATGAAAAAAAAAAGATAATTTCAAAGCATACATGTGATTTGTTGCAAGAAGACAAGACTGTTTCATCTCAAGTTCTTGTGTTTTAGCTTCATATGAAGATGAACCTATAACTATCAGGTTCCATTACAATCAAACGCAAAGATTAATTCATGTTTATTCAATCATGAGCATCACTGATAAATTAGATTAAATTCACTTTACATTAGTCTCTGATTTAGGTTCTCAGAAGCGGAATAAGAAGGGATCATATTGAACTACTTTACCTTTGCATAAAAACTGCAAGATTAGACTCTTTGGACGGAACTGATATACGGCGCATCTTCATTTTCGTTGTCGATATGCTGAGAAAGCCTCGTATCAGCAACATTATAGCAATACCTAAAACAAGAAAATACAAGATGAACAATTCATGTGCAACATTATAGCGATACCTAAAATAAGAAAATACAAGATGAACATTTCATGTCATATAAAGAACTGGAAAAAATACCCGAAACGTGTGTGTGAATATATCTTGTGTGGTATACCTTTGTTTCATAGGTCTATGAGCATTGTATACCCTCTTCCATTGATTTGCAGGCATCCCCAGATGTACGTTATTCTTTGGTTGCTCGTCACCTCTCTTATGACTAACCCGGAATATCAGCTTTAATAAAGAAGATAATTACACATTAGATAATATCCAAACAGGACTTCTTGATGGTCATCATAAAAATAAGAAATGGAAATGGAAATGGATAGACTGAAAACAAGAGAGAGATAGTATCAAATAACTACCTTTTTCCCATCCATGTTAATTGGCATGATATTTAAGTTTGTCCCAACTGATCGGAATAGTATACCTGCAGCAAAAACAAGTTTGGGCATTAGAAGCAGAGCAGAGTATGTCCTAAAGGCAGATGGTGGTCCTGGCTAGCATTGTATATAAACGAGTACAATGAATTAAAGTATAAACAAGTAAATACTAAATAGTAGAGTAGTTACCTGAAAATTAATGTCCTAAGTCTATGCCAAGGCTTTATTTTGCAGCAACAACAACCCTGTGAAATGAACCAAATGTGATTTCAATCAAAGTGTTGAGGAGCAGAAATATGAACATATAACCATTTTCTTGTGAGAAAAGGAGAGTAAAGTAGAGAGTAGAATATTCAATAGCATGTATGAATAGTTCTCACAAGCAAAGTTCTAACAGCTGACCCATGGTTTAATCTTTCTCACGTAAATGAAATAATTAGTGATAGATCATGTCAGTATTGTCACATTTATATGTTATTGACTATGAAATAATAAAGTATTTACATATTAGAAGCTTGTGTGATCCTAAAGAAAACTTGAAAAACTGAATGGCAGAGTGTGTACCTTCTATGCAGATTTGTCCTTTACCAGCCGTCAAACACGTACTATAAGCTTCTAAGTCAAACTATTGATTTCATCAGAACACTTTGGTATATAATTAGATTTAATTAATAACACTTTAGTTCAAATACTTGAATAACATGATTCAAAAAAAAAGAACTTGCCTTCAGGTTTCTTATAACACGTAAGACCTCTTCCCTTGACACATAGCCGAGTAAATGTCAACTATTATCTTAACCAAATAAGGAGTCACATCTTAGAAAAGATATTTTCTTATCATTAAACGAAAATAAAAAGATATAAGATAAGAATTAAAACATAGTTCCTTGTGATCTTAAATCCGTCGGACGATGCGTACCTTACCACTTTCGTGCAGTGAATCCTACACAAAATATATAGGAGCAGACTGAAGCATATGTTGGAGCGAGATTAATGTGCAGCATCAGGAAATCCATCCAACAGAACTACAAACAAAGATACAAAGGTTTCTTTGAGCAAAGCATATTGCAGATCACAAAGAAAATAAGCAATTGAAATCTATAAACACACATGAACCACAGGTAATCCATGAGTTTTGGAACAACTTTGCACAACTTTGCAGTTGTCAGTACGCAGGAAATACAACTACCAAATCTAAAACATGTTTTTGTCCAGGCATGCAAAAATATCGAGCCATAAAAACACCAACTTTGAAAGAACATGTCATAAAGGATACTTTTTATTATAAAGCACTCCTTATTGTCTGAGCAGTATCATGCCGAAGAGGATGGAAGACATGCAAGAGCATTTCCATGAACCTGCGTGACTTTCTATTCTTCTGAACCTTCTTGATGAATAAAAATATACATAAGGGATAATGAACTGCAAGATGCCAAAATAAGAATCATGAAACAACGGGCGGAGAAAGAGGCAGAGTAGATCTGATACAGAAACTTCCCTTATACCTCTCTTTGCACACTTATCAGTCACAACATGAGTCTTGTGCTGGACTTGAAGTGCGCCAGCTGTAGAATGCGAGAATAACCATGCTACAAAAAATGGAGTCGAGGATATTGATGTAGAAGCGCCATGCAATAGCTGTAAGTGTAAAAAGTAAAGGAATACCTGCTCTGGTGCACATTTCGTAACCCATACAAAAAAACAAAACATCAATCCAGAGTTCTAACCGAAAAAGGCATTAATCGTAATACGAACAAAAAGAAAATGGTGTATTTTTTGTGTTCATGATGGGATAGTCTCCCAAAAAGAATGTATGCAAACAAACAACCTTCTATAAAATCCTCTCATCAAAACCAACCCCTAATGGTTGCTCAATAAGAAGAAGAAAAAATCAAAAAACATGTAAGGTAAACAAAAAAAAATGAGTAAAACCTAATTACTGTTTGGTTCGAATTGAGAAAATAAATAAGAAGCATGTGAAAATAAAATTAAACTAAAATAAAATTGAGTAAAGAGAAGTCGACCAAAGTGAGGCGCTTGGGACTGATTTTACTTGGAGCACTTATCCACCAAAACCGACTGAGAGATATCCAACTACACATCTAATATAAACAAAAAACATAAACATCGGCGGTACAGTATTGCCAAAAAGAACCAAAGAAAAAAAGAAGAATTAAAACAGCTTACCAAGTTACATATTATTGTCGCCTAAATTTGGCATAAGAAAAGAACGCGAAATTGAGGGATATAAAAAGGAATTGGGGGATATAAGAAAAGGACAAAAACTGGATCCAGATATCAATTCGGGGTCACCCCTTATTTAAAATCCTAATCTACCCTTCACTAATCAGGTATAGTGGTTAATAATAATTAGTAAAAAACTTAAGTATTTGTTAAATGATTAGTGTGTATTTGTATTTGGGTGAATGAGATGAGAGTAGAAAGATGGAAAAAGATTTTGAGAGGGAACTTTTTTTGGTGAAAGTGGAGGATGATTGTGAAGAGAGAATTGCTTTGCTAAGAGGTTGAAAATTTGATTTTTTTTTTCTTTGAATCCACCATTGTTGCAGTTGAAAAATCTTGGTGCTGGCATGGTATTCAACCAAAAAACCATGCCGGCATTTGTTGGAAATTTTCATAAATTGTTTGCCACTATCCGGGGGGTTAGCACAGTTATCTGGTTTTCATAAATTGTTGATATTCAAAACCTAGTTTTTCTGGTTTTAATCAGTCTACTTCCTGATTATCGATTTTCGATCATGCAGGAACTACTTACAGCATGGTTTTGCTTAAATTTCTATCTTGGGAACATGATGAAAAGTATCCAGGAAACTTTAATTTTTTTTCACTTGACTACCGGCATTGATAGGTTTCTATCGAGCATGCTGCAAGCACTCGGTCTGACATTGAATGTTAGTAAAGAACCATGGCGGCACCATTTTCCCAAGCATGGTTCTTCACCAATCCGGCATGGTCTTCATCACTTCCGTGATGCAAAAAAATATTCCGTTTTGAATTTTTTTCTGGTTTTAATCGATCCACTTCCAGGCATAATTAGTTAATTCTCGAGCATCACCGCATCGGTTTCCGACATAGTATGTTGCTTTAATTTTTATGCCGGCACATGATGTAAAGTATCCAGAAAGTTGAATTTTTTTTTACACTTGACTACCGGCATTGATAGATTTCTATTGAGCATGCCGGTACTTAGTTACGGCATTGAATGTTAGTTACTAACCATGCCAACACCAGTTTCCGGCATGGTCTTCATCACTTGCAGCATGATCTTCATCACTTCCGAATTAAAAAAAATAATAATTCGTTTCCAAAGTGAGGAGCCGGCAGAGAAGGAGAAGAGAATTTGAAAGAGAGTGGGGAGAGTTTAGAATTTGAAAGGGAATGGGGAATATTTGGGTTTCAAAACTCTAACCCTGAAAGAAATTAATAAGAAGTGGAGATGAAAATGGGGGATATGATTTTGTTTTTTTTATTTTAAGTTTTTTGATTTTTATTTTGAAGGGAGGGCATTTTAGTATTTTTGCACCCCAAAACCACCCCTTAGCAGACACCATGGGTTGGGAGAAGTAATCAATATCCCCCAATTCCTTTTTATATCCCCCAATTTCGCGTTCTAAGAAAAACCCTTTTTATATAACTCCATATCTTGATAACTAAGAAATTTCCTAGAAATATTTGTTGAATGAACATTTTTTTCCCAAAATTTGACATAAGTTGCCGTTAAGTACAATAGAACTTCGATAAATTAATTACTTCGCTAAAATAATAAAATTCTTCGGTCCCAACTAGGCTTGTACATGCTAAATTTTAACTCCATAAATTAATCACTTCGCTAAAATAATAATTTTCTCCGGTCCAAAGGCTATTAACGGAAAAAATTATTATTTTAGCGAAGTTAAAAATTTATGGAGTTAAAATTTAGCCCTTACAAGCCTAGTTGGGACCGAAGAATTTTCTCCGGTCCCAAGGCTTGGTATTTACGGTAACTTGCTTAGGAGTCTTAGATTTGCTTCTTAAATTAACATTAACATGAATGGTAAAGCACCTACGTGATTTGGCGCAGTTTGTCTAAACTCCCCAAAAATATCGAAAACGATATTTTCCATATAAAATTGTTTTAATCATTCGATCAGGATCGTTAGATCGAACTGATTCCATAAGTAATTAACGGCCACAAAATGTAAGGGCCTAACTTGTTTTTCGGTCAATCAGGGGCGAGAGTGCATTAACTGCCTGTTATAGAATCACCCAATATTAGATTACACGAAAAATCCACCCATAAAAATTTATTTGTGTTGATTTTTATTCTGATATGGAAATTACCAGATTTTTTCTAAAAAGAGAATTATTTCAAATTTTACTCCAAAGATCTTCTAAGATTTATTTTCCATTAATTGTCAATGAAAGAATCTTGCAAAAAGTTATTTATGTCGATCTTCTCCTTACATGGAAATCGTCCGATATTTTCCCAAAAAAATAAAATCGTGCCAACTTATGTGTATATTTTGCGGCTAATCTGAAGGTCCATATTTCATGAAAATCATAAATTGACGGCCACGAAATGTTGGGGCTAACTTTGATTTCGGCCAATCAGGAGCGAGAGTATCGTTCACCGGCCAATGGGAGGGGAGGTTACCGTAACTCTCGACGTGGTGTGAGAGATGTGGTTGGATGTTTAGGATATTGATATATACTGGTATTCGATACAGAAATGATATCAACCTGGAGAACGAACATTTATCTTATTTTACTCGCAATGATCACTTGGCAGCATTTTGCCTATCTTATATTCTTTATTATAAGTTACTGGCAAAGAATATTGTTTGAGAATTAGCAGCATTCAATTAGTTCCAATGTAAAAAAAAAATTAGTTCCCGCATTGTAAAGCTCACTCTTGGGTCGATATTCCCAAGTTACACGATGTTAAACCATGACCATCATTTAGGTACTACGTGGTTCTATATTATAGGACCTCGCTCTCATCCACTGACCCAGCGACACATGTCGACCATTTTGAAGTTCGAGGTTGTATAACATGCGGGAAAATTCGAAGGGTAAAAATGTCAAAACGAAGGTTTGTCCTGTACTACTCACGGGTGGTGGTTTTCTTCTCATTCTTCAATTATTATCTTCTCTCTCTATTCTTCTTCTTCTTCTTCAAAATTTGGGGTTTTACAGTTGAAAACCCTAGCTATGTTTGAATCTTTGAGGTGATTACTGCTAACATCTGTATCTCTTTTTTTTTTCCAACCAAAAGTGTAAAACCTTAATTTGCTAATTTCTCCTATTTTTTTTTTTTTTTTTCCCAACAAATATCAAGATCTGATCTTCTTTTTCAATTGGTTTTACTTCACAGGTTTACTGCTGCGTAAAATCAGAACCATGACATAGCAAATCCTCTAGCTACTTTTGGATTATGGTGACTACTTTCCCTTAACCTTACTACTCTTTAGTTCCTTCCAATGTTTATTTGTTCCTTTCTGTATGATTTTCTATAGCCTTCTCCTAAGACAAAACATGGGGTTACAATTTTTCTTACTTTGTATAATGCTCTATTTATGGGATCTTTTAGCTATTCGATCTGGTTTCATATTTTTCTTATGGGAGTATAAGTAGTAAGAGGGAATGATAAATAATTTTCTTACTTTTGCTTGATTTGAACTAATCTCTTAGACGATTTCACATGCTATTAGGTCTAATTGTACGTATGCACCGACCAATTCAAGTTAAATGACTACTTGTGCTAATTTATACAAATACAGGGATGTATAATACAGAAAGTAACATGTTTGTACAGGAACCTTTGCCTCAATTTCTTATTTTGCACTGCATTACTTAGACTAGTATATCAACTGATCTTCGATGTCTCTCTTGTACTTCTCGTACAAGTGTACATTTGAAATTTTGAACACAAAAGTAATCGATTTTTAAGTTTTTAAGAGACTTGTGCTTCATGTTATCTTTAATTTCGATTTTCCGATGTTGCTCTTGTTGATGCTGTGATGTCCTAGTTACCATGACTCTTTCTTTGTGTTTCTTTGTTTGTTGGTTCAGATATGTCGTATCTTAGGGTCATAGCCAATATGTTTACAGTGGTACCTTGTATCATAATCTGTCTTGAAGTCCTTTTTTAAAGCACTTGTACTAGATTTGTCTACTCTTATTTATACAAGTATATGGGTGCAAGTAACATGTTTACAACACAACATTTGCCTCTTTTTTTTTTTTTTTTTTTTTCCCATGTACATTGGCCAATGTCTTATCATCCGATATGTATTTAACTTCGTTTATATTTGCTTGCAGATGACTCTCCGATCAGTTCCGCGACTGAGAGGTGCAAAGGAATACGGCAAAGGAAGACCACCACTCAGTTACGCGGCTGAGAGGTGCAAAGGAAGACGGCGAAGGAAGACCACCACTTAGTTTCGTGGCTGGTAGGTGGAAAGGAAGATGGCAAAGGCACACCACCTCTCAGTTCCGATACTGAGGGGTGCAATGGAAAACCGAAAAGTTTCGAAGACGGAGAGGAATTATCCTATATAGTTCAACTATCAATATTGAAACAGAGCTAAGTGATGTCATCTTTATCTTTGTTTTATCCTTCTTTTTTAAAGCAAGGCAGTGATGACCCTATATAATTCAGCTACAATTGATGGAACACAACCCGATGGGCTTCTTTTTCTCTTTTTTACTTTTTTATTAAGGCAGTGATGATCCCTACAAAGTAGAGTTTCAGACTTAGATTGTTCTTTCTCCTTGATCCTGGAAGGTAACTCATAGTTGGTCTAGTGATGGATAGAATGGGGCTACTCTATTCTTCCTTCATTTGAGTGATTGTTTTGCAACCAATCAGGAGATAGAACCCTATATACGTCTGATTAATCTGAGCCGTCTCTTTCTAAAACCTACTTAAGAGTTGTGTTAATGTAAATATACATTTGTAACCAAATTTTTTGTTCTAAATCAAAAGTTGAACATTTTGAACTCCAACACTATTGTATTTTGCAGAAATTTTTTACTGGTTTGAGATGGAAAAGAAGAGTTGACAGCCTAGCTACTTCGGACATTGAGGTGACTACTGCTAAGTTTTTATCCTCTTTTATATCATTTTCTGATATTTTTCCCAGCAAATTTCCGATTTGATCCTCTTCTTTTCTGTTTTGCTTCACAGGGGTTGGTGTTGCTGCTTGAATGAAAGCCGTAGAATAGCAAGTCCTATGTAACTACATTAGATTTTGGTAATGTTACCCTTTTGTTTCTTTTAACTCTTCTTCAAATGTTTGTTTGTATATATATTTTTCTTCTTCATAATAGAAGTGTGATATGTTCTGGGTTATAACTATATTTTAGTTTGCACATGTCGGTTGTTTCATTTTATCACGCCAAGCCTCTCTAGACGATTCATCATGTTCCTTGAATGTTTAAAAACATGAGTTAGAGTTTTTCTTAACTTATCATATCCATGTTGTGTTCATAAAGCTGTTTTTAGGCTTTAGATCTGTTTTTTTTTTAATCCTTTTCTTATAAGGAAAAGGAATGATAACTAGCTGTTGAAAACATGTATCTTTTATAGTATTTGCTTTTGTTTATTGCAGTTTGCACTGATTACTTGAACGAATTCACATATTATTAGGTCTGAAGATGTATGTTGTAGTTGCACTTTTCATACTAGACTGCATATGAACCCTAAAGTAATCAATTTGAGTTGTTAAATGACATGTGCTTCATGTTATCTTAAATTTCGATTTCCCCGTGTTGCTCTTGTTGCTACTGTGATTTCTTAGTTATCACGACCAATTGCTTTTCTATCTTTGTTTACTGGTTCGGATCTTTTGTATCTTACTGTTATTCCTAATATGTTTACAGTGGTACTTAGTATCATAATCTGTCTTTAGGACCTCTTTTAGAGCACTGGTTCTAGTTTTATCTTTTCTTATTTATACAAGTATAGGGATGCAAGTAACATGTTTATGGCAGAACATTTGCCTCATTTCTTTTGTTTTGCATCGACTTAGAGTAGTACGTTGTCTGATGTCTATCATCCAATATGTAGTTAACTTTGCTTATGTTTGCTCACGGATGACCCTTTGATCAAATGCAGATCACCATCCAGTTCTGCGACTGAGAGGTGCAAAGGAAGACGACAAAGGCAGAGCAATATTCCATTCCGCGAGAGGTGGAAAGGAAGACGACGAAGGCAGACTACCACTCCGTCCCGCGACTGAGAGTTGGAAAGGATGACGGAGAAGGCAGACCACCACTCGGAAAGGAAGACGGCGAAGGCAGACCACCTCCTAGTTCCGCGACTGAGAGGTGCAAACGAAGACGGCGAAGGCAGATCACCACTCAGTCTCGTGACTGACAGTGGAAAGGAAGACGGCAACCGCAGACCACCACTCAAGTTCGCGTGAGTTACATATCAAACTAAAAGGTGTGCGTTCTTAACCCTGGTTCAATGAATGATTAATTTGCCTAACTAATTTTTCTAGAATGCAAGAGTTTTTTGTTTTGCTTGTTGCAGGTGTATCATTCTTGTTCAAGGTTTCCGCCATTTTTCTGGTAATAGTTTAAAGTCATGCATGTAACTCGTCATTTGGCTTAGTTTATTGTTTCAAATAAAAAAGTAATCATCTGTAATTAACTCTATACAAGGTCGAAAGGTAAACATTCTAAACTCTTAACTCTATGTATACTTTGTTTTGCATAAATTGTTTCTAACTTGACTTAGAGTAGTACGTTGTCTGATGTCTATCATCCAATATGTAGTTAACTTTGATTATGTTTGCTCACGGATGACCCTTTGATCAAATGCAGACCACCATCCAGTTCTGCGACTGAGAGGTGCAAAGGAAGACGACAAAGGCAGAGCAATATTCCGTTCCGCGAGAGGTGGAAAGGAAGACGACGAAGGCAGACTACCACTCCGTCCCGCGACTGAGAGGTGGAAAGGATGACGGAGAAGGCAGACCACCACTCGGAAAGGAAGACGGCGAAGGCAGACCACCTCCTAGTTCCGCGACTGAGAGGTGCAAACGAAGACGGCGAAGGCAGATCACCACTCAGTCTCGTGACTGACAGTGGAAAGGAAGACGGCAACCGCAGACCACCACTCAAGTTCGCGCGAGTTACGTATCAAACTAAAAGGTGTGCGTTCTTAACCCTGGTTCAATGAATGATTAATTTGCCTAACTAATTTTTCTAGAATGCAAGAGTTTTTTGTTTTGCTTGTTGCAGGTCTATCATTCTTGTTCAAGGTTTCCACCATTTTTCTGGTAATAGTTTAAAGTCATGCATGTAACTCGTCATTTGGCTTAGTTTATTGTTTCAAATAAAAAAGTAATCATCTGTAATTAACTCTATACAAGGTCGAAAGGTAAACATTCTAAACTCTTAACACTATGTATAAAGCATAAATTGTTTCTAACTTGAGCGTCGGAGTATCTTTTTTGTTTTTTGCAGGTCTTGCCTTTTTATTCCTGCAACAAGTTCAATAAGTAGAGTTGTTGAAACAGTATGCTGGTGCGTGGTTGGGAAAGTTATCTGTTTGGCTTTTGATCAGTTTTCCTATAGGGTATGTCTGGATTAAAAAAAGAGTGATCGAAAGGTATATACATATATTTAAATGTTTGCTTGTTCTTGTGTAATATTCATTCTGAGTTTAGCTTCATGGTATCTTTTTCAATTTTGCAGGTCTTGCCTGCTTAGTTGGAGGCCACTCATTAGGGAGAATTACTGACGTGTGGAATGCTGGTGCCTGGTAGAGAATGCTTGCCTGCTTGTGTCAAGGTATGTTCAAACGAGAGCAACTCATATTTAGCTTTTATTTTGTTTCTGAACCGGACTATAAGTTGTAGATACAATTATATTATTTCTTCAGTTTTCCCTTGTAAGTAAGAATAGAAATGTGGGCGTTCCAAGTGAACTGGTAAGTAAATTGGTAGGAGTGCACTAGAAGTTCTATGGTACACCGTGGGTTGCCTTGGTTTATATGTTGTTGCTTAATGTGACCTTGTATTTGATATGAACAGGCCTGTTGGCGAGGGTGGTAGGGAGGGTGAAAATGAAGGTAACGTTTTGATACACTTCCCCTGGTTATTTTTCCTCCCCTTGTTGCAACAAAATGTAGAGAGGGCATGCTCAGTATGCTCCCTAATCTTTTTCATTTTTGACGTCTTACAAAGAAAGATCTTTTAAAACCATGAAGAAGCTATTAACCTGTTATAAAGCCATGGTAAATGCTTGGGCTCGATTTGGTACAGATATTCACGGTCTATGGATTTGAAATTGGATCAATATGTTTAGGTGAATAGTTAAACCGTACGTGTACGCAAAATTTCTTAGGGTTTAGCCTAGAAATTGGTAAGTGGAACACATCTTGGAGTTTAGGTTATATCCATCAATTCCATCCCTACTCCCCTATTTGATCTTACCATAATTGCAGTAGGTTTCTAATTGACATTGTCCGCGGCAGAAACAATTGTTGTTTTTTGGTTTACAGTTTATACATTTCATTTGTCTGCTTCATTTCGGGATTTTGATGGCATTCTCATAGCATATTTCATTGTTTTTATAGAAATTGCCATTTTCTTGAATGTTTCAGTCTTCTGAAAATGGTTCTCACTTCAGTGATTCGTGATTGTTATTGTGTAAAATCACATGGCTGTGTAAAATGCTCGTAAAAATCTGGATGTCTGTTGCTGAACTTGCACATAGGTTGTAGGTGTTCCGAATAGTTAACTTCTCTGTGCGTATGCTAAAAGAGAGTCATCTGACTTTATTTTTCCCTGTTCTGTCTGTAAGTTAAAAAAAAAACGCCTATTACAAATTTGACCCAGCGTCTACCCCAAATTCAAAAAATGATGTAATGATTAATTTGTTATTAAGCGAGATTGCTCAACTAGTATGTTTACTTGCTATGTTTTTTTTTATCTCTTCTGCACCTTAAACTGAATGTGATGGTAAACTTTTGTCTGTTCGTGTTATTCTTCTCTCCCCCAATGATTGGTGGTGGTGGTGCCAACCTAACTGGGTTTCGGCAGAATTAGTTATAATGGTCATGAGACTTGTCCATGTTCTTTTGGCTTCTTGGTAGTTTGCCTTGATGTTGAACTCATTGAAAATGTTGTTTAAATCATGAGTACCCATAAACATGAAGGTAATTGTTTTATGTAATAGCCTTCTATTGAAACTTCAGTGTATATTTGGTGCAACTAAGGAAAGTTTTAAATGTTTATGATTGTCCACTGGCTAAATCTTTTTCTTTCTTGTTTAAACAAAAAGTCATCCCTAAAACTAAAAGTACAGAAGTTAATGCATATGTGAGACTGCGACCATCTCCTCTTTTTTTTTTTTTAGTGTTATACATGTGAAGACATGATTGAATGAACTTTCAGTGTTATCCATTCTATTTTAACTCCATTAGGAATTGTCAAGTGTCCCTAACCGTAATTCTATAGTCTTAAAATGAGGTACTGCGAAAATGGTGCGTTCTGTCTATCTCCTCTGCAACTGTCTTCATTTTTTGCAGTTTCTGTTGCATTTTAGTTGTTGTCTCTTCCATTTCATTCCTCTACTGGTCTCTGTACTACTATTGTTGTCGTCATTTTCACTGGTTATATGATCAAATAACACCCATTAATCTCCCCACTTAAACATTAGCTTGGAAACATCTATCCTTCTCGTCTGACCCTCCTAAAAAGCTTCTCAAGGTTACCTCTTTTCGACAAAAAAACGACCTCAAAGAAATCTTGTTGGAGGTCTTGGACGTATATTATATTGTAGTTTTAATGATTCAGTGTAGACATTCAGGATGAGAAAGCTGTAAGTACATTGATAAAAGAGATAACTATTACAGGGTTATGATTAGTCTTAAATAGACCATCATTAGAGATGTAGGATTATTACAAGCACACATACACCTCACACACACAATAGTACAGAGTCAAGTCATCTATAGTTGACTTGACTTCACTATCTAATACACCCCCTCAAACTGCGAAGGGCTGACAGATAGAACAGTTTGAAGGAAAAACAAAGAAACAACAAAAAAGTATGTTGAAGTAGTAAACCATCAAGTAGCTGCAGAAGTGCCTGAAGAATGAGGAACATCCATTAGTGACTGCAACAATCGTGAAAAAGTAGGAAAGCAGAGCCCTTTAGTAAAAATATCAGCTAATTGTTCTTCACTGGATATATGCTGAAGCTTAAGAAATCCATTTTCCACCAACTCCCTGATAGTATGGTACTGAATCTCTATGTGCTTTGTCCTAGCATGAAAAACAGGATTAGACGCTAAGGACAGAGCACTAGTATTGTCAGAAAGAAGCAAAGAAGGAGCAGAAACTTTAACATGTAATTCAGAAAGTAATTGACAAGCCACTTTAACTCAAAAAAAGCAAAGACATGCATTTATACTCTGCCTCAGCAGAGGATTTTGAAACAGTTGGTTGTTTCTTGGAAGACCAAGAAATTAAATTTGAACCCCAAAAGACAAACATATCCACAAGTTGACCTCCTTGTATCTGGGCAACCCACCCAATCAATCTGTATAAGCCTTTAACATGTTTAAATTCCCCTTTTTCAAAGTCAGACCAAGACCAATAGTACCCTTCAAATATCTAAGAATTCTCTTAACCAACTGAAAATGTACATCAGTTGGTGAATGCATGAACTGTGACACATAATTCACACCAAAACAAATATCAGGTCTTGTAACTGTTAAGTATTGTAGACTACCAACAATGGTTCTGAAATCACTGACATTGTCCAACTTGGTACCATCATGCAAAGAGACTCTAGCACCTTTTGTAACCGGAGTATCACAAGGTTTACAATCAAGCATATTGGATTTTGATAACAACTCTAGAGTATATTTCTTTTGAGTTAGAACAATAGAATCAGTAGACCCGACAGCTTCAATCCCCAAAAAATATCCTAATTCACCTAACTCTTTCATAGCAAATTCTTGCTTAAGGGAAGAAATCAGATTGTTAATAAGGGTGGAAGAACTACCAGTAACCAAAATATCATCCACATATAACAGAAGAACAATCATCCCATGCTGAGAGAAAAGAACAAACATTGAATTGTCTGAAATAGCTTTCTTAAAACCATATTGAAGAAGAAATGAGCTGAACCTATGAAACCAAGCTCTGGGTGCTTGTTTCAAGCTATATAAGCTTTTCTTTAGATGGCAAACATAATTTGAAGAATAATATGGATTTATAAAACCCTGAGGTTGTGACATATAAACATCTTCATCTAAAAATCCATGTAAGAAAGCATTACTTACATCTAATTGTCTTATTTGCCAATTATAAGCTAAGGCCATACAAAGAACAACTCTAACAGTGGTTGACTTAACCACAGGACTAAACGTCTCATTATAATCAATTCCATCATGTTGATCATAACCTTTTGCTACCAATCTAGATTTTAGCCTGTCAATAGTTCCATCTGACTTCTGTTTAATCTTGTACACCCATTTAGATCCCAAAATATTCATATGAGATTCTAGAGGTACATACTCCCATGTGTCATTATTCCTTAATGCTACATACTCATCCTTCATAAACACTTGCCACTTAGGATCTTGCATTGCTTGCTTAAAGGTTTTAGGTTCAGTAGCTGTAGTTAATAATGAAGCATAAGAAGTAGAAATAGGATATTTGACAGAAACATAAGAAACATGATCTGGAAAAAGCTTTGGTTTTGAAATACCTTTTTGAGCTCTAGTAATCATAGTAGAAGATAGAGCAATAGCATCAGTACTAGAAGAAATTTCAACAGGTAAAGTATTGGGAGGAAAAACAGACAAAGAATAATCGTGAAAATAAAATTGAGATTCATCAAAAATTACATTTCTGGAAATATAAGACTTCTTAGTAATAGGATTATAGCATTTATACCCCTTATGTAAGGTGCTATAACCTATAAAAACACATTTGACAGTTTTTGGAGACAATTTATCACTTCTAGCATGAGCTAAATGAGGATAACAAACAGACCCAAAAACTTTGAGAAAAACATAATCTGGAGCTGACCTAAACAAAACTTCAAAAGGAGATTTAAACTTCAAAATTTTTGTAGGAGTCCTATTAATGAGATAAGTTGCTGTTAGAAAGGCATCATACCAAAACTCTTTAGGACAAAAAGAATTGAATAACAAAGTATTCCCCATTTCAACAATATGTCTATGCTTTCTTTCAGCTAGACCATTTTGTTGTGGGGTTTGTGGACAAGATATCCTAATACGGATGCCACTCTTTTCTAGAATAAGTTTAAACTGTCCCTTAACTAGCTCAAGAAACACCATCTACTTGAAAAGTTATGATCTTTGTGGAAAATAAATTTTCAGTATGAGTTTTAAAATGAGTAAAACACTGAGGAGCATATGATTTTAACTCCATTGGATAAATCCAATTAAATCTACTGAAATCATCTATAAAAACAATATAGTATCTATAGCCATTCAAAGAGGGAATTGTTGGACCCCACACATCACAATGAATAAGAGACAATGGTTTATGCTCATGAGAATCAGACAAGTGAAAAGGTAATCTCTTACTTTTAGCCAGCTGACAAGGATGACAAAGAGATGAAGGCTGAGAAGTAGTTGAAATAATCTGGTTTGTAGAACACAACTTCTGAACTATTTGAGTGGAAGGGTGACCTAGTCGACTATGCCATATATGAAAAGGAGCGAGAAATAGCGACGGACAAACAAACGGTAGATGATGGCAAAAACGAATGCAGAATAGGATATAAATTATTAACTACAGTACCTCTAGCAAGCAAGACATGTGACATTATATCCCTAATTTCATAGCCAGTAGGAGTGAGCTTAAAATATCAATGATTATCCCTTGTAAATTTTGCTATGGAGAGCAAATTATGCTTCATGTCAGGAACTAATAAAACAGTGTTTAACCTAAAACTAGTTTTAGGTGTCTGAATAATAGAAGCTCCAGTAGAAGTAATAGTAAGAGACTTACCATTTCCCACTTGCACCTTGTCCTTTCCTCTATAACCAGAAGTATTTTGAAGTAGAGTTTCATCCCCTCATATGTGCGGTGGCACCGAGAATCGACAAGCCATTTAGGAGCTTGATAGATGCACCAGGAAAACCAATATCTTCTCCCATTGAAGTAAAAGCAGATTGTTGTTGTACCACATTAGCTGAGCCATAACCAGAATTAGAGCTTGATGCAACTTGAGGTGGATAATATCTAAAATGGCATCTACTAGCAAAGTGACCTTTCTTTCGACAAATCTGACATTCCACTTGTGAAAAATCTCTTCTCATATACCCTGTGCCAGAATTACTATCAGAAGAACCACTTGACCTAGGGTTTGTGATATTCTTATTATTGCCATTCCCATAATTCTTGTTATTATTATTGAAACCATTCCCTGCATTCTTGCCCTTTCCTTTACCATTACCATTCCCATAATTACCATTATTAGAATAAAGACCAGTGGGATTTTGAGCATCAAAGACTAAACTAGAATCTTGTTGTTGATCAAGAAGCCATTACTCATGATTGAGTAATCTAGGTTTAATCTCAGCAAAAGTAAAAGGAACTTCACGATTTTGTGCAGCGATAACAAAGTTATCATACTCCCTTCCTAAGCCATTGAGAACATACATGACTAAATCTGATTCACAAACTTTCTATCCAATGGCAGCTTGAGAATCGACAATTGTTTTTAAACTTTGAAGATAGACAAGAATAGAAGAATTACCTTTCTTGCAACCATGTAATTGATTCCTCAACATTCCTTTTCTTGCCATGAATTGACTTTTGAAACTAAGTTTAAGATAAGACCAAATCTGATGTGCAGTCGACAAACCCAACACATCACCAGAGACAGAAGGAGTAAAAGTAGCCTTCAAACAGCTCATAACAAAAGAATCAACTTTCTTCCAATAAATCCACTTAGGGTTAGGAGTCAGATCTCCATTGATAAAAATTTGTTTTGGTGGCTCTACCTCTTCTCCAGTAACATACCCAAACAAAGATGTAGAATAAAGAATCGATTCAAATTGATCACGCCATAATAGAAAATTTGTTGAATCAAGTTTTGTTGAGACAAAATTCCCAATATTAGAGAAAGGCAAGGAAAAATTACCATCAGAAGCAGCGGAAGTTGTTGCCATATTTCGTCTTCTTGTGTAAACAACTGTGTTCATGAAAGAATTTCTTCAAATAATTGATGAACTGAAACCAAGAACTGAGATACTGTTCTTGACCTAAATTTGATGTTTATGAAAATGGAATCAAAAAAAAAATATTTGAAATTGTATGGAAGATTCAATGAGTCTGCTATGAAAGATTATTGTGAAAGATTATTTTTGCAGAGGAAAATTTATGATCTCTGGATCGAACCGAATGATACCATGAGAAAGTTGTAAGTATATTGATAAAAGAGATAACTATTACAGGGTTATGATTAGTCTTAAATAGACCATCATTAGAGATGTAGGATTATTACAAGCACACGTACACCTCACACACACAACAGTACAGAGTCAAGTCATCTATAGTTGACTTGACTTCACTATCTAATACAGGACCCTTGATTACATCCTGATTTTGATTTATTTGTATGAAATGGGAAAATTTTCATGGCAGTAACCAAAAAAATGAAACAGCACAGAAGAAAATATGAGGCAAGTAAGCTTAAAACAATTTCATTGCGTATAATTGAGGCTACAACATCTTTCTTTAATTTTTTTAAACAAGATAATGAAGAATAAATTAAGTCGTATCGACACCACAAATTCCATTGCTGCTGTTGTTTTTAATACTTGATGATGATTCATTCAGGACTTCCCGTTGATGTAGTTGTAGGTTGGCATGGTTTGGAGGATGATAATACAGCCCAGCAGTATGTGGGCAGTGAGAATGAAATCTTGCTGCAATTCTTTAAAATCCATAGACCCCACGAATCCCATAGGTAATTTGGAATACAAGTAACATTTTGGAGTCTTCACAAAAGGGCCTACGATATCTACAAGTTTGTAGCTACTCATAGATCCCACAGATATAAAGTATCTAGAAAGCACCTAAAAATTCATGACGTGTCATACTTATCTTTACACGTTCTCATCAGATAATATTTTAATATTTTATTATGAGCCGTTATATTCCTGTAGTTTCCCTATCCAGAGATTTTATGTATTTTATTTTTTATTAGACAAGATATTATTTTCATTTGATTTCGGGGTAAAAGCACTTTTAGGGGCGACCCCGAAAGAATTAGGGGCGACACTAAAAGACAAAAAAGGTCACCCAAACGTAAATCTAAGCTACCCCTTATCTTCGATTTTTCGAAATGGCCAATATGCCCTTATATAATCGGTAGTCAACTCCATAATCGGTAGGTTACATGTGAATCGGTAGGTTAAATTAAAATATACCTACCGATTGTTGTTTAGATACTTCGGCCAATAATCCCTTTTATAATCGGTAGCTTATCCAACTTGTAAGACTACCGATTATAAGTTGCCCCATATTCAGCCTTGGCCAAATTCCATAGGTTTTGAGGGGTGCGGAGCGAACCATAACCACTTTGCTTGAGTGTGGATCTAGCCATAATCGGAAGCCTAATATGTTACATAAACTACCGATTATAAGTTGCCCCAAATTTAGTTTTTTTAAAATCCTTCACGTAATGAATTTTGAAATCTACCATAATCGGTAGGGTACATAATTATATAACCCACCGATTATAACGAGCCCCGGATCCAACCTTTGCCATATTTCATGGGTTTTGAGTGCACACAACCGACCTTAACCACTTGGTTTGCGTTTTGGATGCAGCCATAATCGTGAGTTAAATATATTACCAACCCATCCGATTATGGGTTGCCCCAAAATGAGTTTTTCTAAAATCATTCATGTGATGAATTTTGAAATCTACCATAATCGGTAGAGTTAACAACTTAAAAACCTACCGATTATAAGGAGCCCAGATCGAACCCTTGCCAAATTCCATAGGTTTGGAGTGTACGAGCCGAGGCATAACCATGTGGTTCGTGATTTGGATGCGGCCATAATCGGGAGTTCAATATATTAACGAGACCCTCAGATTATGGTGTTGTTTGGTTACTGAAAACCATAGTTGTTTTTAGTATAATAATCGGACATTAACGAAACCACAAACCTCCGATTACAAATATTCGGAAGTCAATGCGCTAAATTTCTTTAGATTATGGTGTTGTTTGGTTCTGAGAGAACAAATTTTTTTTACATATAACGATCGGAGGAACATTACAAATAAACCTCTACCGATTATTGGTATTCGGAAGTGAAGGTGCACATTTACCTTCCGATTGTGGTGTTGTTTGGATACAGAAGACAGGTTTTCTTTACACATGATAATCGGAGAGAAAAGTATATTAGCAATCCTCCGATTCTGACCAAATATTTTGCACAATCCCCGAGAATCGGTAGGTTAATAACGTATAACCCTCACCGATTTCGACTAAAAATTGGAACATCCCAGAATCGGTAGGTTAATATATAAACCTATCTTCCGATTGTGTTCCAAAATTCAACACTTTCATGTCTCTTCATGTGATTCGCTTGCGAGTCATCGTTAAATGCATAAAATGTGTAAAATAACTGTTCTTAATCCATAAACATAACGAAACAACTAATATTCCGACACAATCTTTGAAAACGACATAATCCGACATAACCAACATAAACAAAGTTATCTATAAAGTTAACGAAAAACATCGAGTTTACAACACCGAGAGTTCACTTGTTCCTATTTGCTTTGACTTTGCGATTTTTATTAGGTCTACGACTTGGACCCCGAGCATCATCATGGGTTTCATCAACTTGAGTGCTTGATGAAGCCCGAGTTCTTTTGTTCACCTTGGTTGCAGGTTTTTTTGCAATTTTTTCCCGAACTGAGATGCATACTCCTCATTGTCAACGTTGTCAATCAACTGTTTGTGGTCTTTTATCTTCTCAATTGAAACAGGCTTTCGGCCTTTATACAATCGGTGCACCATTTCGACAAACGCTTGAACTTTGTTCATCTGTTTTAAAACATAGCATACCATCAAACGGTTATTACTCTATTTTGACCCATAATATTAAACTAAATTAACAAAACAATACGTACCAATCTATCAAAACCCGCAGCTTCTCTTTGAGGATACTCTTGTCGAAGTGGCTTTGCTTTAAGATCACGGATTACACGAACATGAGAAACATTGCGGTACCAATCCATGTAGTTGGGAGCATTTTCAAAACCTTGGTTGGCTGCCCTTCCTTGGTTGATCAAGTAATGCGCCCTTCTATCCCAATGGAATTGACAGGATGGTGAACCCTTGTGAACCACCGTGATAGAATCTTTATCGGACTTGCATTGCTCCGGAACCAAAGTGAAATTGCCATGGATTTCCTCCTTTGGTATACCTTGTACAAAACCGTGTTGTCGCATCACCCTTGAGGCATTGTACATTACATATCCGTGGGGTGCCACAACGGTCCAAAATAAAGTGCCAAATCGGACCGACCCGCGATATGTCCGGTGGCTCGGTCTTCCTTGTATGGATCAAAGCATACGTCTTGGGCTTTAAGTGAGTCCAAAATCTCCCTCAAACGAATCAACTGATGCTCCTTCGTCCTAGAATGGTTGTCATCGAAGACGTACTTTCTTCCTATAGGGTCACCTTTCTCCCACGGGGGTTTTTCAATGGCCAATCCCAAGATAGGGAAGTGGACGTAGATCCAAGTCTATAATGTCATTTTTGCAAGTATTAGGAAATTGATTCTTCAATAGTATAAAAAAATAAAAAAACAACCAAGTATGTGGAGTTAATAAACAATACACGTATGAGACTCACGTTCCGAGCCACTTGGCTAATTCCAACCCTCGACGCCTTTCTCAACTCTTCCATCAACCACGCATGGCATGCCGTGCCCAAGAGTACTCATGCACTTTATCGAGAGGATCCGGAAGTTGTAAAAGGTTGGCGTCGACCCGATTTCCACTTGGTATTGGGGAAAATGACACATCCCAATACACATAGGAGATATGCGGTGGCAGCGTGGTTGACTTGCTCGTCCGTTAAAGTTCCTTTCTCTTCTTTTTCTTGGTGCCCTTGAACATATCCATCGGAGTACCCATGTTGAACTGTCTAGTTCTATACTTCATGCATCTTTTGAACTCGATTGTTGATGTTTCTTCATCCCAACCCAAACACCTCTTAGTCGGATCATAAAGATTCCTCCATTCCAAGCTGCTTAGTGAACTCGGCCCTAACACCCTTGCCATGGACGGGGAGTTTAAGAATCTGCTCAACATCATCTGGGGTTATCGTCATCCCCCCCAAACGGCATATGGAAGGTGTCGGTCTCGGGATAAAGTCTCTCCACAAACGCCGATATAGCCACCCGGTCATGTTCCAACATTGAGTTCTCCGAGCATTGGCCAACCACCGATTCGCAATAATGGTCTTGAACCTTTCACATTCACCCTCCAAAGGCCAATCTAGCATTTTTGTTGGTGCGGCGGTCGCTTTGAGTAAACGAACCGCATCGGAATGATACTATTAAACACATGACAAGTTAAAAAAATAAAATTAGAATAACCTAAAACTACAACCCTTAAAAGTATTACGGAGAAAAACATAATAAGTTAATAAAATGGATACGATCATTACCTCAGTTTCATATATTTCTACGGCCCCGGGATTCTTTGTATCCAAATAACAATTGTCCTCCATCCTCCGGCAGCCCAAGTATTACACCTTCGGAATATCCTTCACCTTGATTCATCTCTGACAAGGTGTTTCGCTTTCTTTCGAGGAGGATTTTTCTTTTCGGCTTGTCCTACTTCTTCTGCTTGTTCAATTTCTGGTTGTGATGGTGGAGCACTTGGTTGAACAGCTTCTTGGATTGGTTGTGATAGAGAAGCACTTGGTTGAACAGCTTCTTGGATTGGTTGTGATTGAGAGGCACTTGGTTGAACACCTTCTTGGATTGGTTGTGATTGAGAGGCACTTGGTTGAACACCTTCTTGGATTGGTTGTGATTGAGAGGCACTTGGTTGAACAGCTTCTTGGCTTGCTTGTTGAGTTCCAACTTGACCACTTGAAGCGGCGTTAGCAGTCCTAGCTCTCCTTGCACTAGCTGTCAGGTTCTGACGCCTATCCTTCCTTGCACTAGCCGAGACAATTGAGTCTTGGATGTTTTTACCTCGCCTATCCCTAAACAACAACAAAAAGTACAACAGGTTATGAAACTAAATATTCGGTTGGTTGATTTAACAAATTGCCTCCGATTATTCACAATCGTAAGTATCAGTTAACCTAAAGCTACCGAATACGTATAATCGGAAACAAAATAAACTTTTTTGTGTTCGAATATGTTTATCTACACACAATAATCGGAACCTAAAGTTCAACATAACCCTCCGAATTCCACACAATCGGAAGCCTAACAAAACTAATGTCTACCGAATATGCGTCTCTTTGTATCCAGAAACAAATCAAGTTGTTAGGCCTAAACAATCGGAAAGATATTACTGGAATATTTCACCCGATTATTGCGTCTCTAATACTTGTTCTTCCCTAGTTTATTCGGAAGGATAAATCACAATTAGCTTCCGATTATGATTGAATTAGGCCTCGAGTGAAAAACGTTATATAATCGGTAGGATACCTAAATTTTTAACACCCGAATATGACAAATTTTCTCGTGAAATGAAGAGTTCGACCACAATCGGAAGTTTATAACAATACCTAACCTACCGATTCAGGTAATAACCGAAAACCCTAAAAAAATAAACATGGATTCGTCCAATTGAAGCAATATAAACCAAATTAATGGTAGAATCTTACCTAATCGGCGCCATTTGAAGTTGCACGAGAGTTTGGCTATCAGTATCGCCTACTTCATCGTCTTCGTGTTCTTCGGGTTCGTGAGTTAAAACCTCTTTATTACGGGCATGCAATCCAATATTCGGATCCTCACCGCGCACAACGTTTTTGGTTCGAGCTTTCTTACGTTCCGTTTCTTTCATCTTTATAGAAAATAATCGACGATGATTCGATTCGACGATGAACGATGTATAGCGAGGAGAGGGGGAGAGTTTTCCTCTCTGCAATCGGAAGGAAAGAGGAGAAGAGGAGTTGAAGTTGAAGTTGAAAAGAAAATGAAATGAATTTGAATTTAGGTCGACTTTGGTTTTATCTGTCAAACGGTTATTAATCGGTAGGTAATACCACCTCATTAGCTACCGATTGTTGAGTAGCCCAAAATCGGTAGAAATGGTTACTTATAACCTACCGATTATTGGAAGCCCCAAATTGAGCATTGGCCAAATTCCCTAGGTTTTGAGGGGGTGCGAGCCGACCATAACCATGTGGTTCGTGATTTGGATTTAGCCATAATCGGAAGCCAAGTAGGTTACCCAACCTCCCGATTATAGGTTGCCCCAAAATGAGTTTTTTGTAAAATCATTCATTGTAGGAAATTTGAAATCTACCATAATCGGTAGTCTACTCAACAATAAACTACCGATTGTAAGGAGCCCCCGGATCGAACCCTTGCCGAATCCATAGGTTAAGAGGGTACAAGGCCAGGCCTAACCATGTGGTTCGTGATTTGGATGTAGCCATAATCGTACGGAAGATAGGTTCCAAAACCTACCGGATTATAGGTTGCCCCTAAATGAGTTTTTCTAAAATCCTTATTTCCACACCGGATAAAATTGAACCCCGATTTGAAGTCACTCATTTTATTGAATCGAAAAAACATACATGTAGTTGAAATAAAATAGAAGTAAAACACATAAAATTGTTCAATACACGCCCTAGGGATTCTCTACGAGTTTAATTATATAGGGCGAATGCCATTCAACTTCCTCCAAGAGAGTGTAGCCCTCGTGCGAAAACTCATGATTGTACCTTAATTCGTATTGGCTCCGACCCAAAGTATCTTTGGGAAAACAATTTTTAAATAAGTTAGCGTTGTTGAATAATCATAACCAAATAATTAATTTTTGATGAGAGGCCTATTGATTCACAAACTTACTCTACTCATTCGGTCTTCGTTGGGCATAGCGTCCTTACGAGCTTTCAATTCGTTTCTCGGATGCATTCATTGTATAAATATGCGTACCTTTCCCTTATTGCGGGAGCGTCCTCCTATAACGATTTCCGCTTAGTGCTTTAAAAACCTTAAACACCCCGTTTCCACCAAGCATTGGTGTTTTGATCATCCCCAAAGTAAGGCCCTCTTGTTGGGTCTTCGTTCTTTGTCACCCATTGCGCTTCCTCAACGGAGTGCTTTGTGAGAGTGGTGTGTGCTCGACAATAGCAACATCTTCTATATTATTGAACGGAGTTGTAGCCATTTTGGTGATTCAAAGTGATGGGTGACTGATTTAGGAAGATTGAATGTGATGGGTGAATAAGTTTGGTAGAGATAGGTCTCTATTTATAGCAAAAAAGTACCCAACGGCTAGTTTTTTAAAAAAAACGGTTACTTCAACATAATCGGAGGTTTGTCAATATGTATTATCTACTGGGTGTGTTTGGTTTTCGAGGCACGGCTAGTTTATTTTGAACGAACTAGCCGTTGGAGTATAATCGGTAGTCGATCAACAATTAAAACTTTCGATTTTCATAAAATTTTTGCAGGTAGTTGGAGTATAATCGGTAGCTAATAACCTACCGATTATACGATTGCTTTTAAATTTTGTTTTTGCGAAATGTCATTTTGTTCGAATTTGGGAACTAGAATAATCGGTAGTTAATAAGGCTTAGATTATACGATTTGCCCCAAATTTCTTTCTTGGCGAAATCACCAATTTTGGGAATTTATGAGCTACTATAATCGGTAGTCTCGTGAGGTTATTTCCCTTAGATTGTCATAGAAGCCGGATGCGAGTTTGGCACAAAATCGATAATAATCGGTAGTATAACATAGTTACTAAGCTTCCGATTTCGTTGTTATAATCGGGAACAAAATACCTTCCGATTGTGTAAGGGCATTAACGTATTCTCCGCGTTTTTGGACATCCCTTAACGGTGTATATGGGTTGGGAATAAAAAAGTCGCCCCTAATTCTTTCGGGGTCGCCCCTAAAAGTGCCAGGTAAAATATCTCCGTTTTCATTTGATTTATCTATCTATAAGCGCTAAATATCTTCTTGCACTTTCCACCAGAGATACACAGAGCCGATAGAGAGATTGAAAGAAAGAAAGAATAAAGCACACGCTCTTTCTACTTTCTTCTCTCCAAGGCTAAGCTTGTTTCCTTACAGTTTGTTTGTGTTGCAAAATCTGGGTCTGGGTTTCTTTGATTGCAAACCTAAAAGGTATTTGTTTTTATACTTTTTGGCTTAATTTATTAAAGTCATTGCTTGTTTATGTGCACAGATTTTAATTTTGAAATGATTTTAATCAATAGAATTGTTATAATGCAGAAAGTTTGATTGTTAGTGGGTTGTTTGAGTAAGCTCAATAGACATGAAGAACTGGAGGAATTCAGTTGAGAACAACCAAGGTTTGTTTTACAATTTGCCACTATGTAATGGTCAATTTGATGTTTTGGGCCCTTGAATTTATGTAAATTATTGAGGGTTCCCAAGTAGTTCTCACCCTCACAGGCAATAGCCCCCTCAATTGCCAACAAGTTGCACAAGTCACTGACAAAATGAATTTTTCATTGTTGGGAGTTATTTGGTGATTAGAGGTTTGGAGTCTGTTCGGTTATCATTTGTGCCAAACCTCTAAGATCCGGAAAAAGAAAACAAGAAGAATTTGATATGTGCTCGCTAGCTGGTTGCAAGAATGCTTCAGCCAGCATTGGGTAAGCAGGGATAAGATTGGACACGTGGTCCCGTTTTGTTGTGGCGTGTTTAAGATCTTTTTTCGTGTTTGCTCTGTGCTAGTTGAAACTTTGTTGCTAACGACGCGCTAACAGAACGGGTTTTCTTTTTAAGTTCCACTTCTCTGCGTAAACAAGTCATGTATATTGTAGTGTCCTGATGTGTTGTCTTTCGGTCTTGTGGATTTATTATGTATAGGAGGATTGAGAACTAACGAGAGAAATTTAGTGGCTGAGATGATTGAGATGAGAAAAGTTCGGACAGCATTTATGGTGGAGAAATGTCGAAATAGGAATGAAGCAGTCATGTGTCCGAAACCACAGAGACAAAATATAAGGTCCGTCCGACAATACTTATTTCTCTGTTACTAAATCATGTCTGCTTGTTTTATTGCTTGAAATGTCTTTGCAATATATAAATAAACTTTTACTGTTAAGTGAAGTCTACATTATCTCGATTACAACTCACATTGGCTGAATAGTTGCATTGCTAAAACTGTTTTTCTTTAAAATCAAAATGGTGCTGGTTACACCTAGTATAAATGCACCCAGACACCCAGTAGTATTTCTTAGTTATCTCTTTACACCTGATTAGGAGAATTCTTGCTTGAATGAGATTCAATCTCAGCATAAATGGGTGAGAACCAAGAATACTTGAATTATGGCCTAGAGGCTAGTAGTAGTAGTAGTTAGGTACATAAATTGTAATCTGTCAGAACTCAGTGTAATTCAAGGGCTTGAGCTTCTATATTGGTCAAAATATATATAAAGCTGAATTGTTCAGAGCGACAACAGTTTCCAAAGCCACCAAACTACCGGTAAACAATGCAGATGGTCATGCCGATTTTCCCTTTGTAACTACTTGGAAGAGGTGACAGGAAGTTTAGTTAGTAATTGATTCTATTGATTGTAAATGCTAGAATAGAACTCCCTTCTTTATGCTCTGAATGCACTTCACTTCTTATTGTAATTACATCTCACTGTAAATGGATTTGAATAATAATGCGACTTTCAGGCCTTGTGGGGGGGGAGTATGCCGACCAAAACATAGCAGGTCAGCTTTCACATATCTTTGCGGGCAAGGTTTGTTATCTGCTACCCATTTTTATTTCTTTCTATGTTTCGTAACCAGAGTTGTGTTGGCTAACCGTGCTTTTTGCTTCCAGCAGGCATCCCCGCCATTTTACTCAGGTTCTCCTCCTATCCGTTCTAGTAACCCTGTAACCCAAGATGCCCGTTTCCGTGAACAGAGGGGTCAAGCAAACCCTATTCGTGATTTTTGTATAGAAAGTTCAGAAGTTGATCGGATTCGAAGCATCACAACGATGGCCTGAGACAATTTTCCCACGCATCCACCACACCTACGTATTATCTGTATCAAGTGAGCTTATTCCGTTTTTGCAACTGCGAAACTGTAGGATTCGATTATCATGTATAAAGTTTCATTTCTTCAAGTTAGTTAGTTTACCTTCCTTCAAAACTTTGGTTTTGTTACGAAGTTTGTTACAAAGTTGTCATGTAAATCCTGTAGTTTTTCAGGCCTTTATTATAAACGTAGTTCGATGAGTCGGAAACAAAAAGTTTCTGATCTGAGAATGATTGATGAATAAATTTTATCATTTTGGTACTATTAGCGTCTGAATTTACTCATGAAAACAGATAATAGAAGGAAGAACAATTACATCTATCTGTTTGCCCACACCTCTGAACTGGGGGTGCTTAAATGGGTGTCCAGTCAAAGATGTGCTTTTATCATGGGCCAAATACCTGTGCAAGGGGTTAAATGTTTTCTTTGTTTCATTCTATCACAGCTACAGAATCAGACGCCATGAAAAATGCTTTCTTAACCCGGCCAGTTAAAAGGAAATTCGAATTCATTTTCTTCCCCGATTACTATTAAAAAAAAAAGGGTTACACCAACTCAAAAAGAAGCCAGCTTCCTCAAACTTCTGTTCTCTCAACAGAATCACTACTGGGTTGTCCACTCCCAGAAACACCAGCAACTTCTCCAAACTCCAATTTTGAGCCATCAGAGTTGAGAAGATATTTCAATCTTTTACAGAATGGCCTCTGTTAACTACATGTTCTGCCTTGTAGTTTTCAACCCTAAAAAATAGAGGCCAAAACTGTAAGATTGCTAACGATTCACTTGGATGTAATTTTGGTATTTACACTCTACTGCAGACCAAAATAGACAAAAAAAAATGCATAATGGGCCCAAGTGGAGACCTGCAACAGAGCAGAAATGGATACATGCTTTATTCTGCAAGGTTCACATTTGACTTCATAATAGCATCCGACGAAAATTCCTGCGGTAACAATCATCACTACTTTGTACACAGACAGTAATACAAACCTCAAATAAGAGAATGCAAATGCTAATGAAACAACTAGCATAAACAACTCATGAAGATAGTAAGCAAAAGATAAAATTCACACAGAACAAGTAATTCGATGGTGCTTGTCCACATCAACAACACCCGTACAGCCTTAAAAGCAATACAATATCCGCAAAGAGTATAAGGTTAATCAAGAAATAGCACCCCTTCACGTAAAATCCAACAAGCACCTTCTCTAATTCGTACGAGATAAAACATAATATAAGGAACACGCCTAAGCCTGCAATTAAACAATCAAACACAAGCGAGTGTCTGAATGTATTGAAAAGAAAAATTGGATCGACCAAACTGGTTTGAATGACCTGGTGCCAGTCTATGAATTTCCTTGAAGCTCTTGTCCTGCATATCATAAGAAAAAACTTTATCTTGGATTAGTAATACCATCTTCGACGAATTGCTTTCTACTTCCTCTACCAGCAATACATCAAAGTCAGGGGGCCGTGGATACGAAATTATCAATTCTTGGGGAGAAACATGATATTTTACATTCCACCCCGTGTAGTCAGTCTCCATTTCCAAAACTTCAAAACTAGAAAGTGAAGCAGGACTGACAATTAGATGCAAGTGACCCCTACACTCCCCGAAGAATTTAACCATCATTTTATCCTCTACATTAGGAACAGAACGGTAGTCTGGCATTCTCATTCTTAATTCTTGATCAACATTGAAATAAAAAGAATTCCCTTCTACCGATGGGTCAATCCAGTGCAACGAACCTTTCCAAAACACTCCACTTTTATAGAGGAAGCTACGACGAGGTGCAGAAAAGACATCTCCAGAAAGCTTCCAAGTAGCAGTTTCAGATGAGTATATCTCCAATTGAAGATCTAAATTGGCATCAGCATCTTGAGGTTGTTTCGTGAACCAAATGCAAACAACTTTGTAGTGGGGTGAATTGCGTGGATCGTAAGCCAAGCTGACACTAGAAAACGCAACAAAACCCTTTTCTTTTCCCTGAGATCCACTCACAATCGACCGAAATTGTTTAGTAAAAGGATTGCAAACATAATAGGTGCGCTCCGAGAAACTGGCTCTAATGCTGCTACAACACATCAGACCATTGCAAGATTGGTCGATTCTTATACCTTTGGGATCCTTGACAAAATCTAGGGTTTCAAAAGGGGCAGCGGATGAGGAGGACCCATCTAGCGAAACGAATTCCAGTTTCGGTTGATTCGTATGTAAAATTATCCCATTGACTGAATGTGGGTATTGATGACAATGTTTCCAAGCAAAAAATGGATCAGATATAATGGAACGCCATTTTTTGGAAACGAGTTTGAACTCGAGCAGAATTTTAATCGGTAAACGCGACAAAATCTGTATCAAGATATCAACACTGCTAACTACAAGAGAGAGTGATGATGGATTCTCAGGAGGATTCATCACACAAGTAGAAATTGGATTCATCTTTTGAACAGTAAATAATGTAAATCAACAAATTCTAATTTTGGGAATCCAGAATATACCTCCAAGTTGCATCAAATCATATACTAACTGAAATTTGAAGCTCAATCGATCTTTACTTCCGTAACCTCCATATCTGCTCCGTACACTAAGAAAACCCTAACTGTCGTTCCTTCATTTCTGATTCAACTTCCATCGACCCCAATTTAAGCTTTAAACTGTTTTTTCGAGTCAAGTCAAACTGTGTCAAGCTCGGTCAAGCCAAGTAAATACTGTACTTAGCTGCATAACAGCCAGAGCACCCATGTAGCCAGCCATAGGGAGATTGCCAATGGTTCAAATGATCATTCACCAACCATTCCAAAGGAGGCATATATAAAAATAAAAAAATAAAAAACGATAATGAATTAGGTGCTGACCGGTTTCGAACTCAAATCACCAAACTCATCTGATAATTTTACAGATCACTGATATCATCATCTTATAGTTTTACTATTGTACTCCAACGATATCGATAAAAAAAAATATTTTATTGATTATTAAAAAGAGAAAAAAGGAATTTACATTCAAATTGGCATCTGAGTCCATAATAGTCAACCCAACTCAAAGTACTTAGTCCATGGCGTTCAACTAAACTTTAGTTGATTGTTTCATTTTGAAAACTCGTACAAAAGAGAAAAAATATTATGACTCGGATGTATTAGTAATACGGCAGTGCTATTCTGCGCCCGGGCGTTTCCGCCCAAGCTGAGGTGGCGAGATGATTGGGACAAAAAGTCTTTGACCTGTAAACTCACGTGATAACAATGTCAATGTTTATACTATTTCTTTCTTATTTTCCTATAAAAAAGCTTCTGTTTTTCAGATTGTTATCTCCGTCTTCCTCTATGATTATCATCCTGGTTCAATTTCTATGATACAAATCAATATCTGCAGCTCAGTAGATTTCGGCCCTATTTTTTTTTTGAACATTTTTTCTCTGAAATTTGAATTGAAAAAATTCCTTTCTTTTATTTTTTTGTTGGAAGAACACTCAACTAGGTTTGTGAATTAATTCAGCAGATGAAGAAAGAAAATAAAGAAGCATATTCATTTGATTTTAGGGTTTTTTATTTCCTTCAGTTTGGCAACTCTATAAAACTCAATCAGAATGTAGGAAATATCATATAGTCCTAAAAATAAAATATATGTATCAGTCTAGTCCATTTGACCCAGTCAATTGTCTGTTTGGTCCTATTTGGTAATATAAATTATCATTTGGTCCTAAAAATTATCATTTGGTCCTCTGTTGATGTCATGGATGATGTAAATGTCACCTTGTAGTGGCAGAAATACCCTTTTGGATAAGGACCATATATATAGTCAAAAAGTAGGAGAGAATAAATCATTCTCAGATTCACTTTCTCTCTCATCTTCTTTTCTTTTCCAGATCTACTTTCTCTCTCTTTTTTTCTTTTTTGTGAAACAAGAAACGGAGATGAAGATTGAAACTAAAAATTAAAGATGTAAACGATTTTCTAGGGTTTTCTTCATCGTTTTTTCTTCTTTGGTGCTCTTGTTGAAGATGTAAACGATTTTTCTAGTTTTTTCATCATCGTTCTTGCTTTGTGTTAATGTTGAAGATGTGAATTTTTTTCAAGATTTTGATCTGCCACTCATGTAAACGATGAAGATTTGTCGTTTTGAAGACGATGACGAATCTGTTTTTGATGAAGACGACGACGCCAAAGATGAAGATGAACCGTCTGTTTGATGAAGGCGACGACGATGAAGATGAACCCGTCTGTTTTGATGAAGACGATGGAAGATGATGTTGTTGATGAAGATGACGATGTTCTTTGCTTTGGTGTTGAAGACCTTGAAGAAGATGAAGATGATGATGTTTTTATATAGACTTCATTCTGAAATGAAGTCTTTTTTTGAGGTTTTTGTATGGACTTCATTCACGGAATGAAGTCATTTTTTTGAGGTTTTTATATGGACTTCATTCCTGGAATGAAGTCTGTTTTTTGAGGTTTTTGTATGGACTTCATTCCTGGAATGAAGTCTGTTTTTTTATGTTTTTGTATGGACTTCATTCCTGGAATGAAGTCTGTTTTTTGAGGTTTTTATATGGACTTCATTCCTGGAATGAAGTCCATTTTCAAGGTTTTTATATGGACTTCATTCCTGGAATGAAGTCTGTTTTTTTATGTTTTTATATGGACTTCATTTCTGGAATGAAGTCCATTTTTAAGGTTTTTATATGGACTTCATTCTGGAATGAAGTCTGTTTTTTTATGTTTTTATATGGACTTCATTCCTACGGTAAAAAAATCGAAATCCTAAGCGATCAAAAACATGAAAATTGCAAAAAAAATCGAGTTCCAAACATTTGCTATAGTAAAAGTCAATTTTTAGTTATTGTAGCAAGTGAAAAAATCGCCAGAGAGAGAAAAATGCGTACCCCATTAGTTATCTCTTTCTAATTAACACGGAAGAGTATTTTTGTCGGTTTAATATTTTTTAATAATTATGGGCCAAAACAAAGAATATCGTTTGAATGAAAATTAATGACGTGGACCCACCTAAAAAAGGACCAAACTATATTTTTCCCAATCAGAATCTTAGTTAATTATGATATCAACAATCAATTTCGCTTTCATCTCTATCTTTTTTTTCTAATTCTTCCCACGTTGAAGAATAAAAAAAAAAAAAAAGTCTAATTAAAAGAAAAGATAAGACCTAATTGAAAGATTTTTCAAATCAAATGGATTATTACCCCTCCATTTTTAGTTTCCATGACAAAGAGTTAAATATAAGGTTGATTAATGGATTTGGTATTTACTGATTTGTAGGTTTAAGATAGAGATTTGAAATATGGGTTTGCTGGGGGTCTTTGAACATTTCATTTCATGTAAAACCAGTTGAAATTCTGATCAAAAAAAAAAAAAAAAAAAAAAAAACAGTTGAATATGAGTTAAAAGTGGCTACAGTAGTACAGATAGATATCAATGGGATTTCACCATAATCATCTACTGGAAAATTTTGAAACCTGATTTATAAACCCAATCTTTATTTTAATTTTTGTTCTTGCATTCCCTTCTCGTTTGATCAACGAAGAAAAGCTTAATGGTGAAGAAGAAAGATGGAGATGGAAAAACTGAAAGTTTCGGAGAGAAGAAAACTAGATTAAAAGAGAAGAAGAGAAAATCATGTGATTTTAATTATGTGGGACATGTTACTTTTGCCAACTCTGTACAGCTCAGTGAGACACGAATAGAACACGTAGGATTGGGCGTAGACCCGGACGCAGAATATCCTTTCCGTTAGTAATATTTTTCTTGAATTTAATATATAGAGGATAATAGTGCCACATAAACCAAATCCCAGACCTAGATCCTCAATATAAGTTAAAGGTGCCACTACATTCTTTACCAACTTGGTTTTGAGTCGGAGCCCACCCTATATCATGATATCCCAGCAAGGATCATATACCGGTAAGCCCGATAACTAAACCCTATCGTGGAGGAATTTATGAGATTAACCCGGATGACTGTCCTTACACTTTTCACGATTTAGAGGCCCCAAACTCAGGCCCTACCAAAGAGTCCAAATTGTAGAGCCTCAACTCAAAACTGACGGTCTTGCAATGGCTTTATAATCTAAAATTCTTCTCCAGCATCATGAGGCAGATAAATCCAAGTCAAAACTCAAAATGAGGCCTTTGTTTTGTGCTTATCTAGCTTAACAGAAACAATTGATCAGTTTAGGCTCTTAAATTCCTAAATAGTTTTCTGTTCGTGTTCGATAATTAGTGGTTGTATAAGTGTTGGAGTGGCTTCTCTGTTTGGAATATCAACAGGTGGTTACATCAATCTGAGGCTGGGCATTATATTACAGTTCATTGCAGATTGGGCTTTTGGGTGGATTGCTCATGTACCCATGTCACGTTCAGGAGAGGGAAATCTTATACTAATATAAAGAAAAGAGCTCTTTTTGGTAGGAGACCCCTTAAATTACTTAGTTGTCCCCATTTTTTGTATATTTACATAAATGTCATTGTTTTAAAAATAGATCAAATTTTGTAAAAACTAAATATCTTTCAAAATATATACCTGTTACAGGGCCTACGGCCCATTGGATGTGCGGTCCAACTAGATTCCTAGGGTTGTATATAAAGGAAACTATGTAATCATTCTTCTCTAATCTCCTAATAAGATATTCTTCTTCTTGCCTCTACATATTCTTTATCCACCTCTAATTCTCCTCAATCACGTTATCATGCACGAGCTCTTCACTGCTAATTTCCTTTTTGCCAATCACTCGAGGGTGGTCTCACGAATTTTGATTCTTGGTTACTTTCATTGTCGTCAAATCAACAAGCACCACGGCGGATCTCCACATTTGTTCACTCTATTTTTGAATCTGGAGAATCGATACATTATGTGAATATAAAAAGCTATTGTTGATCGGCACCTGTTAAGGAAAAGTTACAATTTTTATCAAATCGTTCAAATAAAGAAGCTCAATTTTTATTGGTTCATTAATCAATCACCCGAAGAAGAAGAAAAAAAAAAAAAAAAAAGATCAAGGTATACCTAAGCCTTTCATATTTTTTTTTAATTCATTCACGTATATGATTGATTGCTTTTGTGTCTGCCTGCCATGCTTCGATTTTTTTTTATCATTTGGTGCCATCTATATCATGCGTGTAAGCACTGTTTGACTATGGTTTCATCATTGCTATTTAAAAATTAACTTTCTATCAAATGCTTTGATTGTAAATATATTATTATATTTTAATCTGATTGACATAGAACTGTTGCACCATGATTGTATTCATTGTGGGAGTATTATTTTTCTTTATATATATATATATATATTTTCCTTCTCTGGTTATTTTGTCCGATTTTTGAAAAATAAAATAGAATACTAATTTGTTTTTAGTACCATGCAAAAATTGTTGAAATGGTGTCAGTTCATGTGTGTAATTTGTAACGTATTAGGAATTTCATTTTTACACTTAGTAGTATTGTGTCCGTAACGTATAAAGTTGTTTATGTTTGTAACGTGTACATTATCTATATTTTTTTAGGACACTAACCTTTACATCTTGAAATCGATGCCATGACGATTGACTGTTTAGTGGTGTATGTATGATTTTTGCTTTATCATTCCATGTATTTTTTTTTTCTTTCTTGCCTTTATACCAATATGGTACCACTAAACTATATTATATGCAATGTGTTCGTTGTATGGTAACTACTGTTAAACATTTTATGTTCGGCGCGCGGGTTATAACCCCAAAGGTGTCACTATCCATGTACAAAAACCCCAACAAAACAAATTGTTCACAAAAACCCCATTTAACATAAACTGTCTATATTAACCTTCTAGTTTAAATCACCCCAATAAAAATAAAAACAACCCCACCTTTAATTTTAAATCACCCCAACAAAAATAAAAATCAACCCCACCATTAATTTCTATTATATTAACACCACCACAAAATAACCCCACCAGCAGAACCACCACTGTGCCGCCACCACTGACCACCGCCAACGCCAACCACCACCGAGCCGCCGCCGCCGCCAACCACCACCGCGCCACCACCATCGATAATTACCACCGCGTCGCCGCCGCCGCCAACCACCAACGCGCCACCACCATCGATAATTACCATCGCGTCGTCGCCGTCGCCCACCACCACTACCACCTCGCCACCACCACCACCGCCGCCAACCAATACATCGCCACCACCACCATCCCCGAAAAACACCACCGCGACACCGCCGACCACCACCACAGACCACCACCACAGACCAACCACCACCAGCAGCAACAACACCATTATCTCCGACCACCACCACCGACCAGAAAAAAGAATGATGAAACCAAACAGAAAAATGATGAAACCAAACAGAAAAATGATGAAACCAAAAATAAAAAATGATGAAACCAAAATTGGTTTCACCAAAACTAGATGAAACCTAATTAGGTTTCATCATTTTTCCACATATTGTCATTTCACCAACACAACTTCAATGATGAAACCAAAATTGGTTTCACCAAAACTTGATGAAACCTAATTAGGTTTCTTAACTCCAGCTGTTGCTTGTACTCATATTCAGTACCAAAAGCACCACCTGCGACTCAGTCACCTCTTTCCACTGCAGTTTAAGCTCAACCCAGAACTCAAGCTTCAATACCAGATGCAAAACATTCCACCGCTGTCATTTGGTATCTCTTTACGGCCTCTGATCCATGCCAAGAACCATCTCCTACTACTTTGTTTGAGGTGCATTAGGTGACTTCTATCAAGTCCAAATTGCTCCATAACATTACAAATACCAGCTGTAACTTCAGTCACCACAGATAACTCAACCACAGATACCACCCCTCTATACAACATCACAAACCTCCATCTGAACTGCGGTCTCACAGCTCCAGTTCTCCCTGCAATTGCAATCAACATCACTACATCTTCTCAATGTAATTCAATTTACAGCTCCATGTGTTCCTGCAATTCACAACACACAACCTAGGCATACATCTATTCATCTTGTAACTTGAACTTCTGCCATTTCAGCTTTATCACCTGCAACACAATTGTCAGAATTTGATGAAACCAATTTTGGTTTCAACATAAATCTGTCATTTCCCCAACACAATATTGATTTCGACGATGAAGATGTATCATCATTTGCTGGTGATGATACATCAGAAGGAGGTGCTGGCCGTGGTTGTAGAGGATTGAATGAGGAGGCGAAGGTGTTGTTGGGAGCGGATCTGGAAGAATCAATTCGTCACCAATTTCATCATAAACTCAATTTCATCATAAATTTGGTTTCATCATAAACTCAATTTCATCTTCAATCCTCTCCTGCTTCAATTGTACTCATCAGCAGAAGAATCAATTCGTCACCAACCCATATATGTTCTTCAATTGTAATTACAGTTGCAACCCTAATTTCACCAATTTCTTCATCCGATCTTACAAAATCATCAAAACATCACCAGATCCACGTGTGTTTCCTTCTGATTTTTAAAATGAAACTATGGTTAGGGTTTTGATTATGGTTGCTATGACGTGAAGAGGAGTTGGGGGTGGTGATGTTTACGGTGGTGGAAATGGTGTTGGTGGTGAAGGAATTGAAGGAGGCGGAGGAGGGTGGTGGTAGTGGTGAGATACGGACGTGCAGTGGTGTGTCGGGGGAGAATAAAATTGTTGTTGGTGTTCGTGGAGATCCATTGTTGCTGCTGGTGATGATGGTGGGAGAAGGAGACGGAAGAAATAAGAAATCAGAGAGAAAGAGAAGAAGAAGAAAAGGTTAAAAGGGCATGTTTGGCTTTTTTTAAAGTAACAAAAACTAAATTTACTCATTATTATTTGGCTTGGGGTTTTTGTGCCAGTTTTATTTGAAACGGTTTTTATTTGGTAGAAATAATATGACCGGTTTTTTCTTATCACTAGTTTGTTCACCTAGGGGTTTTGTCACTAGTTTTGTTTTATGTTATTATTTCAAAAAAAAAAAAAAAAAAAAAAAAATGTTTTACTCGTCATTGATGTCGTTTTACGTTATATATTTTATTGATGTCATCATATTATGCTTATGCTGCCATATTGCCTATTTAGGTTTAGATTTCATTGTCAATGCATGCATTTGTCGGTGCATTAATTATTTTATAAATTTGATTGATTTGACTTTATAAATTTGATTCATTGGACTTGTGTACGTGTGTACTGTGCATGTATTTTTCTGTCGGCGAGAGGGAATTTGTCGACCTTCTATGAAAATCTTGAAGCAAACACTTGAATCGGCACACCTCACCCACCGGACCCGGGCCACCCCATCGGCCCTGTTCATGGACCTTGTATGTCTTGTTCTAGTCTGGTTTTGGCCGTGCGTGGGCATCGCTGTTCCGGTTCTGTTTACATATACAATATACGAGATATGTCACTAATGTAATGAGGATTTTTACATTGAATATTTGCTGGGCTTATTTATTTATTTATTTATTTTAGAACACGCCTAGTTCTATTTTTCTTTCTTAAGATAAGTCCATAGCACATAAACGGTCAATTTAAATTATGATTGTTGATGTCGATCGTTAAGAATTTTCGTCTTAATGATATATTGTTCTCTTGAATATAATATTGGCTATAGTTGAATGGTGTATTTTGTTTAATTGGTTGTACCAACTCAATTCCAATGTATTTATTTGGGATTTAGAAGTATTTGAGCACCATTATTGGAAACTTGATATTGTTCCCCAAATTTGAAATGTTCCGTGGGATGCAATCCACTGGCTCGACTATTAAGTGTCGGTATTTTTTTTAAATATACATCATAAAATTTTCATATCTCTACTTCATCCATAATACTAACGAACCGGTATATGTTGATGTATGAAAAAAGGAGAATTATCTTTAGTAATATATTCAACCTAAAGTAAGTGGTTGACATTTATAGTGAGATTCTCTTGGCCTATTGAGATAAAGAAATTTATCAAATTACGCTAAATGTAGAAAAATTGGAAATGGAAAGAACCCCAAAGTAACGAGGGTTAGACGTACCGACTCATATAAAGCATGTGAAAAGGGACATATATATCATGAGACAATTTTTTTTTCCCTAGCAGTATTGACACCAAAGTATGGGTATCAATTGAACATGGGATCAGCTAAAATGTAATTCTAGCTCCCATCATAAATAAAAGAGTTGGAAATGCACCTGGTCATAGGTGTTGGTAAATAAATGTAACGTGTACGTGTATCATTGTAACAACCAATTTTCACATCAACTTTAATGGAAACAAGAACTTTGCCTGGCCAATTGACTATCATATCGAGCGCAGCACTGCTCATTTTTTTCAAGATAGAACAAAGACGTCGCAAAATCTCTAGATGTACCTAGAGATAATCACACCTTTTAAATTTCCAAGTAACCGTGCAAATGGATATCATGTGGACATCAAAATTATGAGAATGTAATGATTGCATCTTTTATAAACTTTAATATATTTGGAAGGAAATATATTTTAGAGAAACTAATGAGTCAATCTAGTGCAATGTTATTCACTATAATATTTGGATTATTGAATCCATATTGACTCCGAAGATAAAATGTTGGAAACTAACTCATAAAGGCTATGGGCATAACCATAAAGAAATTTTGGTTGTGACATGATGATTGTTTTGAAGAAATTCATACAAATATCATGAGTGAACGAAAATGGGAAAAAGATTGACAGAATGCAAAGTGACGGCATATCTCTTAATAAGTGTTTTCTAAATTACTAGATGCACAACTCCCCCTCCCCATTATGCTTTTAGGTAAAAAAAAATCATATCACTCATTTTTACAAAGTATTCAGTAAAACAGGATCGAGACCATCCTAAGATGCAAATGGTAAAAAATTCCATATTACAAAGAAAACAAGGTGAACTTTAGAAAAACATTCATGCAGAATGCGGACCATTAAAGTGACTGATGGATCTGGTGAATGTTTGACATTTTGGACTAGTTATAGTTCCCAAAAAAAAAAAAAACAAAAAAAACAAAAAAAACAAAAAAAAAATTGCGTTTGAGAACTCCTAGCACATATTACACAATGCAAAGTGTAAAGGCTAACCACCCTTGTTAATGCTAGAGAATTTACATCAAAAGGACTTGATGAATATTGCATGTTTAATAGGATCAATATAGAGTATCTTATACCCAATGGTCTCATGAGGCTACCATCAAAGGTTACGAGATGGTGTCTAAGGAATAGGTTATGCGTACCAACCTACCTTTTATTGCTTTGGGGATATGCAATATTACGCGCATCTTTACTTAATTTTTATAGAACCCAATATTAGTCAACCTTTTCTACGTACCATTTGGTAACTGAATTTAAGCCTGACGTTTGTGTTATTACGTATTTTTGGTTGCACTATATATGTGTCATTACGAGTCCACATCGTAATATGATGGGTCACGAAAATGATTAAGTAATTTTGTTGAATATTTACTCTCAACAATTATCCGCATTTTAAAACCTTTGGCGGAGATCTCTTACCGCTAGATTTGCGGTTTGTCACTTTAGTGAGACAGTCTTCTCGTCGTTAGGGGGAGATAAGAAAAAGTATTTTCTAAGGGAACGACATGAATTGTCGTGGTTTGTTCCAACTGTGTCACATATTGATTCTTGTACTCCACAAATATAAATGTGAAGTGACAAAGAATAATCAATTTTCAGAATATAAACTGATGTCGCTAAAGTGACAAGATCACACATACCCGCTGCAAATATTCTTGCAAGGTTAGAAATCCTTAGTATGGGGTACACCATAGACTAAGGTGTTGCAACTACACTTGGTGGAAGTGTAGTTGAGGTCGTGGCTCCATAAAGGAAGATGGAGAGACCACCAGGTTCGATCAAAGCTCACCTAGAAAGGAAGTAGATGAGTAAGGCACAACATAATTTGTATCATTAATGAAAGCATCTCATTTGATTGTCTCGACTATGTCCATGAATCAATCTTGGAGGACACTCCGAAGTTTTAAATGATTCTAGAGAACAATGAAATCTGACGGATTATGAGAATGCACATGAGTCAACGGAAGGATCATGTGTGCACAATAATGATATAATCCATAAATAGTTGCTCCGTAGTAAAGCACAATGAGATCGAACCATGCTTTATTTTGATTAATTTCAAATAAATAGCATATTTGGCCTACGCAATCCAGGTAGAACTTAGTTCTTTGGCAAATATACGGGTATTTGGTGTGGTAGTGCTAACCAACCAAGTGTAAAGCCTATTGGACATACATAATTAATTTGTCATAAAGCATAATGAGAAGAAAGTAGTCTTAAAGTACAAAGACTCGCCTTGTGGCGCGAGGTTTCTCACAAAGCCACGGAATTGTTCTCTTGTAATGAACGTTATAGAGTTCCGCTACTTAGTTAGCTTGGTAATTTCAAAAGGACTTGAAATGCGGCATATGTATGTGGTTGTTACGTATCTCGAAAGAATCAAGAGATAGAATATATTTACAAAAGTACTTGATAGACTTTTGTTTCCCAAATCAAATGACTCTAAACCATAGAGTGCGTTTACGATTAGATAAAACGCTCACTTATAGATTCAAGCAATCGGGCGGATGTGGTATACCCGTCTAAGTGGCTATTTGATTTGGAGGGGATAGACAAGTAAGTTATTTTTCCTTGCGTATTCACAAGAAAGTTCCTAATTTGGAATTATAAATACTTATGTCGACGGTACAGACATGATGGGTACTCTTGATGTAATAAGAGACCTTAAAAGCTATTTAAAATCCGAATTTGAGATGAAAAATCTAGGGAAAGCTCGACTTGTGCAGTCTTGAGCTTGTGGGATATTATTCCACCGGTTTGCATATGTCTAAAGTTGTCGGGCAATTTAACAAAGACATGCATCCCGATAGCACTCCCATGATTAGTCGAGGTTCAAATGTAAGTAAGTAACCATTTCGTCCAAAGGAATATGACGAAGATGTGTTGGGAGATGAAATTCAATATCTAAGTACAATAGACGCATTGTTGTACTTAGTATAATAATGTACTCGATTAAATTTTACATCCTCATGGAACTTGTTAGCTAGATATAGCTCGCGCCAACGCAACGTCATTGGAATGGTATAGTGAATGTAATCATGTACTTAAAAGTAACTATTGACATAAATTTGTTTTATCCCTACAAAGACATTAAAAGGAATGCTAATGAAAGTGCAATCCAAAAAGTTGTTGATTATGAAGGAACAATAATCTCTTCCCCAACGAAAGTAATCGAGAGGAGATATGGTAGATTATTTTCTAGGTTATTACGATATTCGATTTGAAAAATACATGACTAAAGGAAGCGTGCGGAATAACTCAAAGTAATCGGGGGAGATGCCGACATCGGGGAGGATCCAAGGATATGATGTCGACATAATTTACTTCGAAATTGAAGCTGTGTTGTACTCTTTTTCCCTTCGATCGAGAATAGTTTTTCCCAAAGGGTTTTGTTACTCGACAAGGTTTTTAGTGAGACAACACTAAAAACATCAAGTATGTTGAACGTTGAAGACATAAAGATCGCGTTGATATTACTTAAAATATCTGAATCAAAGAAATGAAACGCGATAGTCTGTTAAGCGACGTAACTTCCAGAATCAACAACACTGTCTTATAAACATTCAAGTCACCAAAGTAAAGTGTGATAAACTCCTTTTGACTGCATTAGACTAATGAAAATTGTCTGACATCAGGGGGAGCATCTAATGGTGTGTTGAACTCTTTTCCTTCACCGAGGTTACTTTTTCCCACAGGGTTTTGTTGCTCGGCAAGGTTTTTAATAAGACAACAACAAACACCGGGAATGTAATTTCCCAGCTAAGGCTATTATCTTTCCCACAGGGATTTTCTACCTTAGGGGTTGTGAAGCAACTAGTCAACTTCAACTGAGCAAAGTGATCAACTTTACTAACATCTGTCATGTTGTACTCTTTTCCCTTCGTCAAGGTTTTATCCCACTGGGTTTTCCGTGTCAAGGTTTTAATGAGGCAACATATTCGAGTCTAAATATGTTCTACATTTGTGTAATATTGTACTCTTTTTCTTTAGTTCGGGTTTTGTCCCTTTGGGTTTCCCTGAAGAAGTTTTAACGAGGCAATTAACTTAGACTCATCGATCTTTGAAGATCGTATTGCATGTGATGAACTACATGTAAAGTACGAGACAACATGTGAAGTACTACATGTGAAGAGTTGTAGCAAGGTTTTATCCCACTGGGTTTTTCCTTGTCAATGTTTTAGTAAGGCAATTGATTTCAGCACAAGTCATCAAGGAGAGAACGACATTTGAAGAACTATATGTGAAGCACTATGTATAAAGTTTTGTTATTGAACCGCACAAGGGGGAGTGTTACAGGGCCTACGGCCCATTGGATGTGCGATCCAACTAGATTCCTAGGGTTGTATATAAAGGAAACTATGTAATCATTCTTCTCTAATCTCCTAATAAGATATTCTTCTTCTTGCCTCTACATATTCTTTATCCACCTCTAATTCTCCTCAATCAATACCGGATTTTTAAAAAATTAATATATTTGAAAAGCTCTTTGAATTATCTACGTAACGAGTACAAATAAGAATAGTAAATTCTTTTTTTAGGAAAAAATTTTCATGGCTTTCAAATTTAGTATTGTTGGATGAGTAAAAAATTCAAGCATGTGCATCGCACATGTGTCCTTACTAGTGATAAGAAAGAAAAGAAAGGAAGAACGAATGAAGATACGAGAAGATCAGGCACTGGTAAAGGAAAATAAGGTCACTACACATGTACAAACCCTTGTCAGTTCGGAGGATTTTTGCATACAAAATCAGGTCGGTTGAGTTATTTTCACAAAATTTACAAGATCATATAGAGAGGATGTTAACCAAAAAGTTGCAACAACCTTCTATTTCCACCTGCCTCCCTCCAAAACTAAATGAAATTTATAACACCACCTATATGCCATAATGTTCCTTAAGAGCTTGCCTGCGTGGTCATGTAAAGATTCAATGTCTTCGCAAACGTGGTAATTAGTGTGAAATATGGGATTTCATCTCAATAAGAGATGTACTTACCAAAATGTGAGAAGTTGCAATCATTACCAAACCTCACCATTTGCTTTCATTTGCTTTCGCCTGTCCTTTATGTGCTCATTGGTATGGCAAGGATCAAAGATACTGAATCCATGCTCGAGTATTTTCTTCCATGAATTACACTCTACAAAATGCATGAGAAAACAAATGTTAGACAAGTTTCAAGCCCTCCAAAACAAATATAGTTAGTAGCTTAGAGTCCCAGGCCAGCAACCAACACCAAATCCTAACTCGTTTACTTTTACTGTTAATCTTAGTTTGAGTAGAAAAATAAGAAAAAATGAGACTGACCTTCAACATTAAAACTTCTTTAGGAATCCAAGTAATAGGCAGGATCTTTCTTGGACTTTCACCGTCTTCTCCATTTTGTTGTGGTTGATGTTGTCGAAGTAGTGGTAGAGCAACATCGTCATTTTGATGTAGTTTGAAGAACAAGCATGTACCAGCGTGAGATGGAGCATGTCCATATGAACCTGGATAGCTTCCTGCTAGGGGATACACAGCTGGTGGATACCTATGACCACCACCCATGTAAGGTCCATGCCCTGTTACATACATTCTTAGAAATCAGTAACTTAACATAAAACAAGGTCAATTTCAGCTACCAGTCTATTGTAAAAGATCAGAATGTTATACTAGACTTAGGCCACAACTACAAATTTGATCCCGCTGAAAAAGGGTCCTCCTGGATGCATCACTATCCACATGATAAAGATACCAAGTGCGATATAAAAACATCAAATGACTCGCTTGGTTGCTTGTTTGTTCCTACGCATGCACATAGTCATATAGGCAATGCCTCATTTAGTACTTCTCGTTTCAACCTCACCAGTAAAGTGGAAGAATTGGGTATTGCAATTTAAGAACCGATCTCAACTAAGCCAATTCCACAGATAATATAAATCGTGTTACAGGCTAATAAAAACAACGGCTCGAGAACCCTTGATGATGTTATGTAGATACCACTACATTAAGAGAACAAGTATGTACCTATGTGAGGTGGAGCATGTTCATAGGGACCTGGATAACCTCCTGCTAGTGGATACTCATGACCACCATGAGGAGGCTACCCTGGATATGTGCCAGAGGTAGTGGATGATGTCCTCCATCAGGGCCGTGATGACCACCACCTAATTCTGAAGCCATACCACCACCAGCAAGGGTTGCAAATATTCCTTTGTCATCAGACTCCCTGCTAGGAGCAGTAGGTCCCTCTTGAGTTGGAGGAGGAGGTGGATATGTGCAGTTGGAGCACCAAGTAGGAGGATAAATTTGAAGGTTACACACCAAAAGATAGATCCAAGGGCACAATGCAGCATCCATCATATGCAATTGATTTAGGTTCTGTTTAATGAAAGCAAAAAATTAAGATGATGAAGATTAGAGATTAAGAAATCAGAATGTAATTTTACTACAATTGCGGGATACCCGAAGCTTAACTCAGAAAGAATTATATACAAAAACAAATAAACCTAGAATTAGAATATGTACAGTTCAATCTGAAGTCGAGTTGAAATGTAGCCTCTTTTAGGGAAGAACATGACATCACCTCCCTTTAACCCGTACTTCCAGAAATCATTCTCTTTGAAGCTTTCAATTCACATGACTGATCGGTCTGCATTTGCATCATTTTTATTCAGACATAACATTCCCCACGAAGGACCAGGAATCTGTTTCAACAACTCTCTTTATCGAATTTGTAGTAGTAAAAAAAGGCAAGACCTGCAAAACACAAAAAAGATACTCCGACGCTCAAGTTAGAAACAATTTTATGCAATCCTTATTGAATTTGTCAGAATAAAAAGGCAAGACCTGCAAAACACAAAAAAGATACTCCGACGCTCAAGTTAGAGTTAAAAATATTTACCATTTTAATTTAAACAAAATTAAATTTTACATGCATGACTGTACAGTCGATACTCTAACCCGTTTTGGAAAGAGGCTCAGGTTTGTCTACATAACCTTCGCATTGTTCCTCACTTGATCTGTAAACCAAATTTACAGGAACATTTTAGTAACAAGTATCAAAATTATATTTCTCCAAGAACCAAATAGGTCTAAAAGCTCAATCCATATATGGTACTTTAGTGCAATCAGAATATTAATGGAAAATCCATTACCAAAGAACAAACCAAGCAACAGAATTCCCAGTGACCAGTCCATTAAGTATTATTCTATTATACACAAAAACAAATAAACATAGAGTTAGAATATGTACCGTTTGATCTGAAGTCGAGTTGAAATGTAGCCTCTTTTAGGGAAGAACAGGACATCACCTCCCTTTAACCCTTACTTCCAGAAATCATTCTCTTTGAAGCTTTCAATTCACAGGACTGATCGGTCTGCATTTGCATCATTTTTATTCAGACATAACATTCCCCACGAAGGACCAGGAATCTGTTTCAACAACTCTCTTTATCGAATTTCTAGTAGGGGAAAAAAGGCAAGACCTGCAAAACACAAAAAAGATACTCCGACGCTCAAGTTAGAAACAATTTTATGCAATCCCTTAATGAATTTGTCGGAATAAAAAGGCAAGACCTGCAAAACACAAAAAAGAAACTCCGACGCTCAAGTTAGAGTTAAAAATATTTACTGTTTTAATTTAAGCAAAATTAAATTTTACATGCATGACTGTACAGTCTACACTCTAACCCGTTTTAGAAAGAGGATCAGGTTTATCTACATAACCTTCGCATTGTTCCTCACTTGACCTGTATACCAAATTTACAAGAACATTTTAGTAACAAGTATCAAAATTATATTTCTCCAAGAACGAAATAGATCTAAAAGCTCAGTCCATTGAGTATTATTCTATTGTTCATGTGTGTTAATTTGTAGTAAGTGTTTACTCATAATTCGAGACAAACAGATAACTCTTAAAAATGGTAGCAATTCTAGAAAAGTAAAGATAGAGAAAGAGAGTAGAGAATCTGGTGTTATCGTTGGAGGAAGTTGTACTCACCTGGTGATAGTAAAGGTAATAACCAATATCTTTTGTGTGTTCTAGTAATATATATTTTCTTTCAGTGCTCCCAGAATATGTAGATCAATAATCTGTTCCTGTAAATCACCCAAACAACATTAAAATGATATTTAAAAACCTAACATTAATGTACTAAAATCGAAAAATCATAAAACTGATCTTACATTTCAGAGGTTTTGCTGAGAAAATCTTCCACTGTATAAACGTGCACAAGAGAGAAAGCAACTCGGTCAGGACCGTCTACCACACACACCAGTTTCACCACTCACCAATTTCATCACTCCCCAATTTCATCACTCACCAATTTCATCACTCCCCAATTTCATCACTCCCCAATTTCATCACTCACCTATTTCATCACTCACCTATTTTATCACACAATGTGTGACAAAGGTTTGTGACGAAGGTTTGTGACGATGGATTGTGACGATGGTTTGTGACGATGGTTTGTGACGATGGATTGTGACGATGGTTTGAGACGATGGTTTGTGACGAAAGTTGTATCAATCTTTCATCATCAGACCTAGGAGAAGTTGTATCAATTTTCCTTGCTGTTTACCTACAACAAGAAAGTAAGTGAGACCACACATTAGTAACCATGAATCCAAAATCAAAGCAGCAAATCAAAGTAAGCAAAATCATCATTTCAAGGTGAGAAATAGCCTTTCCACTTAAAATTAGCACCCCCAGCCAGAACAACAAATATTTTACAACAACAAGCTCAGAAATCATCAGATTACAAGTATTATAAACATTTCTAATTCATTTAACAAGGAATAACAACAAACTACAAAGTTATAGCACAAGCAATTACAGACATGGAAAGGTAAGATTAGCAATTACTTTGAAATAATACGCATACTCAAATCGCATCAGCAAAAAACTCAAGACCCTTGTTTCAATAATTTATTGAGCATCATGAAATCAAATAAATCTACACCAGAAGGTTGAAAAAATTCCAAAAAAATCAGCGAATCTGAAGATTAACTACTACAATAGAGGTATTCAAAGAAGAAATCAAGAATATCATGAATAGAGATGAAGAAGAAGAGGACGTACCATCTTGTTTTCGGCTCTAGGGTTTTCAGAGAGGAACTGTGTTATGAAGAGAAACCCTAGTTATAATGGATTATAAATCGAGTGGGGATGGATAAATGGGCCGGAAACCCCCCTTCTTTTGCTGAATATCATCTCACAACTACAAAAAAAAGAAAACCAAGATATTAGAGACTGTCTTTTAGATGTTTGTGAAAATGTACGTCAGACCAAAAAAAAAAAATAATAATAATAATAAAAAATTAGAATCAATAAAACACTCGGGGGTTACCTTGAGAAGAAGTTGCTTAAGAAGATTTAGGGGAGAAATTCCTTTGGAGAGATCAAAATCATACCAAAAATAAATACAGTATGGGGATTATCTAGAGAGAGAGTTTAGTCTGAGAACTGAAATCTAATAATGAAAAGAAACCCCTATTTGTTATTATTTAATTGAGTTAATCGAGACAAAACTGAGAGTACAGTTTTGGCGGGAAATTTGAATTTCAAATCCCAGATCACAAAAACCAAATGTTGGGCTGAGCCCGCCATTTTGTAATTTTTAACGACTTGTAATAATATTTTTATTCCCAGTTAAAAACACTATAGTAAAAATGCCAGGCTAAATTGGGGCATATAAGGATTAATTGGGGCCTATCACTACGTGACAAAATAGAGACATTTTGAAGTAAAATGAATAGCCCGTTAACCAAATATTTTTTAATGACAAATTTACCCTCTAATTAATTAGTGTTAATTCGGTGATTAGTGGTAAAATATAGTGTTAGATGTGAAATTAACGTGTGTTAATGAATCATCTGAACATGAAAAAATTTGAAAATTTGAAATTTTTTGAAGAACACCAACTCAGAATCGGTATATGTTTTCATTGGTATCAACCGATTATCCAGAATCGGTTTATATGGGCATGAACATAAACCGATTGTGGGTAAATTTTTTCTTTTTTATCTGTGAATTATGTGTTGTTAAACATCAAATAAAATCAAAATTCATTTTATACCCGAGTTAAAAATGAGTATGACTTCATACTCAATCTCAGATCGTTTAAGATGTTATCCTCGCTTTCAATTCGCGTATGAAGTTATACTCGCTTTCGATTCGAGTATGAAGTTATACTCGTTTTCAAATTGGGTAAAATCATACGGAACTATTTTATTTTTAATTTGTAATCGAAATGAAATCGAGTATGATTTTATACTCATTTTATGATCGAGTATTAACTGAAAAAAAATGGGTTAACCAGAATCGGTTTACACGATACATATGTAAAAACCGATTCCTGACATTGCACAACAGGAATCGGTTTATAAGAATGCTCATGTAATTCGATTCTAACAAAAAAAAGATACAAAAAAATTGAGAACAACAATCGGTTTACTCGACACACATATAATATCTGATTCTAACATTATACATCAACAATCGGTTTTTATAAGTGCTAATGTAATCCGATTCTGGTTCAAATTTCTCGAACCAGAAAACATATCAAGAACAATCGGGCTTTGTGGGCATGAACATAAACCGTTTCTATTTGCAATCGGATCACATATACATTAACGTTAACCGATTCTGATAAACCAGGAAAAATTTGATTTCAAAATTTTCAATTTTGAGAAATTTTATGTTACTAAAACCTAGTTTATAGGATTGGGTTGAGAAGAAGTAAAGATGAAGAATCAGTTGAAGTGGAGATGGAAATGGAAATGAATTTGATTTTGATTTTAGTTTTTAATTTTATGATTTTAGTTTTATGATTTTGATTTTGATTTTAGTTTTTAAATTTTATGATTTTATGATTTTAGTTTTATGATTTTGATTTTAGTTTTTAATTTTATGATTAGGATTTGATGGGAAAAAATTAGTAGTATTAATATTCGATAGAGGGTAAAATGGTAGTTTCATCAAATTTAGACACCCCTTATCATTCTTTATGGGGTGGATAAAAAATAATATGCCCCAATTAAGTGGCATAGGCCCCAATTTAGCCAGGTAATAATGTTGCTGGACTAAACAATTGATCAATTGATTTCTGGGGCATCAACAATTTAGGTGCAACAAGTCATACAACTTAGCCATCATAAACTAATTGGAAAGTTATCATAAACTTAGAGCGTGTTTGGCGCCGTGAATTTTAGGGTGGAGTTCAGTTGGGGGAGGTAGTGCACTTTATGGGTGTTTGGCATAGTTATTTTAGAGATGATTCTGAATTCTCGTCAATGTATATTCCTTTGTTGGGTGGAAAGGAAGTTGACGTGGTATCACTCGAAATTTCGAATTCCACTCTTTATTTTCCACCCATATAAAAAAGAAAGTTTTCGTCATTCTCTCTTCCTTTTCTATTTCTTTCTCTTTTTCGTGAAAAACTCCACCAAAGCTCCAGAACCAAATCTGGGTAAACGTAAATCTCACAATTTTTCTCATCTTTTCACCTTCATCCATGAGCAAATCTTTGGCGTTCTTTCTCTTGTATAGTGGTATTTTTCCTTGTTTGATTGATCTACAAAATCCTAGATTTTTTTTTCTTATTTTGAGGATCAGTAAAGACCTAAATTTGGGGTTTCTACATAAACTAGTAAAAAAATCTCGTTGATTAACATGATGTTTAATGGGATGCAAGATCTATCTGTATTGATGAATTTTTGTTTTATGTTCGATTGGGTTTTAATTGTGATGATATTAGCTTTGATCCAAAGCCTTACTTGATTTTATTGGATGGGTTCCATTTTGTTTATGTTTCATCTTCGTGTCATGAACTCCAAATATGAACATGGTACTAATTTTTGTTGAAGCTTAATGGTTTAGATTTTGATCGAAATGATCGCGTTTAATTGTCGGTCCAAACACACATAATGTGATTTCCGGCCATATATTCCATCCATTTAACTTCCATGCCAAACACCCAACATTGGACTAGAAGTAGTTGGAATTCTATGTGGTTAGAACTACCTAGAATTCCAACTCCACTAGTACCAAATGCATCCTTAGTCTCTTCTGTTTTTTTAGGAACAAAAATTATTATACACGTCGCATGAGGCGAGGGCCGAAGGCCAATTTTTTTTTTTTTTTTTTAATTTAATCATAAAAGCAGATTCAGTACTCAAAGAAAATAGATTACAAAGAGTTATCCTACTGTAGAATAGGGAGATACATTTTGGTGGTATATCATACAACACTTGATTACATTTATATTTCTTGGCATATTTGGCTAATCCATCAGCCTCTTCATTACTAGCCCTAGGAAAGAAAACCCGCTTAATATTACCAATAGATTATATGGTCCTACTTATATCCGAGAGGAGACTATGATCCTTCCAATAAGAGTTAACAAAATTTGAAGTCACAACTTAAATAACAGTCTTACAATCCCCTTCTATGATGATATTTTTCCATCCCCTACTTTTAATCCATTCAACAGCTTCCATTAAGTCAAACTGTGTGAAGTTTGGTCAAGCCAAATAAATACTTAACTGCTGAACAGCCAGCGCACGCATGTAGCCATGGGGAGATTGCCAATGGTTCAAATGATCACCTACGTACCAACCAAAAGAGGCATGTATAAGAAAAAACGATAATATATTAGTTGATGGTTGGTTTCGAACTCAGATCATTGATATCATATTATCCGATATTTTTACAAATCACCGATATCATCGTCCCATAGTTTTACTACTGTACTCTAATGAAATCAACAAAAAAAATATTTTATTGATTATTATAGAGAGAAAAATGAATTCAGATTCAAATTTGAAAATACGAGGGTAGCCAAATATACCTCAATCTAAAACTTTTCCACCGATAAGTCATTTCTCCGAAAGTGATTGTCTATGGACTGAGTCGAGACAATACAACAAATCGGTTCACACTTCGTGTGATCGTCTATGGATACGAGATCGAGACAATACAACAACAAAGTATGTTTACTTGATAAAATGTTCGGACTTAACCAAACACAATAGGATTACTTATCAAGTAAATAGGAATTAACGTTTGTGTAATTTACTTTAAATTATTATAACAACAATTATAATTGCGGAAAATAAAAGTAAATGACACAACAAGATTTTGTTAACGAGGAAACCGCAAATGCAGAAAAACCCCGGGACCTTGTCCAGAATTGAATACTCTCAAGATGAAGCCGCTATACAAAATCAAACCAACTTCTTATAGTTGAGACCAAGCAACTAAACCTTTGGCTCGTATTCCAAACAGTAAAGGAACAACAAGTCTATGTGGTATCAACTCTTTTCAACCAAGTGATGTGAGTTCGACAAAAGTCTCTTTAGTTTATCTCAATAAACTCTTTTGTCAGGTTCTTAGATCTATCTTATTATCAACTACCAAAGCAATTGTTAAGATTTTGCAATCAATACTTTTAATCACAAAGAATTGTATTGATGCTGATCTACAAAATGAATCAATCTAATCTACCACAAGGATAAACCGATTATAGTTGGATCCTCTTTTACCGAAACAAGTATTGTGCACACCAAAGATTATGAACCCAAATCAGAAATATTCAAAGTCTTTTTTGTCTTCAAATCTTCTTAGATCTTCAATAAACACCTGCACACAATCAATTTGAATCTCTTGTGATCAATCACGCACATAACGGAGTCTGTTAACAATGGATTATCACAAGACGTCTTTAGATCTACAAACAGTCTAAAGATCCCCGTCGAAACTTCGATCTAGTTTGAGTGAATCTTATATCAGAAGAAAAGATTCTCAAGCATAAACAAACTAGGTGCAATCAAAGTTCAACCACCGTTAGTCAATCAAATCAATCGAAAACAAAAGATAAACCGCAATTATCTAGTTTCCCACCAACGGTACTAAAAGAGCTTCTCAATCCCAAAGAAGTATTTAAACTGATTGGCCGTAAGAGATTTCGCCTAATTAGGTTACTCTCCTCTCCGAATAGGCGCTTCACCCGATGGCAACAACCGAGATAGTTTTTTGTCTCGAGGATTAGTTTGCTCGAAATGCAATTTCATATTTATAGACCAAGGAATTTCCAAAACCGAAAATATTCTCAAAATATGCAATATATTTCAAATCCGGTTTCCATAATTCCTGGAAATTCTTTGTCCAAATATTGACCGAAAATCTCTTAGAAAATCTCCAACTAGCAAATGCACATTACTAATTTTCATTTTCCAAAAATAAAATTAAAAACCTTAAATAAAAGATTCTCAATTTATTTTATTCGATCCGGGATTTTCTTCCTTTAGCTATTAAGGAAAAACTTTGAACAATTAAAGATTAGCGTTATTGAACATTTTCAAAGTATGTCGACATCCTTACTTTGTAAGTCCTCTTTCATACTTACAATCTTGAAACCGATTTTCCACACTTCCAAACAAGTTTAGAATTGGTTCATCTGACTTTAAAGAACTACGTGATTGATCAAGAACACTCAATCACCAACATGGGTTTCGCGGTTCTACCAAAATAAGTTTCGATTCTACCTCCATGTGAGTACTTTGCATAGTCACGCTAGTTATCAAAATTTGGTTGACTAGGTACTAGGATCGGTTCCCCACATATATATGGTATCTAACTTGTACTTGATGCATATGTCCATAAGATCGGTTCCCATTTGCCTAAAAACGTGTTGCACATGTCCATAGGATCGGTTCCCCTTTCTTCTACAAACTTGCTGCACCTCATACAAGGATCAATTCCCCTTTGTGATAGGTTGCACCTCTTACTAGTGTAGGATCAGAATATCGCGACAACAACACTTCGCGAGTTTAACAGACAACGACATGGCGAGGAGGTCGCAGAGGAATAAAATGAATGACGCACTGGATGATGATAGGAAAGTACAACATCAGGCGAGGGTTAAGAAGTGTCGCGAGAATGAACATTTGTACGCTTGCGACACTTCGCGAGACATTCCCGAAAATAAAGGACAGCTTAGCTGTCATTCACTATGTATTACCCTATATAAAGGGATGAGTGTATCTGTTGTAGGGGAGAGGATTCTTTTGAATTGGAGAGCAAGTTAGTAAGAGAGAGAAACTTTGAGAGTGTTTGTAATTTCTTAAGTGTAATTCTATTCATTTGTGTAGACATTTCAAGAAACTAATACATAAACATTCATAATTGTTCATCTTCTAATGAATTAGTTAAGTGAATTATAGTGAGGGGTGTATTGTGGGATTTCCTGCAACTACATATTGGCGCTAGAAACAGGGACCTGAGAAAAGATTGACATAGAGATTTGGAAGAATTTGAGTTAACAGGAAAGAAATTTGAGATAATTTTCAAAAGAGAAATGGCAAGAAGAAGAAATGTACTTGAACAACCTGTGAGAAGAAGTGGAAGACTTGTTGGAGAAAGGAGAAATGAACGAGGAGAGTCGTCAAGAATGAATATGAGAAATGATGAAGAGAACTATGTTCATCCTTTAATTCCCCCTATAGCAAATGAAACTGTGGATTACGATAGAGTAAGTGTGCATACTTGGAGGTCGAATTCTGAGGATGAAAGGGAAGAAGAGCAGCAATTGGTGAACAATGGACAAGGAGGAGGAGATCAAGGAATGAATGGGGAAGTGGATCCAGGAAATGGAGAAATCGCAGCATTAGAAGCGTGGAGACAAACAATACATGAAGAAAGACGGCTAGAGGCAGAGGAACGAGCAAATTTGACAAGGCAGAATCATGAATTAAGGATGGAAAATATGAGATTGCAAAATAGAAGATCAAGAAGTACTGCGAGATCAAGTTCAAAATCGTCTAGAGAAGAAAGAAGGAGAGTCTTACCAACAGAAAATGCCGAGGTAGAAAACCAACAAGAAACACAAAATCTAAGCTCAGAACGTCACGAAAGAAGGGAGGACGCAGGAGATCGTTATATCCCCCATCCCGAGAATTCCCAAGATGAGCAGAATGAGGAAAACCAAGGAACTAGGCGATCTCAGGGACCAAGCGATCCAGCCGCTGAAGGAAGAGCAATATTGCACGGGAGAGAAGCACTGAGAAGGCAAAAAGAGATCGTGGATGACATTGAGAGACATTATGCTGAACAAGCACGCTTGGCTCGCGAGAGAGAGAGAGAGTAAGAGCAGAAGTGGAAAACCAAGAACTGGAAGAGGCAATCCGGCAGAATAATCACGACAACCGAGAAAGGAGGCGAGAACAAAATCGTGTCAATAGAAATATTAACGAAGAATATGAAAGGATACAGAGGAGAGCTGAGAGACAGCCCAGAAGAGAAGATGATAGATTTGGTGGTGTGCGAATTAATGAAAGAGATGAAGGAGAAGGTCGCAGGGAAATGAGAGAAGAAAATAACGAACAAGAAGGTCAAAGCAGGCATGAACGCAGGAGGAGAGAAGCAGAGCTAAAAAGACCAGCAGAGTTAAATTCTGAGGCAAATGAGCAAATCTTGAAAGAACTAGCAGAAATGAGAGAATTGTTGAACAGTAGAAGGGAAGGAGGAAGAAGACAATTAGATGAAGCCATCGCAGAGGCTGCGAAGAATCCCTTTACACTAGAAGTGCAAATGGGGGGAATACCTCCTAAGTGCAATTTGCCTGCCTTAACCAACATTTTTGATGGTACAACCTGCGCGATACAACACATTAAGGCTTACATGAGATGTATGTTGCAGTGGGAGAATCATGACGCCATATTGTGCAAATACTTTGCATCAAGTTTAATAGGAGAAGCACTGAAATGGTTTGAAGGTTTACCCAGAAACACAATCTCGTCATTCAACCATTTACAAGCTACATTCTTAGGAGCATATATAAGTAACAATTCCTCGCGGTCAGGAATTGAAGATGTATTCGGGTTAAAACAAAAAGTTGGCGAGAGTTTAAGGCATTTGACAGTAAGATGGAGAACAATGTGCAGCGAAATGGCTGGAAGGGTAGAAGAAAGATATCTTATCTTGTCATTTGTAAACGCTTTGTTCGCAACCAGTTTGTTATACATTCAGATTTTTAGAATTAAGAATACGATTACGATGGCTGAACTGCGAGAAATCCAGGAAGAATATATTGCTTTAGAAGAAAGACAAAATGAAATGGAGTCTTACCCAGTTGCGAATACAGGCTTGAATGCTGCGAGCGCCAGCTTATTACCAAAATTTTCAAATACAGTGGCGAGCACTTCGCAAGGGGAACCAGAAAAGAGAGTTGATAATGGACAACAGAAGATAGTAGCCATGGGAAGCCATGATCAGGAGGAGTTTGAAAGAGAAAGGAATTATTATAACCGCAGCAATAATAATAAAATCCGAAGATTAGATCACGTGCAAGAAACTTATGGAGGTCGAAGGCAGCATAGCCATGGGGGCCATAGAAGTCGCAGAGTAGCATGGGAGGAGATCGTAATGCCCCCCTTAAATGCTAGTGTGGATAAAATTTGGGAAGCTATACTCATAATGGAGGACATACCAGCACCATGGAATGCAGGAAGTGAACCACCGCCGAGTGACAGGAGTCATGAATATTGTGCTTACCATCGATTTCATGGGCATCTAACGAAGGATTGCAGAAACATAAAGAGGATTATTCTCAGAATGATTGATGAGGGGAGGTTGAATCACTTTTTAAAAGATGAAGAGAAAGGGAAGAAAGTACTAACATCATCACCATCAGAAATGCAAAGAACAGTTTCAAGAAAAGGAAAGGAAGCATTTGTAATAGAAGTGGGAACAAAAGCCAAAAATCAATTTTGCAACTCTATTGTTCATTCATATCGTACAATTGAAGATTTTCATGATAACGTGCTCAGTAGAGTCTTTGCGAGAGACGCTGATGGTAAAGAAGTACTGAACCTGGCGAGAACGTCGCAGTTGAAAGAGTGGCAGATACAGATTATTTCTTTCTCTGCAGATGAAGTACCCAAAGGGAGAGAAGTACATGATAGCCCGTTGGTGGTAAAGCTAGATATTAATCCAAAACCAGTTGAGGGAGAAGATGATGAAGCTGAAAACTGCTGGACGATCAACAGAATTTTAATCGATACTGGAAGCTCGGTGAATATTCTTTTCTACCATACTTATAAGACCATGGGAGGAGAGGATGAGAATTTGATCCCCTCAACATACAAAATATATGGTTTCAATGGCACGGCAAATAAGCCAAAAGGGGAGGTTCGCATGAGAATTCCATTACAAGGGTTATCAACTGACATTTTGTTCTGCGTGGTTGATGTAGAATCTCCTTATAATGCATTGATTGGGCGGCCATGGCTGCATGAAATCTTGGGAGTAGCATCAACGTACCATCAATCTATAAAGTTCCCACATCCAAAAGGTATTGGAATCATAAAGGGAGATTGGATGGAGGGGCAAAAATGTTACGAGGTTGATGTAGAAAGCTGTGAAGAAAGAAACGCTAAAAGAAAGGGTTGGAAACAGAATATGAAGAATGAACAGAGAAAAGAAAGGCTGATGGTGGATGTTATAGAAACAAGAAATGAAGGTGCGTCGAGAAGTGCTGTCGCAAGTGAATGCATGAAAGGAGGAGAGTATTATGATGAAAAGGAGTCAATCAGAGACTGTGATGACAAAGAGGCAAAGAGTGCAATGAACAAAAAGCATAAGAAGTAAATAATCACCAAAACAAAAAAAAATATATCAAAGAAAAGGTGAAGAAGAAATGATGCGCGAGAATCTCGCACACAAAATGTACAAGGAATTGAGAGAAAAAATGAAAAATGCAACAAATAAAGCAGAACTGTGCGATATCTTCGCAATCTAAATATCAAGAAGTGACTGAATGATTCAACAACAATGAATGAATGAGTGAATGGGACGAACCTTTATGGCGTACACCCTAGTCCGCGAATAATATTTCGTAAGAGGCAAATGTAAGACCTAAAGTGCGTCATATAAGGGGGTATCTCTTAACATGGCTCAGGGAAAGGGTTACACCGCTCCGGAACCTGGGTCATGCAAATTTGGGGCCCATGAAAGCCTATCCTAAGAGGTACCTTGGATTCCCAACTATATATGTAGGTTATACCCTGGTTGGGCGACCGAGGGTCTCTTCCAAGGAGTCAGCGTATGACCAAGGCGCCGAGGTACACGGTTGAGTCAAGAGTGCGGGGAGCATGGAACTTCCTTACCACTCTTGACAAGTCTTGGCACATGCTTTTCTCGCCCGAAGAAAACTCCACTTAGGGTGCAGCCTTGTAACCATAAACTCTATAGGTATAAGGGATAAGAGGCTGCGAAAAACAACTGGTTGTTGTTAAGACCGGATGGGAGGAGCTAGCCTTGTATGGCCGATGTAAGCCTCCTTGAAGGGGCAACCGGGGAGATGATAAGGGCGACGCTCTCCATTAGGGGGAGTGTCAAAACAGACGCAACTGTCATGAGGCTGTGTTTTCGCAAGGAAATTCAGGCTTGCCATATTCCTGCAGAGGCAATAATACTAACGCGAGGGTAAGGCGAGATCAATGGGTCTTTACACGAAAGTGTACGGACGTCCTGCGATTTCGTCGCAAGACGGCAATGTCATGGGGCTTTATATTCGCAAGGATATTTAGGCCTGTCATATTGTCGCAACTAAAATATCCTGCAGAGGCAAAAATACTTGAAAATGATAAGACAAGATCAATGGGTTTTTACATGCAAGTGTAAAGACGTCCTGCGGTTTTGTCGCAAACAAAGGTGGCAGGGTAAGACCTTTAATTAGGAAGGCCTTACACGGAAGACCACATCAAAATGATAAGGCAACGTCAATGGGCCTTTGCATGAAAATGTAAAGGCGGCCTGCGACCTTGTCGCAATGAGAAGAATTAAAATCAAGTTCCTAATTGGGACGGTTGTACTTAATAAAAGATTCAATGAGCGAACATGCTCGCGAGATTATCTCAATAACAAAAGAAAGAAAAAAGAAGGGAATTACTCAATCAAAGATCACTCATTGAATAAAGTCTTTCATAAGAAGATAAATAACAGAGGCAAGTATGGGAATGGAAAATATGAAATATTGTTATTCATCTTCCAATGAAAGAGTTATGCATCAATAATACTAGCCGATTATGCTACAAGGAAGAACCGCCAAGAAAGGGGAATGAAGATTGAATCTATGGGCAACAATCCAAGAAGCTTACTACAATAAAGAGATACAGAAATGTACAGATATTACAGGCAGTGAAAGAATAAAAAAGAATTATCTCTTTGGTGATTCTTCTCCTTTATCTGATCCTTCAGTTCTATTATTCTCGTCGCCAGAATTTTCTTCTTCGCAAGCCTCACTATCAGAAACGTCTGAGACAGGCAAATTCTCAGGAACTTCTTCAGAAAGCCAGGGATATGAATGAAGAGGGATTTTGTGGTCATTACAAACATACTCCATAGCTTCGTTGCGAAAACGAACGGCATCATTATTAAAATTCGCCACTGTCGTTTGAAATTGTTTCTTCAACTTGGAATACTTATTCTTGCGAAGGGAGAGATTCTTTGCGAGCTGTTATTTTTCAAATTCAAGTTCTCCAATTCTCGCTGGAAAATTCCTGGCGAGTTGTTCTTTTTCAGATTCAAGATCTTCAATTCTAGCTTGAAATCTTTTCTCGGATTCTACAAATAAGTAACAACAAGTTAATAATTTACAAGCAATACTACAGAAGTAAGAAACAGTAAGGTATAATAAGTAACCTTCTCTGTCAGATATCATATCTTTAACCAAGGAAGTATGCTCGGCATGAAGACTAACATCAACACCTAGGTTATTCCTGGCATTATCTAAAACTTTCGCAGCCCAGGCGAATTCATCATCACTATTGATAACAAGAAGTGAACGAACTTGCTCTTCTCGCTGGCTAAGTATGGTATTCTGACGAAGGAGTTCATCTCGTTCAACTTGCACATCAAGGAGAGATTTTTGAAATTTTGCTAATGCTTGTGCACCTCTGTTAGTAATGCGATCATTCTCATCTATGAGATCACTAACTTTCTTCCTTAAAGTTTTGGCTTTCTTCTCGGAATCAAGGTACATTCGTTTAAAGCGATTAGTTAAATTTAAACTAGATCTGTGTTCGATCTCTAAGAGATGATATTTGGATTGAAGATTATTTAATGAAAGGAGGTTAGTTTTATTTGAGGAACTACTTAGAGATTGATTGAGGTGAGTAAGAAGGACATCATCATTCATAGGCTCGGGAAATGAATGAAGAAGAATGGATTCTTCGGAGAGATTATATATGTCTGCGAGAATAGTAAGTCAGACAAAGAAAAATAAAAGATAAAATGAAAAGGATTTGAGAATTGAAAATTACTATACCATAAAGTCACTGATTTGAACTTTGAAGAGTAGATACTCTCTCCTTTTGGGAGTCCGGATCGGCTTCTAATTTTTGAATCCTCTCGCGAGATGACGCGGCTTCAATTTCTAGCTCTCGAATCTTCTTGTTCAATTGTGAATTTTTCTTTTCAAGACTGTTGCGTCTTCTCTCGAGATCTGAGGCAACAACAAAAGAAGTTTTTCCAGCCTGCGAAGGTAGATAAAAAGATTGTTAAGATATAAGTTAAAAATTGAAGTCGGAAAAGGAAAATAATTCATACATACCAATGAGTTAAGTGCATTTAAAAAGCTAGGGGACACAGATCTAGAAACCCCCTTGAAGGAGTCATTGCCATCCAGTAGTGTAGCATTACACACGGTGGCGAGAGCTTTGCATATAGAAGTCAGATGATCATCCCCTACACCTTGAAGAGAATCCGAGAAGATGCTGAACAATTGGTCCATAGGAGAATTGGCCGGTTGAGCCTCATCTTGGAAAGCTGAGTTTGTATCATCGTCGTTATCATCCTCATCGGACGATTCAGAACTTGAGCTAAGATGAGAGGAAGATTGAATTTTTCATTTCTTAGATGATGGGGCAGAAGATTTATTCTTGCGAGCATTGGCTTTACCCTTGCCTTTAGCTTTCACTGTTCCCATTTCCTCGGCGTCAACCTTCGCATACACATGAAGATAAGAAATAGAGGCAACAATATTGTTAAGTAATGAAGAGAGTATTTCTTACTTCATCTGTCAGCGATCGAAGTAATGCCAGAGTACTCTCCGATGGGTTTAATTTGTAGCTTTTCTTCAGTTTATCAATCTGGAAATTTTGCAAACTTAGTAAACACAAGAGGAAAGAGAGATTACAAAAACAAAATTGAAGATGTACCTCTTTTGCTTTCTCGGGCCACTTAAATTCCCAAGGGTGATAGTTTGCGAGATTCGCAGGGAGTACATGCGAACCAGATATGTAAGGTCCGCTCAAAAACAAGGGTACAACCCACCATTTCTCATCTTTGGAATGGCGAGGAGTAGTATTGTTACCCGAGTGCCAATCAATATCATGCATGAGTAATTTATCCTCAGGGATGTTATCTTTTCTTCTCAGCCGAGCACCCCAGCGAGACTTCTTATTCCTCATGCCTATTACTTCATAATTCTCAAAAACGTTCTCTGCAGTATATCTCTCAGGGATTATTTCTAAGTCTACACAGTTGGGGTCTCTGACATTGTCAGGATATAAATATCCTTTGCCAGCACCACGATTGGCAAACTCGAGCATTAGGCGGATACAGTCGCCGCTTAATTGATAAACCGCCCATGCGAAGTTCGGATGGGAAAGGATTTCATAAAAAGTGGCATCTCAGGATCATATAAAGGAATGGGAAGTCTGCGAGGAGCTGACCCAGCGAGACAATAATTTTGTGATCGTTACATTGATGATCAGAGAAAAGCTTGGCAGTGAGTATAGATGAACATTCTTGATCAGGAATGGTAGAAAGGGTGAAACCCTTATCTTGCAACTTTTTCTGAGTCTCAATAAAACGAGGTTTGTACATACGACTAAGGAAGCCATTATCGGTATAAAGAATCGAAGATTAAGAGAAAAGATTGAAGATTTGCAGTAACAGAGGTGCAACTTGCGGAAGGAGAAGATTAAAGAAAAGTTGCAGAGGGAAAACAAAAGAGGAAAAGAGAAGAATATGAAAATTATATATAGAGAGAAATATCCTCGGGTAAAACGAGAGCATTTAATGCGAGAGGGGACGTGAATGGTCAAGAATAAACGGTTGAAAGAGACGTGTCAGGAATAGAATGGAAGAGTAGACATCTGTAATAAAGTATAGATAAGCAGTTGCGGCAAGTCAAAAACATTGATCCTCATGACATTCTCTTCTTCGCAGAAGAGATTCAATTATTTTCCTAACTCGCGAGAAGAGATTGCGAGGTTCATCATTTTCCATAACCCATGAGGCAAGAAATGATATTTCATATATATTCCCCAAAGTTTCGAAACTTCGCCAAAGAATAGAGGCAAGTACGTACTTTTCAAGAAAAGTATTCTTTTGCTCGTTCCTTCACCAATAAAGACCAAAGACTATTATAATATTGGATTTTTCCTTAAAGATCGCTTTTCAAGCAATATTCAAGGAAAAGGAGGCAAGATGTAGGATCAGAATATCGCGACAACAACACTTCGCGAGTTTAACAGACAACGACATGGCGAGGAGGTCGCAGAGGAATAAAATGAATGACGCATTTGGATGACGATAGGAAAGTACAACATCAAAGCGAGGGTTAAGAAGTGTCGCGAGAATGAACATTTGTACGCTTGCGACACTTCGCGAGACATTCCCGAAAATAAAGGACAGCTTAGCTGTCATTCACTATGTATTACCCTATATAAAGGGATGAGTGTATCTGTTGTAGGGGAGAGGATTCTTTTGAATTGGAGAGCAAGTTAGTAAGAGAGAGAAACTTTGAGAGTGTTTGTAATTTCTTAAGTGTAATTCTATTCATTTGTGTAGACATTTCAAGAAACTAATACATAAACATTCATAATTGTTCATCTTCTAATGAATTAGTTAAGTGAATTATAGTGAGGGGTGTATTGTGGGATTTCCCGCAACTACAACTAGGATCGGTTCCCCTTTACCCAGAGTCGGTCATACCAATAACACTAAATTGATCATACCATCTTAGGTGATTACTTAAGATCGGTTTCACTAATAAAAGTCATACCAATACAAAAGTCATGCCTTTGTGAATAGTTTTACCTAGAACATAAACAAGTCATGAGCGGTTATACTAATCACACATATTGGTAGTTCAAAAGATATGCAATGAATAACAGTACCAATAATGCCTGTAGATTTCTCTTTCGATTCACAAAACAAGTTCATGAATTGACTTCCTTAAAACAAATGTAAAACATTGTTTCCTAGGATAAAATCTTCACCTCATACCCATACATAATCACAATAGCATTCAAACGATTATGGCGATGTCTTATATACAAAGTTTAATGGTTAAGCAATAAACCTCGTATTATATTCCTTAATACTATGTCTAAGAAGAGTATAATCATTCATGTTTCACAGTTTTGTTTTCAGTATGAACGACTTGAAAGATACGTTAGGGAATGAAACAGTTCAAGTCAAATATCAATAACCTCAAGTGGAAGGATGATGTTTTCGTTGTAGCTCCTTACTTCTTCACTTCTTCAAGTCTCCGCAATACTTGTAATGTCTCATATCCTAATACTTTCAAGCTAACCTATATGAAGATGACTCTAGTACATAATCAAGCGACTCTTAAAATGAGTTTTGGCTTACTAAAATATGACAACCAAACTTGACATACCAACGCTTGGTGGGTTCAACCGAGCTATGCTCTAACAATCTCCCCCTTTGTCAATTTTAGTGACAAAACTCTTACATCATATGGATAAACAAATTACAAGAATTCATTACACATACGCTTGATTCCCGAATTCAACAGGACAATAACCTGTATACATTCAATCCATAAATGCCGATGTTGACATTATAATAACAAAGCTAATACTCCCCCTAAAGGTGAGATAGGTAGATTTTCAATCCGCACGTCTTTGTTATTCCCTTGTAGTCCATATAACTACAAGTATCGTATGATATGCTACTCCCCCTTAGTCTATGCTTTTACTCTTCGTTAGATAAACGTTTAAGCACCAATGTCCTTTCCCTTAGTGATAACAATCAATATAAATTAATACCAATATCAGTGTTTACTCCATAAACTTCTCCCCCTTTTTTTCACAAAATGGCAAAGAAATGAAAAAATAAAGGACAAACCGAAAGGATCTTACAAATATCAAAATAGACTTGCAACCTATAGAGTTAAGCACGAGGGTTCCACACACCATTTGTGATAACCAATATCAAAACCGAAATTACAAAGTAATTATGTTTTGATATGTTACCAAGGAAACAATTTCCCGGAGAAATTTTCCCTAATAGTTAGCAAACCAAAAATCAACTAAGCACCTTAGTTCCTTTGCTAAACCGATTGTACAAATACAATCGCTTGTTTGATAAGACCGAAATAAAGATGACTCTATTTTTCTCATCGGGTTCTAGTTATCCATATAACTTAGACCTTTAACTTTTAAACAAGACAAGTACTAGGTTAGTTAACTAGCATTTCTTGTTAAGGCATTTGATTAGACTTGAATAACCGAAACCTCCACTTTGATAAGTCTAACTAAGATCAGAATTAACTTAGTTTCTCTTATCCGTAATCTAATTGGACTAAACAATTCATCCCGTAAACATTTTCTTTCGTTAAGCCATAAACAATTCATACAAACCAAATAAATCAACTTGCATAATTATTCACCTCAACCGGAAGCAATTGAAACAACATAAACATTAAAGCACCGCAATTGCACCGAAATTTTGTAATCCTAAACAATTGATACCACACAATAAAGCAAGATAACAATAGTTTTTATTAACCGGAACCAATTGAATCACACACACATCCATACACACATAATGGAATAAAACATCAATTGTACCAAAATTTTGTTAAGCAAAAGCAATAAATATACACAATAAAATCAGGCTTTTCTTAAACAGGAAAACGATTAACAAACAAACTCGTTACCTCAATTTCGCATCCTCTTCTCCAATATGTTTGCATCTTTTTCCAGGGATAATTGATATCGAAATATCATTATGTTGTCATCCTTATGAAAAACAAAAGAATAGCAACAACCAACCTTTACCAGAGAAAGGTTGAAAACCGGTTTTTAACTATTGCAAGCAAAAGTTGAAAACCGGTTTTTAACTATTGCAAGCAAAAGTTGAAAACCTCGAAACACATATGCTTTTATGCTAAACCAAACGATTCAACATATTGTGACTTTTTCACATATTGTTTCTATGAGAACCCCTCATGATCCTTTGATAAAGCCTACCAACATGGGCTAGAACTTAATCCTGCTAAATCAAAAAGTCACCCAAACCATAAGGGTTCACAACATTATGAGATCGAATATCAAGGTAGTAAAACCGAAATCAAACATCCCATAAACATGCATAGCAATAAGATAAAGCATTCAAGCACAGGCTATGTAAATCAAAAACTATCACAAGAAAAATTATAAATCAAATAATTTTATTCATAATATACCTAATACAATCATTGAAAGAAATCAAAAATTGATGTCTATTTTCTTAGGATTAAGTATTACAGCAAATAACTTAATATCTAGTGGTGCTCTTATTGTTCACTGGGGTTTCTTCAGCGTTCAAACTTTAGAAGCATGTCTCAAGAGACTAGTCTGCAACCACTTCTTGTTTCTCAAGTTTTTCAACTTTAACCTTCATATCAGCAATATCAGCTTTTGTTTCCTCAATTTTATCTTTGAGCCAATCTTGATTTTGAACCGTTATTATGAGATTGGTTCTTAGTTCCTCAAAACCTTGGATATAGTCAATCATACTATCAGAATGAATCCACTTGGTTTTGGTTGGATCTTGTAGGTTGTAAGCCAACGGACATGACTCATCTTGTGATCCAACTGAACTAACAGAATCATAATCAGACATGATATTTGATATGTTCTTCTTCTTCCTCTCTGCATTGATTCCTTGACAATCTATAACCTTTTGAGATTCCTCCTTATTAGCCATTTTGACACTGCGAGTTATTGGAGGCATGCTCGGTTATATATAAAAAGGATTGATCAGGGTTTCAATAATACATGCAAGAGATAGTTTCCCTTTAATAAGAGACAACTTTCGGACCGAAAAATACCAAGAGAATCCGAAAATATTAAAGAATATATTTTTTTTCCTTTGTCCGAACTTCTCAAGCTGGAAGGTTTATTAAAATTCGAAAATTGTAAATAAAACCTATATTTGTAAGATCATGTTGAACATGAATATTTTTCAGACAACCATGGATTTGCAGCTATCCATAAAGTGTCACAACTTTTCTGATAAACAACTACACAAACAAATGTGCTCCTGTTTTATTGTGCCTTTCTCATCCATGAATAAGAGAACGAAAAAGGATGAGGGTGCTCAATTTTGATACAACTAAGTTGCATCGGAGTAAGCTTTTTTTAGCTTACAGAGAATATCAGAAACATAATTCATGTTTCTCTTCGGGAATTTCTTCCCAAAATATTTCCTCCCAAGATGATGATCTTTTCTAACTCTGGAGATATGATCATGTGGAGAAATTGTACTTATGTGAGAATTCTCAGAGATAGATAAATCTCTCTTAATTTTTTCAATGAGATTTTCATAAGATTTTCTCATTCTAAGGACTTCCTTATGATCCACATGAGTGTGATTATCTGAAACAATTATCGAAAATTCCTGATTGTTTCTTTTGGCGGAGATTCTCTCTTTCCCTTTCTTATGGAGTCGTTCTTCATCAAAACAAGAATTGTTTCGATGTGGGTGAGGAGGAACCTTTTTCCAGAAGCGATTATCAACTCTTTCCTCTGATTCTTTTAAGTTGATCTTATCGGGTAGTGGTATAGTTTGTCTTTCTACTGAGGAATGGTCTTTTAGTTTTTTAATACAAGAAACTTTTTTCAATATTTTTACTACTGTATGTTGAAGAAGTATAAGTTTCCTATTAAGTGACTGAAAATTGTATTCCTTATGATCACCATCACGGAATTGGTTCAAAGTTTCCTTTGCACAAGATTTCGTTTGATCATCAGTAGATATAGAAGCTGGTTTCTCATCCTCTTCTGACTTGATGTAGTTAGGCAAACTACCATCATCTTGATCTGTTTCAGATGTGACTAAACCGGTTTTATCACAATCTGTAAAAAGTCGAGCCATGACTCTTAGTTTCCTCATTATCAGAAGAATTCACAACAACATCATTAGTCAGAGTCATAGGACGTGTCTCCTTTTCTTGAGAAAGAGATTTACCAAGAGCTTCTAATTCGACAGTGAGATCCATATTCTCTATAGCTAGAATATTCAGTTGAATGTCTTTATCTCTGATCTCTGTTTAAGAAGATTTGTCTCTGTCTTTAATATCAGCACTTTAGAAGACAAAGATTTTATAGGCTTTAGGAGTTTTACCAACTCTTTATCAGCATCTTCCTTTCCATCTGAGATGGACATAGATGTTTTCGCAACTCCTGGATCATGAGTCAATGAAGTAGTAACATCTTCAACTTTTGAGTAGTCATACTCTTGCATAACGTTAACTGAATAAGACATAAATTCAATTTCTTATAGGTTGGATCGCACCAAACACAGATTGTTAGATCTTTTCGTGTTTGCCTGCTCTGATACCAATTTAAAAGACAAGGGTACCCAAATATACCTCAATCTAAAAATTTCCACCTATAAGTCCTTTCTCCGAAAATGATTGTCTATGGACTGAGTCGAGACAATACAAAAAATCGGTTCACACTTCGTGTGATCGTCTATGGATACGAGATCGAGACAATACAATAACGAAGTATATTTACTTGATAAAAGGTTCGGACTTAACCAAACACAATAGGATTACTTATCAAGTAAATAGGAATTAACGTTTGTGAAATTTACTTCAATTTGTCATGTCCCTTGTCTTGCATCGTTATGGGCTAGCCACTTAAGTAAGGTGCCCTTAGTAATTAGTATGAGTGTCACAAGTACGGCCGTTGTGAGCGTGTTGGTCACACGCTGGCCTGGCTAATGTTGTTCTTATCTTTCTGGTTGGCTGTGAGAAGAATATGAACTTTATTTTGAAATTGTTTCTTCCTTTCATCTCTCTCCTCTAGCTCCTCTCTTCTTCTTCTGATTCTCTCTTCTCATGAATTCTCTCTTCTTATCCTTCTAATTCCCTTAACTAGAGTAGTTCTTGATCACCATTGTAGTTCAATCACTACAAGTGGTATCGAGCTCTCGGTTACGAGTGACCCAGGAAACCATGGTGAGCAAAGCCGAGTTTGATGCTTTAACCAAACGGATATCATCTATTCTACAATCTAATGAAAATCTTGCCAAAGAGGTGTTGGAAATTAAAACTAAACAAGACTCACCCTCTCAGCTGATGTTGAACACGATGATGGATTTATTCAAGGTTGAATCGAGGAAGTTGTTGGATGAATACCGTGAGCAGACAGCTAAAACTGGAGATGGACTGCTGGAAACCCCGATACAGAACAACCACAACAATCGATCCGGAGGTGGGAGCAACTTTTCAAAGTGAGAGTTCTAATTTTGCTCAAACACACAAGTCAAGGTAGATTTTCCTAGATTTGATGGGGTTAATCCCGGATCGTGGGTTAGAAAGTGCTCTAAATATTTTCAATCGCATCAAATGAATGAAGAACGAAAAGTACATGTTTGCCTCTATGTATTTAGAAGGGAAGGCTGATATTTGGTTTCAAGATTACCAAGTGGGTAAAAATATTATTTACTTGGGAGGTATTCATGAGAGACATTTTTCGCGCTTCCAAGAGCTAGGCCATGATGACATAGTTGGAGAATTTAACAAATTAAGTCGACCGGGTACAATGTTGGAGTACCAGGAGCTATTTGAGGAGTTGAAGGCCCTAATGTTGGCTAAGAATAGGCACCTCACAGAGGAGTACTTCACATCCAGTTTTATCAGTGTCTTAAAAGAAGAACTCCGAATTGCAGTGTTAATGTTCTCTCCTACTACCCTTGAGAAGGCTACATATCTAGCAAGAATGCAAGAAACACTGATAGAGAGCACTTCAAGGAAGACTAGATATAACAGGCTGCCACCACTATCCATTCCGCAAGGTCATAAAGGTGCAATAACTAGCCCGAAATCCACATCTCCTTCCCCAAGACAATCTGCAACCACCAGTCCAACATTGCCTCCTGTCAGAAGACTTACTTATGCAGAAATGAAGGCCAGGAAGGATAAGGGGTTGTGTTATAATTGTGATGAGGAGTTCAAATATGGTCATAAGTGCCTTAAGAAATAGTTATTCATGTTAGTGGCAGATGAAGAAGACCAGCCTAACTCTGAAGAAGAATCTAGCACTCCAACACCAGACGGGGTAGAAGAAGAAGTGAAAATCTCAGTCCATGCCTTGTCAGGAAACACATCTCCCAGCACCATCAAGATACAGGGTAAGACTTTAAACAAGCAATTCATCACTATATTAATAGATAGTGGCAGCACCCATAGTTTTATAGATCCTGAGTTAGCCAAGCTGAGTGGATGCTTGATGGAGCCAACTGCAACATTTCAAGTAGTTGTGGCAGATGGGAATAAACTGGTAAGCTCCTCCAAATGCCCCAAGTTTCGGTGGGAAATGCGGGGTCATAAGTTTCATTATGATTTGAGGGTCTTAGCACTTGGAGGGTGTGACATGGTCTTAGGGGTAGATTGGATGAAGGGAATCAGCCCGATTCGGTTTGATTTCAAAAGATTGATCACATTTAATATGATGGGAAAGAAGGTGGTGTTACAAGGCATTATCGAGAGTGCCAGCATTTCTCTCATGATTTGGAAAGGAATGTGAGAAATACATGAAGAAACATAAGCATGGACTAGTGGGGCATTTGTACTCCCTCACTTTGGTGAAGAAAAACAAACTCTAACACCCCTACCCTACAACCACTCTTGCAATCCTTCCAAACCATATTTCATGAACCCACCACCTTCCACCTACCAGAAACCATGATCATCACATACCATTGCAGCCACTCTCATCCCCTCCAAACCAAAGACCCTACAGAATACCCTACATTCAAAAAGAGGTGGTGGAACAGCTGGTGAAAGAAATGCTAGCTTCTGGGGTTATCAGACCAAGCCATAGTTAATTGATTTGAGTAAGAGATATAGAGAGAGAGAGAGTCTGTGAATCGGTAAAAAGGGCGATCAACTCATTTTTAAATCGTCTTTCAACTCGTTCATTTAATTCTCAATTTTCATCAACAATCTTTATATTCGATCTTCTTAATCAATTTCAATGATTGGTCTTCAATTTGTAGTATTTCTGAGAAGTATTCATTAAAGATGTCTGAAGAAAATACTCATCCAAAATCTAAATCTGGATCGAGTAACCAAAATGATACTTCAAATTTTTCTTCTGAAAATTTTAGTACTTCTCCTTTAAAGATGAATCCATCATTATATATTCCAGACGAAGATATCGATGAAAGCTTAACGGAATGGAATTTTAGTCTAATTGGTAGACTTGATTTTGTGAAATTGAAGTTTGCAACGGCAGAAACATCTCTACGAAGTCAATGGAAGCTATCAGGTAAACTTCAACTTATTCCTCTGGGTAAAGGTTTTTTCATCATTAAACTTGATAATGAAAAAGATATGAAATACATTTGGAATGGTTACTGGATAGTAGAATCTCAAGTTTTAAAATTAAGATCATGGGAACCTAACTTCAATCCAGCGAATCAAAAATCAACTTCAGCTTTTGTTTGGGCTCAATTTCCTGGATTAGGGATTGAATATTGGAAGGAAAAGATTATTATGTCATTAGGTGAAACTTTTGGTAGAGCGATAAAGGTTGATGACACTACTCTTAAAAGAGAAGTTGGATATTATGCTAGTGTCTTGGTGGAGGTGGACTTAGCAAATCCTATTCCTTCTCAAGTGACTTGTTAAATCTAAGTATGGGAGTTTTGAGCAACAAATACATTTTCCTAATATTCCTAAATTTTGCTCTCATTGCAAGATTGTTGGACACCTTGCTGCAGAATGTAGAATAAAAAGAAAAGAGACTGTTCAGGAAATTCCTTCATATGATCCTCCTGCTAAAAATGTTTGGAGAGTTAAGACTAAGAAGAACCAGCACAATATTGGTTTTGATATTTGTCAATCACCAACAAAAAAGAATATGCACTCTGAGAATTCTGATGAAGATGTAATAGTGGATTCTATAATTCCTTCAATACTATTGAGTGGGAGCTCTCTACAAAGTCTTAATACTTCTTATGGTAAATTTCATAGCTTACGAATAATATCGAGGATTTTATTCCTTTTAGTGCGGAAAAGAATGTGGATATAGCTTCATGTAGCAATTCGGTTCCTCTCGAAGGATGGTGTGGAAAGTGAATTTCATCTTGCTCATAATGACTTTCCGAACTACCGGTTGATAAACTAATCAATATGTGTACCAATGCTCCAAGTATCACAAATGTGGTTAATCTACAACCACCGGTTTCTATTATCCTACCGGTGGAACAACGAAAGAAAAGCCTAGGTTTTAAGAGTAGTTAAACCAAATGTTATCACTAGAAAACAAGCGACTTCTAATACAAACTAATGAATCAAGAGCTAAAGATTTTGATGGAGTTATTGGCAAGTAAGAAAAACCAAGGGAAGAGAAGTCCTAAAACTTCTCAACCATCTTCTTCTCAATGAAAGTCATCTCTTGGAATATCGGAGGCTTAAGAAGATCAAAAGCCACCGATAAAGTAAGAAGTTTAGTTCATACTTTCTCGTCCTTCTTTAGTTTGGTTAGTAGAACCTAAAATACATGTGAAATCGAATCTTGTTCAAAAATTAAGATTACCCGGAATGAACGTAAGTTAATTCATAATACAACAGAGAGTTGTAAAGCAAATATTTGGCTTCTATGGAGCTCTTCTATTTCGAGCCGATTGTTATATCAAATACAAAACAAGAGATTATTGTTGATGTTGGTGGTTCTTTAATTACGAGGGTTCATGCAAGAACCTTAACAGTAGATAGAAGAGATTTGTGGTATTCCTTGGAAGCAATTTATACTCTTAATAAACCTTGGTTAGTACTTGGAGATTTCAATGTCATCCTAAGTATTGATGAGAAAAAAGGGTGGTAGGAGCCCTCTAAAGATAGCAATGTTGGAATTCAATAATTGTGTGCATAATTGTGAACTTATACAAGCCCCTAAAACTGGTTTGGAATTCTCCTCACTCGTGTAATAATAGAGCCGGGTCTAAAAGAATAGTATGTAACTTGGATAGGGCCTTCTATAATGTTCGATGGTTAGAACAAAATACTAGTTGGGGGTATAAAGTGGGAGTAAGAGGAATTTCTGATCATGGTTTTCTTTGTGGGGCAAATGCTACTATTCCTAAACCAGGAAATATCCCTTTTAGAGCCCTAAAAGTTTGGATGGAACATGAAGGTTTTTTTAAGATTGTTGCTGATAATTGGAATCTACGATTGGAAGGGAATCCTGCTTTCATCTTTCTGGCCAAGTTAAAAAAGTTGAAAAAGATAATCAAAGATTGGAACTGGAATACTTTTGGGGATGTTACTCAAAAACTTCAACTAGCAGAGAAAAATGTTATGAATGCAGCTTTGGAATCAGACAGAAATCCCAGTGACATTAAATTGTTAGATAAGCTTGTAACAGCTAGAGGGATTCAAGAAATATTGCTTCATCAAAATAATGAAATAGTGAGACAAAAAGCCAGAGTCAAATGGTTGAAGGAAGGAGCTTCTAACTCTAAATTTTTCCATGTCAAAATGAAGTTAAGACAGGCTCAGAATGCTATTGTAGAGCTGGAAAATCCAGATGGGGCTATAATTACTAATCAACAAGGTATTTCTAATTTGTTGGTTCATCATTTTGAAGACAAATTTACTTACAAGGAAGTATGCCTTGTTGAGAGTATTTTGAATCAATTCCTAAATTAGTCCAACAGGAAGACAACACCCTTCTTGAAGCTACTCCATCAGCTGAGGAAATTCATAAAGCAGTCTTCTCAATGGATCCAGACAGTGCTCCTGGTCCTGATGGGTTCAGTGGTTGGTTCTACAGATGGGCCTGGGAAATTATTGGAGAAGACTTTATTAAAGCCATTCAATATTGTTGGACCAAAGGATTTATTCCCACTGGTATGAACTCTAATTTTCTACTGTTACTCCCAAAAGTAAGACATGCTAAGAAACCAAATCAATTCAGACCTATTGGTTTGATGAATTTTTGTTTTAAGGTTTTCACCAAAATTATCACTACTAGACTGAGTTTGATTATTCATAAGATTGTCTCACCTCAACAAGGAGCTTTTATTAAGGGCATAAACATTCAAGATCAAATAGTATTAGCTTGAGAATTAGTAAATGAGCTAGAAACTAAAAGAAGAGGTGGAAATGTGGGATTGAAAATTGATATTACTCAAGCTTATGACTCTCTTAGCTGGGATTTCCTATTTAAATCAATGAGGTGTTTTGGTTTTTCTGAGAAGCATATACAGTGGATTCACATTCTTCTAAAATCTGCAAAGATTTCAGTCTTGATAAATGGAGGCCCCGCAGCTATTTTGGTGTAGGTAGGGGCTTAAGGCAGGGAGATCCTCTCTCCCCTATTCTATTTGTTATTGCAGAGGATGTTTTGAGTAGAGTTTTAAGCTCAATGGTGGAAAAAAATCTACTTACTCCAATGGTGAATAGAAAGGGTATCCAACCAACACATATTTTCTTTCTTTGATGATATTTTCATCTTTTGTAATGGTGAAAAAGAAACCTCGAGAAGATTAATGAGAGCTCTTGAAGACTATCAAAAATCATCTCAGGCAACAATCAACACTACAAAAGCAAATGCTTTGTTGGTGGGACAAGTGAATCAAGGAAAATCAACTTGCCGAGATATGTAATATGACTTTATCTTCCTTCCCCGATAAGTATTTAGGAATAATTCTTAATCCCGGAGTGGTAAAAACTACACAAGTATGGAGCTTTGTGGAATATTTACAAGAAAAATTGGCAGGTTGGAAGGGACATCTTTTATCTTTCCAAGAAAGACTCATATTGGTAAAGTTTGTTCTGGCAAAGTATTCCAATATACAAGATGTCGGTGTATAAATGGCCAAAGCAAGAGTACTTAGAGAATGCGAAAGAATAATTAAGAACTTTCTGTGGTCTGAGACTCTTCTATAAAAAAATTGATTACTTTGAAGTGGAACAAGGTGTGTTCTCCTCTATCGAGAAGGTGGCTTGGGCATTAAAAGACTTAAAGTGATTAATAAAGCTTTATTAATGAAGCTTGTCTTTGGAAAGTACAAAATAGTGAAGAGGAATGGACTAAATTCTTTAGAGCAAAATTTCGAACAATGAAGGTCAGTGGATTTCATACTATAAAAAGTCTTCTATATGGCCCGGTATCAAATGGGTTCTCGCCCAAGTTAATAACCATTCAAGATGGTGGTTGGAGATGGTCTTAGCATATCCGTTGGCGGGATAGATGGATCAAAGATAAACCTTTAAGTGAGTTATTTCACCGAGAATGATATCATGTTAAATCAACCTTACCTAAAAGTTGCTTTGATTTACTACAAAATGGTGAATGGATAATTCCTACCGAGTTCTCCAATTTCTTTGGTGCTAATGAACTCCACAAGGTGGACAACAAGGGTGATAGGAGAATATGGTGTGGAACTCATTACAAGTAACTTCTCCGTTTGCCTCGCTTGTGAATTAATTAGAGATAAATTTCCAACTCGCAATGGACTTCACATATATGGCATCCCAAATTCATCCCAAAGATTTCTAGCAATATTTGGAAGCTGGTAAGGAGAGTTGTTCCATCTCGATGATAACATGAAAAAGAGAAATTTTCAACTAGCTTCCGGATGCCCTTTTGTAAGTGTAATGAGGAAACTCTAGAACATATTTTGTGGTTTTGTGACTTCAGCGAGATAATTTGGAAATGGTTGGGAGGCATTTTCAATTTCCTTAATCCTACTTCCTTAGAAGATATTCTTCACTTTGCAAAAACCAAAAGCCCTGCTGTAAAAGAGATTTGGAGGAATCTTTGCTCTTATCACATTGAAAGAGATATGGTTCTTAAGAAACAGATTGGTGTATGATAATGCTGTATTCAAGCAAGATGAGTTTAAAAGAAAAATTTTGAAGATGATTCAGGAGAGTGACATTAGAATGAAGCAACCTATGTGGAACTCTACTTATGATCTCCAGGTTCTAAAATCCTTCAATCGAAATGCGAGAAAAAGTTAAATCAACTCGAATAATAAATCTTCTTCTCTCTTCCTCAGTTTAATCAACTTCTATTATGTTGTGATGGAGCTGCAAAAGGTAATCCTGGAATAGCTGGTTTTGGCTTCATTGGAAGGTCTTGGAAAGGTGAGTTTATAGTGGCTGCAACTGGAGGCTTGGGCATTGCTACTAACTTCCTGGCGGAAGTAATGGCAATTCTTTGTGCAGGGGAATGGGCCATTTCTAATGGATTTCTAAATGTCCGGTTTAGTTCAGACTCCAAAGCAGCAATTGCAGCTTTTTGTGTCTCGGGAAATTGCCTTGGTTTGCTATAACTAGATGGAACAAAATTTGTGCTAGTCTGCAGTGGGAGTTTGTTCACAGTTTCAGGGAAATCAATTTCTCTGCAGATTCTTTAGCGAAAAGAGGAGCAAGGTTGAATAAAGGGGAATACATGATATATACAGAAAGACCTCCTTTCCTTAAAGTGTTGGAAACTCCTTTCTTCCCTTATTTTAGATTTCATTAATTCTGTAGGCCTATCTTGTAAAGGCCCATTTTATTTTCCCTCTCTGTTGGGCTTTTGTTGTTTTTGAACATATTTTGGTTTTAATATAAATTCTTATTATCGAGCAAAAAAAAAACCAAGCCATAGTCCCTTCTCATCTCCAATTCTACTTGTTAAGAAGAAGGATGGTAGTTGGAGGTTTTGTGTAGACTATAGAAGGTTAAATGAAATAACTGTTAAGAACAAGTACCCAATACCTATCATTGATGAGCTTCTAGATGAATTAAAGGGTGCTAAGATATTCTCCAAAATTGATTTAAGGGCAGGGTATCACCAAATAAGAGTTCACCCCAGTGATGTTCACAAGACAGCTTTTAAGACTCACCAGGGCCATTATGAATTCCTAGTAATGCCATTTGGGCTTACTAATGCACCAGCAAGCTTCCAAGCTCTCATGAATGATATATTTCAGCCTTACTTGAGAAAGTTCATTTTAGTATTCTTTGATGACATCCTGGTATACAGTCCAGATATGGAAACTCACATTCAACATTTAAAAACCACTCTAGAGTTACTCAGAAAGCATTCCCTCTATGCCAAGCTCAACAAGTGCTCATTTGGGCAGTCACAAATTGACTATCCTGGGACACATCATTTACGGTGAAGGTGTTGTCACGATCCCGAGAAGGTGGCTTGCATGGATAAGTGGCCAGACCAGCCACTTTGAAAGACCTCAGGGGGTTCTTAGGCTTGACTGGCTACTACAGGAAGTTTGTTAGAGATTATGGACTCATCTGTAAGCCCTTAACAGAGCTACTTAAAAAGAACAAATTCCAATAGAATGAAGCAGCACAAGTGGCCTTTCAACTATTAAAGAAGGCGGTAACCACTACTCCCGTGTTGGCCTTGCCGTTTTCAAAGAAACCATTTGAGGTGGCCACTGATGCCTGTGATGTGGGGGTAGGAGCTGCATTGATGCAAGAAAAGAGACCAATAGCTTTCTTCAGCAAAGGTATGGGAAACAGATTTCTTGCTCTATCCACTTATGAGAAGGAGATGATGGCCGTGGTATTAGCGCTTTCTAAATGGAGGACCTACTTGCTAGGCAATAAGTTCACAATTTACACTGATCACCAAAGCATAAAATATTTTATGGATCAAAGGATTCACTCCATGATACAACAAAAATGGCTTGCTAAACTCTTGGACTATGATTATGAGATAAAATACAGGAAGGGAGCTGATAACCTTTGGTTGCTGATGCCTTGTCAAGAGTCAAGTATGGAGAAGAAATATCATGTCGGGCTATCACTCACATTCATCCAACATGGCTCCAAGATGTTCAAGACAGACTACCATAAAGACTCTATCTTGAAAAGTGGATTCCACTCCTGACAATAAAAAAACAAGAGGTAGATGGGTTTAGTTACTTGAATGGAGTTTTGAGGTACAAACAAAGATTGTACATTGGTCAGACTGGTGAATTGAGAAAAACCATTATTGCTGCCTTACATTCTTCACCAATTGGGGGACACTCTGGAGGACAAGCAACTTACCATAAAGCCAAATTATACTTCCTTTGTAAAGGAATGAAGGAGCACATTCTTACCTTTGTCAAGGAGTGTGATGTTTGCCAGCAGCACAAGGGATTCAACACCTCACCAGCTGGTTTACTGCAACCATTACCCATTCCAAACCAAGCATGGGAGCATATTAGTATGGATTTTATCACAGGGGCTACCCAAGTCTGAAGGAGGAAGTTATCATGGTGGTGGTGGACAGGTTAACAAAGTATAGCCATTTCATTGCATTAAGTCGCCCTTACACAGCTGCCTCAGTTGCTACCAGGTTCATAGATACCATCTTCAAATTGCATGGCATGCCCAAGTCAATTGTTTCTGACAGAGACAGTATCTTCATCAGTAATTTCTGGCAAGTATTATTTGCTAAGGTTAGTACTTCCCTACATCTCGCCCGCTTACCATCCACGGACAGATGGGCGACGTAAAGAGTAAATGCCTGTTTAGAATCTTATTTGAGATGTATGACTAGCTCCAGGCCTAGTAAATGGGTATCATGGTTGTCATTAGCTGAGTGGTGGTTTAATACATCATATCATACCAGCTTGAAGTTAACTCCATTTGAAGCTCTGTATGGCTATCCCCCACCACAATTTGGCGTTCTTTCTTCTCAGGCAGGAATTCATGCCACGGTTGAAGATTATCTACAGCAGAGACAAGAAATGGGGCAAGTTCTCAAGGAAGCTTTGATAGCTGCACAACACAGGATCAAGCAACAGGCAGATAAGAAGAGATCGGAGAGGTCATTCAATGTGGGTGATTGGGTCTACTTAAGACTGCAACCGTACAGACAATCCACTGTCCAATTAAGGAGAAATTTAAAGCTAGCTGCCAAATTCTTTGGCCCATACCAGGTACTCGCCAAGGTGGGTGTTGTTGCTTACCAACTGAAATTACCAGCCGGCTCTAGAATTCATCCTACTTTTCATGTATCACAATTGAAGCCTAAGATTGGTGTGGGAATGGTACCACAAACTCAGTTGCCTTCTATTGACAACAATGGCCAACTTCAGATGTCACCTGAGAAGGTTCTAGCTACCAGAACTATTCAAAAGAACCAGCATGCGATATCCCAAGTCTTAGTGAAATGGAAGAGTTTAACTGAATCTGAAGCTACATGGGAGGACAGCCAACTTATGAAGACACAGTTTCCAAAATTCATCCTTGAGGACAAGGATGTGGTGGAGTAGAGGGTATTTTTCATGTCCCTTGTCTTGCATCGTTATGGGCTAGCCACTTAAGTAAGGTGCCCTTAGTAATTAGTGTGAGTGTCACAAGTACGGCCGTTGTGAGCGTGTTGGTCACACGCTGGCCTGGCTAATGTTGTTCTTATCTTTCTGGTTGGCTGTGAGAAGAGTATGAACTTTATTTTGAAATTGTTTCTTCCTTTCATCTCTCCCTCTAGCTCCTCTCTTCTTCTTCGATTCTCTCTTTCTCATGAATTCTCTTTCTTATCCTTCTAATTCCCTTAACTAGAGTAGTTATCGATCATCCATTGTAGTTCAATCACTACAAAATTATAATAACAACAATTATAATTACGGAAAATAAAAGAAATGACACAAGAAGATTTTGTTAACGAGGAAACCACAAATGCGGAAAAACCCCGTGACCTTGTCCGAGAATGAATACTCTCGATTAAGCCGCTATACAATCAAACCAACTTCGTATAGTTGAGACCAAGCAACTAAACCTATAGTTCACCTAGTTCCGTTTGTATTCCCACACCTCCAACTTATGAATAAGTCATGTACTTGGTACAATTCCTTTGGTTCATATTCCAAACAAGAAAAGGAACAACAAATCTGTTTGGTATCAACTCTTTTCAACCAAGTGATGTGAGTTCGACAAAAGGCTCTTCTTTTATCTCAATATAAACTCCTTTGTCGGGTTCTTAGATCTATATTATTATCAACTACCAAAGTAATTGTTAATATTTTGCAATCAATACTTTCAATCACAAAGAATTGTATTGATGTTGATCTACACAATTAATCAATCTAATATACCACAAGGATAACCCGGTTATGGATAAGTATTGTGCACACCAAAGATTATGAACCCAAATCAGAAATCTTCAAAGTCTTCTTTGTCTTCAAATCTTCTTAGATCTTCAATAAACACCTGCACACAATCATCTTGAATCTCTTGTGATCAATCACGCGCATAACGGAGTCCGTTAATAATGGATTATCACAAGACATCTTTAGATCTACAAACAGTCTAAAGATCCCCGTCAAAACTTGGATCTAGTTTGAGTGAATCTTATATCAGAAGAGAAGATTCTCAAGCATAAACAAACTAGGTGCAATCAAATTTCAACCACTGTAAGTCAATCAAATCAATCGAAAACAAAAGATAAACCGCAATCATCTAGTTTCCTACCAACGGTACTAAGAGAGCTTCTCAATCCCAAAGAAGTCTTTAAACTGAGCGGTCGTAAGAGATTTCGCCTAATTAGGTTACTCTCCTCTCCGAATAGGCGGCTTCACCAGTAGCAGCACAACTGAGATAGTTTTCAAAAATTGACAATATAGGCTTAACTTTTGTATTTTTCAAAAGTCTATTCATTCTTTTATCAATACATTCATATCGTCATACGAAAGACTTTACTTTTGACAAGGTATGGGACAATAACAGTTCACGGATGCAAACACACATATCCCATAACAATTTGCAATATATTAAACCATAAAGATTAATATTGCAAAAATCATCTTCCAAACAATTTTAGAATTTAAACGAATAAACCTAAAAACATGAAGATGAAAACGTTGGACATAGCTATGTGTAATCACAATAATTATTATTCCAAACTCTAGTAATCCTTCTCAAAAACAAGAATAAATTCTCAGAAGAAGTTTCCTAGGCATCAAGACAAACTCGTAATGCACATACAAGATGATTTGTCATTAGAGGGTAGAATCAATCTTTTTCGCCCGGATTTACACCAAGAATAGCTACCAAAAGCGTATAAAAATATTTTCTTAACAAAGAAGAACATACAAAGTCATTAACAACCGTGCACTACAGTACACATAAGATAATTGTGAAAATTCAAGAATCCCATAGTAATGCATACTACTGCCCGTTCTTGAACTTCCTTCTTCGTGATTCACCAACAACATTCTTGTAAAAGCTACAATGAGCTTAGAAGAGTAGTACTCCAAGAATACAAGTGCCCAAGTCTAAGAGAAGTGGAACAAGTGCAACGAAACGGAACAAAACACTCAAAAACAAGAGATAGCACAAATACCAATCTTAAATCATCCAAATTCAGAAATTCTCATCTCCATTTTGAAGAGAAATAAAAGAGGAAGAGAATGCAAAAAGAATGAGGTCATTCCGAGTTCGAACTAAGAAATTACGGCCAAAACAAGTTTACCGAATATCGACGTCTACAGGCAAGTATGCATACGGGTTTGCAAATGAAATTTCATGACTTGGAGCAGTTTGCAAACTGGGTATGCGAACTTAAACCCCTGGATTTTGATTTTAAATGATGGTATGCATACTTGGTATGTGTACCATGAAGTCCAAACATCCCGAACTACTAATTTCAAACCTAAACACAAAGGAACCTTAAACACATATCAAGTTAGGTAGAAATGAACGATAAGCAAGGTACATGGATCATTATAAGTACTTTAAGCAAATAAAAATACAAATATTGCTCAAGTTTATAAACATACCTTTTTAGAAGAATCTAATCGAATTCTACAGCCTTACCAAACATAATTTGTGCGTCCAAATTCTTGTGTTTCCCTCACCGTGTACATAGTAAGGCATTTCTTGGTGAGGATGCACTTTCAACACAATTAAGTTGTGTTGAGGCGAACAATGTCTTGCTCACCATCGCACCAAGGAAGAGTTTCTTTCCAACTACTCTTACATCTTACAGTATTGAGAGAAACCCAAGGAACTGTTTTTATAAGTTTTTCAAAGAACATCCAGAGAGCAAAAGAAAAAACGTGTTTCTGATTTCTTATTTTACACCTTATAAGAAAAAGTTTCTGCAGATAATTTTTCAGTATCGCATAGGGAAACTCTTTTGATAAAAATATACATCCTAATTTCTTCATAAGAAGGGACAATACTATTATCTTGGTAAGATGTATTAGGAATTGACCAATGAATTGATTCATGCTTAGAGGTGGTACAGTCGGAAGACTTAGACTTAAACTCTTCTTATAAATCGCTTAGTTTGATACAACTAGTTGGATTACACATAGGAGGAGCATTGCTCTCACTGATTAATAAATCAATGTCAACCTCAACATGAATATTATTCATCATAACTTGATTTAACTATCAAGAGATTCTTGTTCTTTCTGGAGAAATAAATCAACATCAGAAGTTAAGCTTTCAATTTTCTTTTCAATTCCCCGAAAAAACTTCAAGGGATTTTAAACCTTGTGGAGGTTTAGACAAAAAAATTTCTACTGATTTAATTAAATCATACATGGAAGAGAATTCGGAATCTCTGGATCTGGTGGTGTATTTATTGAGATATCACTTGTCCATAGAGTCGATCGCTACAAACACAGACTTATAAGGTCTTTAAACGTGTTTGTCCGCTTCGATACTAATTGAAAAAGCGGGGTACAACAACCACACCCAATCTTTCGCTTAGAAATCAGATGGACAAACTCCAATATACTTTCTAGACAACTAGACAATGGACTCAATCTAGACAAAAAGTATATCAAAGAGTTTATATCTCAATCTCTCGATTTGATCTTTACTCAAGCAAATATAAATCATGAAGTCTTTATCAAAGAGATATAACTTGGATGGTACCAAAGATCAATATCAAGTGTCAATCAATTTAAATCAACAACCAAAAGGTCGGATATTCTAATTGATTGAACAACGCACAACCTGTGATATTTCAATTATATAAACAAATATAATGCGGAATAAAAATAACACAGACACCAAAATTTTGTTAACGATTTAAACCGCAAATGCGGAAAAACCCCTGGACCTAGTCCAGTTGAACACATATTGTATTAAGCCGCTACGTACACTAGCCTACTCCAAATTAACTTTGATGACCAGTTGAACCCCAATCAATCTCACACTGATCCAAGGTACGCTTATGCTCCTACGCCTCCCGATCCCAAGCAGGATGCTACGTACTTGATTCCCTTAGCTGATCTCACCCACAACTAAGAGTTTTTACGACCCAAAGTCAAAGACTTTAATAAACAAATCTGTATCACACAGAAAAGTCTATGATAATAGATAAATCCGTCTCCCACGAATATACCTACGAGTTTTTGTTCCGTCTTTTGATAAATCAAGGTGAACAAGAACCAATTGATAACCCGGACTTATATTCCCGAAGAACAACCTAGTATTATCAATCACCTCACAATAATCTTAATCGACGCAGCGAAAAAAGATATTGCGGAATCACAAACGATGAGACGAAGTGTTTGTGATTTCTTTTCTATCTTGCCTATCGGAGATATAAATCTCAAGCCTATTATTCCAATTGTACTCGTACGATAGAAACAACAATATTAGATCACACAACTACAAGAAAAGTAGTATGGGTCTGGCTTCACAATCCCAATGAAGTCTTTAAGTTGTTAACCTGGTTTAGAGAAGAAAACCCAAGGTTAAAGGAAAATCAACTCTAGCTTATGAAACTAGTATCACACGTAAGGTGTGGGGATTAGGTTTCCCAGTTGCTAGAGTTATCCATTATATAGTCTTTCAAATCAGGGTTTGCAATCAATGTTTGCTTAGTAACAAAGCATTCAATATTCATTGTGAGATGAAAACCAGATTAGATTCAATCTAATATGTCCCAACCATTGGATCGAAACCTTAGCTTGTTACACACAAATGAAAAGTCCAATTTTGGGTTTATGTAACCGTTCCCAAACATTGACATTTGTTGGTTCAACAATAGTTAACCAAATGCTTAGCCATATGAGCAATTTCATATCAACCATATTTTTCTTCACCATAACTAGTTCAAATGAACTAGTTAGATAGTTGTTCAATTGCTTAGATCTTATGTAACTACACAAGACACAATCAAAGCAAAAACGGTTTGATTCACTCGAATCGGTTCATGAACTTTATAACCACGGTTTGCAAAAGCATTCCTTAGTTTATATAAACGTGAGTTCAAGAACAACCGATTTTAGATATAACCTACTCAAGTTCGCGGACTTAAGTTCACGGAAGGAGTTCACAAACTCCAACAGAAATTTTCGGGTCGAGAACTTCCGCCAGTTCGCGGACTTGGCTCACGCCACATTCTGTTTCTCTTGATCAACAAAGTTCGCAAACTGTGGTTCAAGGAATAAGGACTTATACATATATGTATTTCCACAACAATGCTTATATCCTACCATGGTTATGTAATCTGAACTCTCATTTCAATCATTGAAACATTCTCAGAGGACGTTATATAGTTGTTATTCACAAACCATTTTTCGTCAGAGCAATTTTCAAAGTGAATGAAACATAACATGACTTTCGTCACTAGGTAAAGATGAATTCGGCTAAAGCGAAAGCTTACCAACACATATTTCGAGAAATAGATAGGCGAGATAAACTCGGCTCGAAATACCAAATGTGTATAACCTTAGTCTATATAACAAAATGACTTTTTTCTCAAGATAGGAGATAAATAGACTTTTGAGTGATAGATAAGTTCAAGTCTCCACATACCTTTTAGTCGATGAAGTTCCACCGGTTCCTTGAGTATTCCTTCGTCTTGTATGATGATTTCCATGGAGTTCTTGAGCTCAACTGCACTTTCTATCCTAGTCCGATACCTTAGCTATAGTAGACTAGAAATCAAGACTTATATTTTTGATCACTAACATTGACAAACATGCTTGAGATAGAAACGCATGCGAGTTCGACCGAGCAATGCTCTAACAGTTTCACAACGCACCAGTTTCACCACTCACCAATTTCATCACTCCCCAATTTCATCACTCACCTATTTCATCACACAATGTGTGACGAAGGTTTGTGATGAAGGTTTGTGACGATGGATTGTGAACGATGGCTTGTGACGATGGGTTGTGACGATCACATCATCAGACCTGGGAGAAGTTGTATCAATTTTCCTTGTTGTTTACCTACAACAAGAAAGTAAGTGATACCAGACATTAGTACCCATGAAGACATAGTTAGGATGTGAATCTTTTCCTTCAAAAACTATTATGCATTTATGTTTCCATATTTGCCACATGATAACTGTGTCTAAAAAGATACTTTCTCTCTGTTTCCATATTTACCACATGATAATTGTGGCTAAAAGGATACTTTTCTCCATCTTAAAAGAGATGATGTTTTTGTCCTGACTCCAATATTTGATCCAACTTTGCAGAGAATTAAAGTTCTGTTCAGAGTGCATTGCTTTTATAAGGATGATGAACCATATAAATCTTGCAAGATCATATTGCATCAGGATATGAGCATCTGAATATGGAGCTTGCTTACAGAAAGGACAAGAGTAATCATCCAACGGGATATGTCTGCCAACTCTAAATCTTGTTTGTAGAATATCTTTTAAACATCTCCAAAGAAAAAGATTTAGCTTGTATGGTAGGTTTAGATGCCAAATCTTCGGCCAATTTTTTTTCTTTGCTTACGCTGTTGCCATTAGCCTCTTAAATTAAAGTTTGATGTGTAGGCTGCACAGTGGAAGTACCATTTGTAGGATCATAATATCGCAACGTGCAGGGCTCGCGGGGTTAATAAACAGCGACGTCGCGAGGCGGTCGCAGACAGCTAAAATAAATGACGCGATGAATAACGACACACAAAACAATGAAAGACATGGAACCAAGGCGAGGGTTAAGAAATGTCGCGAGAATAAATGTTTGTACATCTCATGCGACACTTCGCGGAACATTTCCGAAATAAAAGGATAGATTAGCTGTCATCCACTATGTATCGCCCTATATAAAGGGTTGAGTGAGTCTGTTGTAAGGGAGAGATCTTTTTGGGAATTGTTGGGCAAGTCATTAGGAGAGAGAAAGTTCAAGAGTGTTTTATTTGCTAAGTGTAATCCTACTTTTCCTGTGTAAACAACTCATGAAATTCATCAATAAACATTCTCAATTATACAACTTTCAATGGACTAATTAATCAAAATATAGTGAGGGGTGTAGTGGGAAAACCTGCTACTACATATGCGCTAGAAACAGGGACGAGCAGTGATTGACGAAGAAATTGGAAAGAATTTGGATTAACAGAGAAGAGATTTGGAAAAGATACTCAAGAATTCATTGAAAAAGAAAGATGGCTAGAAGAAGAAATATACAAGAGCAACCAACGATTGTAAGAAGAAGTGGAAGACTTGCTGGAGAAAGGAGGAATGAAACAGGAGAATCATCAAGGATGAATAGGAGAAACGATGGAGAAGATCAAAATCAGCCACCAATCTCCCCAAGAAAAACACTACTGAGGATTATGATAGAGTAAGTGTACATACTTGGAGATCTGATTCTCAAGACGAGAGAGAAGAGGAGCAAAGAGTTGGTGGACAATGGACAAGGAGGAGGAGAGCAAGAAATGAATGGAGAAATGAATCCAGTAACGAAGAAATCGCAAAGATTAGAAAGATTGAGACAAACAATACACGAGGAGAGACGACTAGAGGCAGAGAACGAGCAAACTTGACAAGACAGAACCATGAATTGAGGATGGAAAACATGAGGTTGCAAAACAGAGATCTAGAAGTAGCGTGAGATCAAGTTCAAGGTCGAATGGAGAAGAAAGAAGAAGAGTTTTACCAACAAAGCACCAATGAAGAAACACAAAATCCGAATATAGAGCATGGCGAGAGAAGAGGAGAAATAGAAGATCGTTATATTCCTCACCAAAATCTTCAAAATGAGCGGAATAGGGAAAATCAAAGAAACATGCAACTCCAGAACCGAATAACCCACCAAGGAAGAATAATCTTGCACGGGAGAGAAGAACTGAGAAGAAACCGAGAGATCGAGGATGACATTGAGAGACACTACATTGAACAAGCGCGACTAGCTCGCGAGAGAGAAAGGCTAAGAGAAGAAATGGAAAATCAAGAGATGGAGGAGGCAATCCTACAGAATAACCATGACAACCGCGAGAGAAGGAGGGAACAAAACCGTACCAATAGAAATATTAACGAAGAGTATGAGAGGGTGCAGATGATGAGAGCTGAGAGGCAACCAAGAAGAGAGAACAACCGATATAATGGCGTGCGAATTGACGAAAGAAACGAAGAAGAGCGTCGCGAGGAAAGAAGAGGAGAAAATAATGAGCAGAAGGTCAAGATAGGCACGAGCGAAGAAGGAGAGAAGCAGAGCTAAAAAGACCAAATAGAATCAAATTCGAGGCAAATGAACAAATCTTAAGAGAACTAGCCGAAATGAGAGGATTACCAACAATAAGGGAAGGAGGAAGGAGACAACCTGGGACGAAGCCATCGCGAGCCGCGAAGAATCCCTTCACGCTAGAAGTACGATGGGAGGAATACCTCCTAAGTGCAATCTACCTCGCATTAACCAACATCTTTGATGGAACAACCCGTGCGATACAACATATTAAGGCTTACATGAGATGTATGTTACAATGGGAGAATCATGATGCCATATTGTGCAAATATTTCGCGTCAAGCTTAATAGGAGAAGCACTAAAATGGTTTGAAGGTCTGCCAAGGAACACAATCACATCATTCAATCATTTACAAGCCACATTCCCGGAGCATACATAAGTAACAACTCTTCGCGACTGTGTATTGAAGATGTATTCGGTTGAAACAAAGGATTGGCGAGAGCTTAAGACAATTGATGAGAAGATGGAGAACCATGTGTAGCGAAATGGCAGGACGGGTTGAGGAGAGATATCTCATACTCTCATTTGTGAATGCTCTCTTCGCGACTAACTTGTTATACATTCAAATTTTTAGAATCAAAAATACAATCACGATGGCAGAATCATGCGAGAATTACAGAAGAATATATTGCCTTAGAAGAGAGACAAAATGAAATGAATTCTTATCCTATTCGCGAACACAAACTCGAATGCTGCGAACGCAAGCTTGTTACCTCAATTCATAAATACAAAGGGCGAGCACTTCGCAAGGACAAAGAAAAAGGAGAGTCATGAGGGACAGCAGAAGATAGTAGCCATGGGAAGCCACGATCAAGAAGAATTTGAGCGAGAGAGAAACTACTATAACCGTAACAGCAATAATAAGATTCAGAGGCTAGACAATGTGCAAGAAACTTATGGTGGACGAAGGCAATATAACCATGGAGGACAGAGAAGCCGCAGAATAAGTATGGGAACCAATTAGGATGCCTCCACTGAATGCTAGTGTGGAAAAGATCCGGGAGGCTATACTCGTGATGGAAGAAGTACCGGACCTTGGAACGCGGGGATGGAACCACCACCAGCGACAGTAAGTCATGAGTTTTGTTCTTACCATCGCTTCCATGGACATCAAACAAACGACCAAAACGTAAAGAGAATTATTCTCAGGATGATTGATCAAGGAAGTCGAATCACTTTCTAAAAGGAGAAGAAAAAGGCCGACATTACCACCACCACTTAAATGCACGTAATGTTGTCGCCGAAAGGAAAGGAAACATTTGTGATAGAAATCTAACGAAAGCCAAAAATTTGAATTGCAACTCTATCGTCCACTCTTATCGCACAATCGAAGATTTTCATGACAACGTGCTCAAGAGAGTCTTTGCGAGAGATGCCGATGATAAAGAAATAATGAGCTCAAGCGAGAACGACGCAGCTTAGAAAAGTGGCAAACAAGACTATTTCTTTCTCTCGCAGATGAAGTGCCAAAAGGAAGAGAAACACATGATAGCCCGTTGGTTGTGAAACTAGAGATTAACCCGAAACCAGTGATGGAGAGGATGATGAGGCGTGCTTTGTCGGGCGATCAACCGAATCTTAATCGACACCTGAAGTACCGGTGAATATTCTCTTCTACCATACTTACAAGACGATGGGAGGAAAAGATGAAGACTTGATCCCCTCTACATACAAGATATATGGCTTTAATGGCACTGCAAACAAACCAAAGGGAGAGGTTCGCATGAGAATACCTCTACAAGGATTATCAACTCGATATTTTATTCTGTGTGGTTGACGTGGAATCTCCATACAATGCGCTGATTGGGAGGCCATGGCTTCATGAAATCTTGGGAGTCGCGTGAACATATCATCAATGTATTAAATTACCACATCCAAATGGCATTGGTATTATACAGGGAGATTGGAAGGAGTCGCAACAATGTCATGAAGTAGATGTAGAAAGCTGCGAAGAAAGGAATGCCAAAAGAAAAGGTTGGAAACAACATGTGAGAGATGAGCAGAAAGGAAAAATTGATGGTAGATGCTGAGAAGTAAGGGCTGAACATATCTCGCGAGGTGAATCCTCGGAGACACACCAATATTATGACAACAAAGAAGCAGAAGATTTGAAGAACAAAAAGCATAAGAAGTGAGCAATCGGAGTAGTGATGAAGCGAGAATCTCGCAACAACGAGTAAAATGAGAATCCGATTAAGAAAGAAAAGTGAAATACAACAAGTGAAACATGTAACTCGTGCGAATACTTCGCATAAATATCAAGAAATAATGAAACATGAATGATTGAACGATTTAACAAATATAAATGCGCAAATGAATGGGACGAACCTTTATGGCGTACACCCTAGTTCGCGAATAACATTTCGTAAGAGGCAAATGTAAGACCTAAAGTGCGTCATATAAGGGGGTATCTCTCGCCGTGGTTCGGGGGAAGGTTACACCGCTCCCCGAAGCCTCGAACCATGAAAATTTGGGGCCCATGAAAGCCTATCCTAAGAGGTACCTTGGATTCCCAACTATATATGTAGGTTATACCCTGGTTGGGCGACCGAGGGTCTCTTCCTAGAGTCGTTGTATGCTCAAGGCGCCGAGGTACACGGTTGAGCCGAGTGCCCGGATGGATGAACCTACCCCGGCCATTCTTGGCAAGTCTTGGCATGCGTTGCACTCGCCCGAAGAAAACTCCACTTAGGTGCGCCTCGTAACCATAAACCCTATAGGTATAAGGGATAAGAGACTGCAAAACAACTGGTTGTTGTTAAGACCGATGGGAGGAGCTAGTCTTGTATGGCCGATGTTTCGCCTCCTTGAAGGGGCAACCGGGAGATGATAAGGGCGTGCTTTCCATTAGGGAAGTGCCAAAACAGACGCAAATGTCATGAGGCTTTGTTTTCGCAAGGAGACTTAGGCTTGTCATATTTGTGCAAATGATCCCCGCAGAGGCAATAATACTAACGCGAGGGTAAGGCGAGATCAATGGGTCTTTGCACGCAAGTGTACGGACGTCCCGCGATTTCGTCGCAAGACGGCAATGTCATAGGGCTTTATATTCGCAAGGATATTTAGGCCTGTCATATTGTTGCAACCAAAACATCCCGCAGAGGCAAAAATACTTGAAAATGATAAGGCAAGATCAATGGGTCTTTACATACAAGTGTAAAGACGTCCCGCGATTTTGTCGCAATGAATGGTGGGTGGGAGGACCTCTAATTAGGGAGGTCTGACTTGGAAGACCACACAAAATGATAAGGCAAGGTCAATGGGCCTTTGCATGAAAGTGTAGAGGCGCTCGCGACCTTGTCGCAAAGAAAAGAGATAGAATTCTCAATTCATGAAGATACCCGCGATTCCGTCGCGATGATCCATTTCAATTCAAAATAAGATTATTATCAAATACAAGAAGACAACTAAAATCTTCCATCCAAGATAAATAACAGAGGCAAGTATGGGAATGGAAAAGATGGAACATTGTTATTCATCTTCTGACGAAAGAGTTATACATCAATAATGTTAGCCAATTATATTACAAGGAAGAACTAACAAAAAAGGGGAATGAAGATTGAATTCATAAAAAAAAAAAAAAAAAAAAAAAGAGAGTTTACTATAACAAAGATACAAAGAATGTACGTATATTACACGCAAAGAAAAAGAAAACAAAAAGAATTATATCTTTGGTGATTCTTCTTCTTCATCTGATTCATTAGTTTTATTATTCTCATCGCCAGAATTTTCTTGTTCGCCAGCTTCACTATCAGAAACTTCAGAGACAGGTAGATTCTCAGGAACCTTTTCAAGAAGCCAGGGATATGTATGCAGAGGGATGTTCTGGTGCTTACAAACATACTCCATGGCTCCATTGCGAAAACGAACAAAGATCATTATTAAAGTTCTCCACCGTTGTTTCAAATTGTTTCTTCAACTTGGAATACTTGTTATTACGGAGGGAGAGACTCTTCGCGAAGCCGTTGTTTTTCGTATTCAAGTTCTTCAATTCTCGCTGAAAATTCCCTACGAGTTGTTCTTTCTCGATTCAAGCTCTCTAATTCTAACCTCGAAGCCTCTTCTCGCATTCTCGCAAATAAGTAACAACAAGTTAATAATCTACAAACGGTACAAATGTAAGTAAGAAACAAGAAGGTATAATAAGCAACCTTCTCTCGTCGATATCATATCTTTAACCAAGGAAGTATGCTCGACGTGAAGACTAACATCAACCCCTAGGTTATTTCTCGCGTTATCTAAAACTTTCGCAGCCCGTGCGAATTCATCGTCATTATTTATAACAAGGAGCGAACTAATCTGATCTTCTCGCTCACTAAGTAAGGAATTCTCGCGAAGCAATTCATCTCGCTCAATTTGTAGCTCAAGAAGAGATTTTTGAAATGTTGCTAATGCTTGAGCACCATTGTTAGCAATACGATCTTTGTCATCTATATGATCACTAATTTTCTTCCTCAAAATTTTGATTTCTTTACGAGACTCAAGAAACATTTGTTTAAATTGGTTGGCCGCACTTAAACCAGATCTATGTTCAATCTCTAAAAGGCGATATTTGGTCCTAAGTTCATCTAATGAAAGAGAGTTAGTTTTGTTCAAGAACTACTTAAAGAAGTGTTGAGGTGAGCGAGAAGAAGGTTATTATCCATAGGTTCAGAAATGTATGGAGAAGAATAGCCTCATCGGAGAGATTATATACGTCTCGCGAAAGTAATAAGTTAGGTGGCAATACGCGACCAATAAAATAAAAATAATAAAAGAAGGCAAAATATTATACCATAAAGTTGTTGATTAGCGTTTTGAAGGGTGGATACCCTCTCCTTTTGGGAATCAAGTTCGGTATTTAACTTTTGAATTTTCTCGTCTTTATCGCGAGATGACGCAGCCTTCAATTTCTAATTCTCGAATCCTCTTATTTAACTGAGAATTCTTCCTTTCAAGATTGCTACGTCTTCTCTCAAGATCTGAGGCAACTACAAAATAAGACCTTCCAACCTATGAAAGAAGATAGAAAAGCTGTTAATACATATACAACAATATAAAGTCAATGGGGAGATATGATTGTATACATACCAAGGATCCAAGCGCATTCAAGAAGTCAGGAGACATAGTTCTAGAGACTCCATTGAAAGAATCATTGCCCTCCAAAGAGAGTGGCATTGCACACGTTTGCGAGAGTTCCGCAGAGAGAGGCTAGGGGAGCATCTCCCATTCCTTGGAAAGAATCAGAGAAGATACTAGACAATTGACCCATAGAAGAACCAGTTGACGGGGTCCCTGTAGCGAGAGAGCGATTCGAATCATGGTCGTCCTCATCGAAGACTCGTAGTTTGAGTTAAGGCGAGAAGAAGATTGAATCTTTCGCTTTTTAGTTAGTGGAGCGAAGATTTATTCTTGCGAGCGACGCGCTTTGCCCTTACTTTTACCCTTCATGGCTATGCCTTCTTCAACTCCAACCTTCGCATACGGTTAAAGATAAGAAACAGAGGCAACAATATTGTTTCAAATAACAAAGGAAGTGTTTCTTACTTCACTCGTAGCGATCGAAGTATGGTCGAGTACTCTCCAACGGATTATCCTTGTACTTTCTTCTCAATTTGGCGATCTCGAAAATTATACAAGCTCAATAAAAAAAAAAAAAAAAAAAAAAAAATGGGAAACATACCTCATTTGCTTTATCGTGCCATTTGAACTCCCAAGGATGATACCGCGAGATTTGCAGGGAAGAACGTGCGAGCCCGCGATATAAGGACCATTTAAAAACAAGGGTACAACCCACCATTTCTCATCTTTGGAGTGGCGAGGAGTAGTATTATTACCCGGTGCCAATCAATATCCCGCATGAGCAATTTATCCTCGAGACATTATCCTTCTTTTTAAGGCGAATGCCCCAAATGAGACTTCGCGCATTAACCATCTTTATCACCGAATAATTTTCAAAAAAATTTTCTACAAAGTGTACTTCTCTCTCAGATATTTCCAAGTCTTTGAAATCGGGGTGTCTAACAAGAGTAGAGTATAAAGATCCTTTGCCAGCCACGATTCGCGAATTCAAGCATTAGGCGAATGCAATCGCCACTCAACCGATAAACAAACCCGAGAGAATTTTTTCATGGGCCAAGATTTCATAAAATAGAGGCAACTCGGGATCGTATAAGGGAATGGGAAGTCCCGCGAGAAGCTGACCTAGCGAGACGATAATCCTTTGATCATCACATTGATGATCGAAAATAACTCTTGCAGAAAGAATGGATGAGGGTTCTTGATCGTGAATGGTCGATAGAGTGAAACCCTTCTCGAGCAACTTCTGTTGAACTTCATCAAAAGAAGCTTTGTATGCACGACTAATGGCAGCCATTATCAGTATGGGAATGGATAAGAGGTTAAAGGTTAAGATCGATGCTAGAAAAGACGGAGAGAAGATTTGCAGTAGCGGGGGAGAAGATTTGCGAAGAGCAGAGCGCAAATTGCGGAAGGAGAAAATCAAAGAAGTTGCAGAGAGAAACTAAAGAATGAAAAGGAGGGGAAAAGAAAACTATATATAGGAAAAAAGGTCCTCGAGAAAAACGAGGGAAATTAATGCGAGAAGAGACGTGAACGGTCAAGAATAAACGGTTGGAAGAGACGTGTCGAGAAACGGCTTTAATGGTTAAAAACTGTGTACGGAATTGAAACAGATAAAGATAAGCAACATGAATAATAAAAAGACTCGCTCTCATGATATTCTTCCCTTCGCAAGAAAAGTATGAGGAGAGACAGGAGATGCAAAACTTTGGAACTTCGCAAAAGAATAGAGGCAAGTACGTACTTTTCAAGTCCAAAGATTCTTTCGCTCGTTCCTTCACAACAAAGACCAAAGATTACTACAACAACAGATTTTTCCTTAAAAATCGCTCTTCAAGCAATATTCAAGGAAAAAGAGGCAAGATGTAGGATCATAATATCGCAACGTGCGTGGCTCGCGGGTTAATAAACAACATGACGTCGCGAGGCGGTCGCAGACATACTAAAATAAATGACGCGATGAATAACGACACACAAAACAAACAGAAAGACATGGAACCGGCGAGGTTAAGAAATGTCGCGAGAATAAATGTTTGTACATCTCTGCGACACTTCGCGGAACATTTCCGAAATAAAAGGATAGATTAGTCGTCATCCACTATGTATCGCCCTATATAAAGGGTTGAGTGAGTCTGTTGTAAGGGAGAGATCTTTTTGGGAATTGTTGGGCAAGTCATTAGAGAGAGAAAGTTCAAGAGTGTTTTATTTGCTAAGTGTAATCCTACTTTTCCTGTGTAAACAACTCATGAAATTCATCAATAAACATTCTCAATTATACAACTTTCAATGGACTAATTAATCAAAATATAGTGAGGGGTGTAGTGTGGGAAAACCTGCTACTACACCATTACTTGTTAAACTCTAGTTAATAGAATCTTTAGCATTTTCATAAATTCTTACGTCTTGGATGGTTATGCTTTCAGTTTGATTAAAGATTCGATTTACTCTTTGAAGATTTCATTGATTGTTATCTTGCTGAATTAGATTCAGAACCGTGTCATGTTCATTGAGTATTGAGATGCTATTGAAAGATGAGAGTGATGGATATTTCTAATCCAGTTATGTCTCCAAGTTTTTATACTTGAACCATCACTAACACTGTAGACTTTTTATACTTGAACCATCACTAACACTGTAGACTTTTTATACTTGAACCATCACTAACACTTTAGACATAATACTTCTTCACTATCTGCAGACCTTTATAAATTCTTTTCCAAATTTAGGTGCCTTGAGAACTAATTTCATCACATAAAGGATCTTTGTTGTGGACATATTTAGCCCTTAGAATATCAGCAAATATAGGGCTATGATTAGTAATCATTCTCCGTGTTAATTTTGCAAGTACTGCATCATTGAATTTAGTGGTGTTCTCGAAGAAATTCAACCTATTTTTGGCTTGCATACAAAGCTACATGCTATATGATTTGTGCCTTTCTTATTGTCTTTGCTCCACCAGTGTCTTCTATGCACTCTATCAATTGAATCAGTCATATTCTTCGGCATTTTAAAGCAATCCATCGGATAATTTACCATAGTACTTAGAACAGATTGCACTTGAGTTGATCTTACAGCTTGATCAATTATTTTTCCTTTCCATGTACTCAGCTTGTTCTGCATTTTTTCTTCTATGGGTTTAAAACTTTCTTTCTTGTTTTTTCCCAAAGAGGCAAGCGCCAAGATATTTTTCATTTCACTACAAGAAAAATGGTGTATTGCAACATGCCATCTATGTGGCATGAACCCATGTTTTGTGTGGCAAAATCCTTTTGCCACATAATTTTCTTTTGCCACACCGTGTGGCAACAACCTGTGTGACAAGAAGTTATTGCCACACCTTTAATGTACTGCAGCAAAAGATGTGTTTTTTGCCACACCAAACTGTGAGGCAATAACACGAGGCAAAAGGGTATTTTCTATTTTCTATTTTTCTTTTTCTTTTTTATAATTTTATTTTTATTTTTAAAGTCTTTTGCCACACCTACTGGTGAGGAAATAAGTTGAAGCAAAAATATTTTTATTTTTATTTTTATTTTTATTTTTTATTTATTTATATTCAATTTAATTTTCTTTAGAAACTCTTTTGCCAGAACACTTACTGCTGCTGATAGGATAATAAATTTTACAATAACTGCTGGCAAGAAAATTTTGAAAAATCACCGTATAATCCAATCCAATCACCCTATGATAACTTTCACAAATTAAGCATTCCACATACACAGATATATTCAAAACAATGAATTCAGATTTCATTTAAGAAAAAAAAATGTGTTTACAAGTATAGTGAATCCAGCTATAACATGGAAAAACAAACAAACAAAATTTAAACAATATCAGAACTTAATAGTTAATATTAACTCGACCCTAAAGTGGAGAAACTTTATACTTCAAACTAGACTTATTCTGTGCTTAATCCACCCCAGCAGTCCATTCCTAAGCCGGGTTCCTGCTAAACAAACACCACAAAGCAAAACACATCAGGATATGGCAAAGAGTCAACATGCCTAATTACGAAAGCTTGAACTGGAAGAGAAGTATCATAATAATATGCAGTTCAAGCATAAACATTGAATACCCAATCCCTGCTTTTTTAAGTTAAATCTCAATTTCCTTTCAAGCTTGTGGATAAAGGAAAAATGGACACCTTTTAATTTTTTGCAGATATAATAATTGTAATAGGATAAAGAAATAAATACCTTCGTTTCAAGCGTATTCCAGCATCACAGAATTTTAGCGAACAAGGAACATGGTGTAAGACTATCCAGTGCCTACTAATCATATGGTATTCCTATTTTTGGCCAGGTTTTGCACTTTTTTACACAAACAAATATGAGATAAATCTCAACCATACACAGTCAAATCAAAGACCAAGTAATGAATCTTAAATAACTTTGAAGTTGCAAAATGAAAAGTGATTGTAAAGACCAACCTATGTGTGCACATACCAATTCAGGTTTGCGTCGAGGGTAGCTTTTCCTTCCAATTATCGATCTTCTGTATAAAACAACAAAGTTACCTCTATAATCTCAATGACCACCGGACAAAATACCAATTTCTTTAGGCCTTAGTCTCTTATGTTTTATAGACAAGCTAATGCAACAAATAGAAAAGGAAAAAAACCATCAAGAGAAACCTCTATGCTCTTGTAAAGATATCATGTTCATAAATCTTACAACTCTTTCTTATACTTCTAACTTAAACATCAAAACCATTACAGATCCAGTATTCACTAATACATACAATTAGTTAATGTCATTCATAGTGTTTGTTTGGATATTTATATGCACCAATCATCATTAACTACAACAAATTCTGGTTTCCTAAATTCTTTCAATTGTTGATTAAGTACTGGTTAGGCATGATCATCATCAAGACTTATTGATTTATCTTTGAATTGTGTTTTCCTATACTACAAACCACAGCCTTCTGACCAGTGACCATACTATTCAATCTCCTGCTCTAACAAGAGATACTTGAAAAACCTCATATTCATACACAAAACATAAATTCAAGTATTTCAAGAAGCTAGGGGACTAGAGATGGACACAAAAAAGGGAGAATACGCATAACTCAATTATCTGCAATTCATATATTCTAACGAGAGAAATGAGTATAGTTTTCACAAAGTAACAGAACACTAAAGAAAACCAATTCTCATAATTATTTTCAAGGAATCAACGGAACAATAGATTATAAAGAAGATACCTGCTCGACCGATCACTTGTCTCCTAGAGACATTCAGATATGGAATAAGCAGCTTTCTTGAGAACTAACAGATTTCTCCTGCAATTTAAATCATATGAAAGTTCAAATAACGGACAGAAGGATGAAAAATCAAATTTACCAAAACATGGAGGAACATTAATCAAATTCCAAAAATCTAGTACACTAGAATATAATGAAATGAAAAAAATCAGAGTTACCTAATTTCCCCTGTTACGGCTCAAGTTTACATCCAATTCTTCAATCGTGGTTGATTATGGCCTTGAGGAGAAAATCAAAGGCAAATCCCTATTTCAGATCTCATACGTAATTTATCACAAAAATAAAAATTAGGGAAAAACCTAAAATAATGTTAAAAATATAAACGCCAAAATCCTAATTTATTAACAAGATTAAGAATGTTCTTAAGCTGAAAATGAATCATGTACAGATAAAACTAAAACACAAATTACTTTGATTACAACCACTAACATCGGGGGTATAAGGTGTTGCAAAAATCAAACCAGAAATACCATAAACCGAGAGAAAAGATCTGAGTTTTTTAGTTAGGGGTTTCGAGAGAGAAAATTCTATGGTTTTGAGAACGGCGAATTGTTTCGATAAAGATGAGTTTCAGTCTCCGATTGATGGAGAAAAAATGAATTGGTTTGCACAAAAGAGGCTTGAGAATTGAATGGGGGCTAGTTATGAAGAAGAAAAAAAAACTAAGTTCTGGTTAAAGTTGCAGATTTAGTATAAAGGAGGAGGTACGGGGTTTTGGTTGTCGAGGATTAAGGATGTAGTGGACTTGTGTTTCTCCGCTAGGGAGGCACGTCATCCACGTAAACTAACATATTTTCGTTTCCTTCCTAATTTAATTACCAAAAATCAAAATAAATAATTAAGAGGAATTTAATAAATATATATTTTCACGCTCAAAAACTTTATTATTGCCTTTTGCCACATCAACGTGGCAAGACCTATACTTATTGTGTCACCCCTAAATCATGTGAGGCAAGAACTAAACTTTTGCCTCAACGTTTCACGGATGTGGAAAAAGGTATTACTTAATGCCACACTGGTTTTGCGATGAGGCTAAAAGCCGCCTATTGCCACATTATATATAGTTGTGTGGCAGAGAAGTGCGACAACAGACCCATTTTCTTGTAGTGTTTGCAATAATCCTATCAATTGAGAACATCTCCGAACCTTCATATGTTTATTGAAGAACACACTTGATTTATTGAAATTTATGAATTGGACTAAAGCTAAGATGAACTTGTTGATGATGTTAAGCAGATTCCTTATATCTTGATCTCTGGCTTTGCAGAAAAAGAGGCAATCATCTGCAAATTAAAAGATGGTTGATGCTTGGATTGTGCTGACTGGGTTTGATGCCTTGTATTTTCTTTAAACTTTCAGCCTTACTTAACATTTTGAGAATCTCTCCTTACAAAGAATAAAAATGTACGCAAATATTAGATCTCCTTGCCATTGACCTCTTGTTGGATTGAAAGGATGACATGAAAACCCATCAAGAAGAATATAAACCAAAGTAATTCCTTTGTACTGATTAATCATATGACACCACTTGTTGTTGAACCTAAGTTGCTTCATAATGTCTAATAAGAACTTATATTCAATTATGTCGAAACCTTTCGACATGTCAAGATTAACTCTCACTTCTCCAAAAATTTTCCCACTTTTTTTTTTAATATGATCAACAATTTCATAAGCTATTATTGTGTTATCCGAGATATTTCTATTTGGGACATGGATAAATATTTAAAATATTTATCTAGTCAAAAATCATCATTAAAACATATTAAAAATTATATAAACTAGTTGTGTACCCGTGTGTGGATGGTTGTTACATCATTGGTTACCTAGTTTCGTGTGCACTCGATGTTGTCTATAAAGAAACAATAGATCACTCTTCATGCATTTGTTTTCGATGTGTAGATACACTGTATTCTTACACTTTCATAGTGACCAAAAAATATTGGTTACAAAAATCAAAAAGATCTCAAAACCAAAGGAAACAAATGTCCAGCAATATACCACTCTCAATGAATTGGTTTCCCTTTTACTGGGAACTGCCGTCTACATTGAACAAAAGGCAGATATTCTTTAGTGACCGGATCTTTTTGTTATTTAACCCATCTCTTTTTCTTTTTTCGTACAATATCTTTTTAGCTCTTTCCGATCTCGATTTCACTAAAATTGTTTTGCAAACTTTACATTACTCCAGTCTAGATAAAAAAAAATCAGCGTTTTCAATATAAGGATCCTTTGGTCCCGATGCGAAAATTAAACAGATTGAAGATCTATTTAACGCACATCACGTTCATATATAACCATCTCTGGAAAAAGATGTACAATACCTACCCACCTATCTATTTCCCAAAAGAATCCATTGTTAAAATACCTTGGTGTTCCAAGTTATGGCCATCAGCAGTATCTGTGTACAAAAAAAAAAAATACAATATGCTTCATTTAAGATCTTTTCTTCATATCCGTACTATTTTTCTAATGGATTAAGTACAAAGAGACTAAAGAAATCGGCTACGTATACTTCATTTGATGGTCGTGCTCCACGCCACGCATTACTTTCTATATCTATGATGTTGATTCTTAGTGGTTTATGAAGGATGAATATAACATCACTTGGTAACCCCACTGCACTCGAGTCAAGAAAATTCTGTAAACACCTCTGTTAATCTCTGAGCTTACCGAAGAGGAATGGAGTAAGAAAAATGCCGCAACTAGGACGCAGTATAAGGATAGGAGTATGAATAGTTACCTTTACTTGAAGATGAAGTCGGCCAAAAACTACTGGAAATGTTCCTCATTCCATATAAGAGGAGTATTAGTTTTCATGTTTTGAATGGGTTAGCATTAATATATCCAATAGGATATGTTGTTAAACACTGTCAATCTTATATGTACAAATGCTAACCAAGTTTAGTTATAACCCAGATATATTTACTAGTAATGTGTTTAATGGGAAGTTGCTCCTGAAACATGAAATACGACATAACATATTGCGTCTTGTTAAATAAAATTGATCATGTAAAACATAAAATGGAAAGGATGAGACATAAGCAATATACCTGGTTTGCCAAATAATAGACGCCCCAGTGCAAGATGATACTCCACATTTCCCCTGGCAATATCTTGCACATTTTATTTCCATATCCTGCTTCCGATGCAGTACTTAGCACGTAAATCTTGCTCATAAAGTTCCTCCAGAGGAAGTCATATACTCCTGCAGACCCTAATGTCGAAGCCATCTATATGGCTCACCATCCCATTTTTTCTTGGTTTTACTGACTTGTGACCTACAAACATAGTTAGTTTCACAACCTAAGATGTTATATTTTGTGCAGAAATTTTTAATGCACATGATGATGTTGTTAGGATGTGAATCTTTTACTTAAAAAACTGTTATGCATTTATGTTTCCATATTCGCCACATGATAACCGTGGTTAAAAGGATACTTTTCTCCTTCTTAAAAGAAATGATGCTTTTGTCCTGACTCCAAAATTTTATCCAACTTTGCAGAGAATTAAAGTTCTGTTGAGAGTGCATTGCTTTTGTAAGGATGGTAAACCATATAAATATTGCAAGATCACATTGCATCAGGATATGAGTATTTGTATATCTGGAGCTTGCTTACAGAAAGAACAAGAGTAATCATCCAGCTGGATATGTCTGCCAACTTTGCATCTTGTTTGTAGAATATCATTTAAACATCTTCAAAGAAAAAACTTTAGCTTTTATGGCAGGTTTAGATGCCAAATCTCCAGCCAAATTTTTTGTTTTTCTTTGCTTATGTTGTTGCCATTAGCCTCTTAAATTAAAGTTTGATATGTAGGCTGCACAGTGAAAGTACCATTCCATGTTAAACTCTAGTTAATAGAATCTTTAGCATTTTCATAAATTCTTACGTCTTGGATGGTTCTGCTTTCAGTTTAATTAAAGATTTGATTTACTCTTTGAAGATTTCATTAATTGTTATTTTGCCGAATTAGATTCTGAACTGTGTCATATTCAGTGAGTATTGAGATGCTCTTGAAAGCAGAGTGTGATGGATATTTCTAAACCAGTTATATCTCCAAGTTTTTATACTCGAACCATCACTAACACTCTAGACTTTTTATACTGGAACCATCACTAACACTCTAGACATAATACTTCTTCACTATCTGCAGACCTTCATAAATGCTTTTCCAAATCCAGGTGCCTTGAGAACTAATTTCATCACATAAAGGATCTTTGTTGTGGACACATTTAGCCCTTGGAATTCTGGCACATAAAGAGTTATGATCAGTAATTATTCTCCATGTCAATTTTACAAGTAGTGCATCATTGAATTTAGTGGTGTTCTTGAAGACATTAAACCTAGTATTTTTGGCTTGCATACAGAGCTCCATGCTATAAGATTTGTGCCTTTCTTATTGTCTTAGCTCCACCAGTGTCTTCTATGCACTCTATCAATTGAATCAGTCGCATTCTTCGGCATTTTAAAGCAACCCATCTTATAGTTCTCCATAGTACTTAGAACAGATTGTACTTGAGTTGATCTTCCGGCTTGATCAATTATTTTTCCTTTCCATTTACTCAGCTTGTTCTGCATTTTTTCTTCTATCGGTTTAAAACTTTCTTTCTTGTTTTTTCCCAAAAAAAGAGGCAAGCCGAGATATTTTTCATTTAAGGCCATATTTTTTATTTGAAATAATCCTATCAATTGAGAACATCTCTGAACCTTCATATGTTTATTGAAAAACATACTTGATTTATTGAAATTTATGAATTGGACTAAAGCTGAGATGAACTTGTTGATGATGTTAAGAAATTCCTTATATCTTGATCTTTGGCTTTGCAGAAAAGGGGGCAATCATCTGAAAATTAAAAGATGGTTGATGTTTAGATTGTGTTGACTAGGTTTGATGCCTTGTATTTTCTTTAAACTTTTTACCTTACATAACATTTTTGAGAATCCCTCCATAGGAGTCCATACAAAGAATAAAAATGTACACATATATTGGATCTCCTTGTCGTAGACCTCTTGTTGGATTGAAAGGATGACATGAAAACCCATCAAGAAGAATAGAAACCAAAGTAGTTCCTATGTATTGGTTAATAATATGACACCACTTGTTGTTGAAACAAAGTTGCTTCATAATGTATAATAAGAACTTATATTCAATTCTGTCGAAAGCTTTCGACATGTCAAGATTAACGCTCACTTCTCCAAATTTGAGATATTATTGTGCTATCTGAGATAGTTCTATTTGGGACATGGATAAATGTTAGAGCCTTGCTCGGTCGAAATCGCATGCGTTGGTATCTCAAGCATGTTTGTCAATGTTAGTGATCAAAACTATAAGTCTTGATTTTTAGTCTACTATTAGCTAAGTCTTGGACTAGGATAAAAAGTGTAGTTGAGCTCAAGACTACATGGCAATCATCATACAAGACGAAGAACTACTCAAGGAACTGGTGGAACTTCATCGACTAAAAGGTATGTGGAGACTTGAACTTATCTATCACTCAAAAGTCTATCTACTCTATCTCCTATCTTGAGACAAAGTCGTTTTGATATATAGACTATGATTATGCACATTTGCTATTTCGAGCCGAGTTTATCTTGCTTATCTATTTCTCGAAATATGTGTTGGTCAGCTTTCGCTTTAGCCAAGTTCATCTTTACCTAGTAACGAAAGTCATGTTATGTTTCAATCACTTGTAAATGTCTTTGACGAAAAATGGTTTGTGAATAACAACTATATAACGTCCTCTAAGAATGTTTCAATGATTGAAATGAGAGTTTAGATTATATAACCATGGAAGGATATAAACATTGTGTGGTATCACATATGTGTGTAAGTCCTTATTTCTTGAACCAAAGTATGCGTACTTTGCTGCTCAGGAAAACCGGAACCAAGTCTGCGTACTGTCGGAAGTTCTCGACCCGAGAAAATATGCTAGAGTTTGTGAATTGAAAACAAACTTATTTCTGGTACTTAAGTCCGCACACTTAAGTTGGTTATTTTCTAAAAACGATTATTCGTTAACTTAAACTTATATAAACTAAGGAATACAAGTTTGCAAACCGTGGATATAAAGTTCATGAATCGATTCGGGTGAATCAAATCGTTTTTGTTTCAATTGTGTCTATTATAAAGATCTAAGCAATTGAACAACTCTCTAACTAGTTCATTTAAGTCATTTGAACTAGTTATGGTAAAGAAAAATATGGTTGATATGAAAGTGCTCATATGGCTAACCATTTGGTTAACTACTTTTGAACCAACTAAATGTACATGTTTGGGTACGATTACACAAACCTAAAATGTGCATTTCATTTGTGTGTAACAAACTAAGTGTCGATCTAACGGTTGAAAGATATTAGCTTGAATCTAATCAGGTTTTCATCTAACGATGAATATTGAATGCTTTGTTACAAAGCTAACATTGATTGCAAACCCTGATTTTAAAGACTATATAAGGGAGAACTCCAACAAATAGGAAACCTAATCCCTACACATCATGTGTGTTACTAGTTGCAAGACTAGAGCCAATTCTCCTTTAACCTTAGGTTTCTTCTCGAAACCCCGTAGGTTAACGACTTGAAGACTTCATTGGGATTGTGAAGCCAGACCCAACTATTATCTTTGTAGTTGCGTGATCTTATCTTGCTGTTTCTATCGTGTTGGGTGCAATTGAAATAATTGGCTCGAGATTTTATATCTCCGATAGGCAAGATAGAAAAGTAATCACAAACAAACTTCGTCTCATCGTTTGTGATTCCACAATAACTTGTTTCGCTAGTCGATTAAGTTTATTGTGAGGTGATTATATTTATAATACTAGGTTGTTCTTCGGGAATATAAGTCCGGTTTATCAATTCGTTCATGTTCACCTTGATTTATCAAAAGACGGAACAAAAATTCTTGGGTATTTCTATGGGAGACAAATTTATTCAATCCTATAGACTTCCTGTGTGAGACAGATTTGTCTATCAAGTCTTCGACTTTGGGTCATAGCAACTCTTAGTTGTGGGTGAGATCATCTAAGGGAATCAAGTGCGTAGTATCCTGCTGGGATCAGAGACGTAAGGAGCGCAATTGTACCTTGAATCGGTGTGAGATTGATTAGGGTTCAACTACAGTCCAGTCTGAATTTAATTGATAGTAGTCTAGTGCATGTAAAGGCTTAATACAGTGTGGTGTTCAATCTGGACTAGGTCCCGGGGTTTTCTGCATTTGCGGTTTCCTCGTTAACAAAATTCTGGTGTTTGTGTTATTTATTTTCCGCATTATATTTTGTTATATAATTAAAATATCACAGGTTGTGCGTTAAGATCAATCAATTAGAATATCCAACCTTTGGTTGTTGATTTATATTGATTGACACTTGAACATTGGTCTCTGGTACCGTTCAAGTAACTACTCTTATATTCAATTGGGGTCGCAGATTTCTATTTGCTGATTGCAGATTGAATTAAGAGTTAGAGATATTAAACTCTTTGATGTACTTTAATCTAGATTGAGTCTGACTGTCTAGTTGATTCTCTAGAAAGTGTATAGGAGTAAGTCCTCTCAGATTTCCAAACGAATTGTTGGGCATGGTTGTTAGACCCCCGCATTTTCAATCGGTATCAGAGCAGGCAAACACATTAAAGATCTCATAAGTCTTTGTTTGTAGCGATCTGATATGGATAGTAGTGCTATCTCAATAAATGCACCACCAGATCCAGGGATTGCAGAATTTTCCTCTATGACTGATTTAATAAAATCTGTAGAAGAAATTATATCTAAACCTCCACCAGGTTTAAAATCCCTTGAAGTGTTTTCAGGGCTTGAAAATAAACTAGAAAGCTTATCTCTTGATGTTGAGTTATACCTCCAGAAAGAAAAAGAATCTCTTGACAAGCTAAATCAAGTTATGAGGAATAATATTCATGTTGAAGTCAACATTGATTTACTAATCAGTGAGAGCAATGCTCCTCCTCTGCGTAATTCAATTAATTGTAACAAACTAAACGAATTACAAGAGGTGTTTAAATCTAAGTCATCTGAGTATATCACTTCACAGCATGAATTGATTCATTTCTCAATTCCTGATACTTCCTATCAAGATAGTAGTATTGTCTTCTTTTATGAAGAAGCTAGGACGTCTCTTTTTATCAAAAGATTTTCCCTTCGCAAAGACTAAAAACTATCTGCGAAACTATTTTTTATAAGTTGGAAAACAAGAAATCGAAACACAAATCTTTTGGGTTCTCTTGAAGTTCTTTGATAGACTTATAAAAACAGTTCCTTGGGTGTTTCTCAACACTACAAGATGTAAGAGTTGCTGGAAAAAAACTCTTTCTTGGTGCCATGGTGAGCAAGACATTGTTAACCTCAACACAACTTGATTGTGTTGAAAGTGCATCCTCACTAAGAAATGCCCTGTTATGTATACGGTGAGGGATGCACAAGAACTGGGGCACATATATTAATTTGGGTATGATTTTGAATGTTGGTAACGCTGTAGAATTCGATCGGATTCTTCTAAAAAGGTATATCTCTAAACTTAAACAAGTTTTATGATGATCTATGTACCTTGTGTATCGTTCATGTCTACCTAACTTGATTTGAGTTTAAGGTTCTTAAATGTTCCTGTTTGAAAATAGTTGTTAAGGATATTTTGGCCTTCATGATACACTTCAGGTAAGCATACCTGTTTGCATACTAGTTTACAAATGAGTTTTTGTAATAAAATCCAGGGAAATCCGTTTGCATACCAGTTTGCATTGTGAAAATCCGTTTGCATACCAGTTTGCATACCAGTTTGCATACCAGTATGCATACTTAACGTCGATATTCAGTAAACTTGTTTTGGCCGTAACTTCTTCGTCTGAACTCGTAATGACCTTATTATTTTTGCATTCTCTTCCTCTTTATAGCTACGGATTTTCAACAACGATGATGCTAAACTTACAACCTTTAGGATCATTGGAGTACTTGGAAGTGACGAAGATTTCGAGTAATGTTGAAGATTAGGCATGTGGAAGTGGAGCTACAAAAGTTTATTTATCTATTTTTGTATTCCATATGTATTGATAGTTTTGTCACTAAAATTGACAAATGGGGAGATTGTTAGAGCATTGCTCGGTCGAACTCGCATGCGTTTCTATCTCAAGCATGTTTGTCAATGTTAGTGATCAAAACTATAAGTCTTGATTTCTAGTCTACTAGTAGCTAAGTCTTGGACTAGGATAGAAAGTGTAGTTGAGATCAAGACTCCATGGAAATCATCATACAAGACGAAGAACTACTCAAGGAACTGGTGGAACTTCATAGACTAAAAGGTATGGGGAGAGACTTGAACTTATCTATCACTCAAAAGTCTATCTACTCTATCTCCTATCTTGAGACAAAGTCGTTTGGCTATATAGACTATGATTATGCACATTTGCTATTTCGAGCCGAGTTTATCTTGCTTATCTATTTCTCGAAATATGTGTTGGTCAGCTTTCGCTTTAGCCAAGTTCATCTTTACCTAGTGACGAAAGTCATGTTATGTTTCAATCACTTGAAAATGGCTTTGACGAAAAATGGTTTGTGAATAACAACTATATAACGTCCTCTAAGAATGTTTCAATGATTGAAATGAGAGTTTAGATTATATAACCATGGAAGAATATAAACATTGTGTGGTATCACATATGTGTGTAAGTCCTTATTCTTTGAACCAAAGTATGCGTACTTTGTCAGCTCAGAAAACCTAACCAAGTCCGCGTACTGTCGGAAGTTCTCGACCCGAGAAAATTTGTTGGAGTTTATTAATTGAAAACAAACTTATTTCGGGTACTTAAGTCCGCGTACTTAAGTTGGTTATTTTCTAAAATGATTATTCGTGAACTTAAACTTATATAAACTAAGGAATGCAAGTTTGCAAACCGTGGCTATAAAGTGCATGAATCGATTCGAGTGAATCAAATCGTTTTTGTTTCAATGGTGTCTATTATAAAGATCTAAGCAATTGAACAACTCTCTAACTAGTTCATTTGAGTCATTTGAACTAGTTATGGTAAAGAAGAATATGGTTGATACGAAAGTGCTCATATGGCTAACTGTCACACGCCCATTTAATCGCCTAAAATTTTCATGGGACATGACCGGCAATGATTGTGGTTCAGTGATCATCTTCACCCAAAATCATTCAGCCTTGCTTACTTGCATCAAAGTATGTATCTTCCTTCACTCATAAGGCATTGCACAACGGAAGTCTTTTCTTCTTTCTCTCTAACTCTTCATGCCCCCATAAGCATAAGAGGTTCTGCCATGTACTTGAACGATTCTCACACAACATCAGCAACATAATGAACACAAAGATATACTGAAACAAACCCATTTTATTGCACTAAAGGAAGATTACAAAACTCGTCCATCACATGGACCAAAAACAGGCCATTCACCCTCTTGGTGAATGCCTAACTCTCTCAAACATGAGACTAATTCTCCTATGTAAGCCTACTAATTTTTCCCACTCCTTAGGACTATTTATACAACAAACTCACTAGACAAAACCGTGCACAACACTTGCACACGCATGGAACAACCATGTGTCCCATCAGGTAGTTTCCATAACCGCCAATCTGCGTTTCAAATGCCACCTTTTGTGTTGTCATGCAGATTGAAGCCACACTTGTCTTGAACGGTTAGGGACCCTCTACTAAGGCTATGAACTCATTTCATAACCCTTCAAACTTGTCTCGCACCTTTGGCACGCTTGTGAAGCCAATAATCAACTTATAACCGTCACTTGAGCCGTATTGCACACTTGTTGTGCCATACTGGATTCTGTCTTGCGCCAACGTTCATCCCTCTTGGCCCTGCATGCTTATCATTCGAAACTCATGCACGGACATTCCTTAAGCTTCAAACATCGATGCCAGCTCCTTAATCTCACTCTAGTTACTCATGCGTCATATATGCTTCACTTCGCCAATTAGCTTGACAATAGTAATGCAACTCTTGCATTACCAACTTGTTTGCATTATTCAAGCTTTTGCCAACCTTGAATATATTACATAGACCAACTCTTAGTCTATTCTTCACTCTTGCATCCTCCTTGAGCTTGGGCCAACTCAATTCCATGGATATGCATCGATGCCAACATCGCATGTTGCATCTGTCACTTTGGCCATGTCTTGCCAAACCTTCAATGGAGCTTCATTGTGTCGGCCAATAATCTCCATTACTTAGCCAAATGTGCTTTACAGTGTAGCGCCACTCTTGCGCTTCGCTGGCCCTGCAGGGTGCAACTATCTTAGTACTTGACGGTCTATACAGAATACCGCTATTATGGCTTGCGTTGCGCTATTATAGCTTACTTTGCGCTATTATGGCTTCGCATTGCACCATTACGGCGGAGTACTGATTTGTCCTGCAACTCTGTAACGCGCAATCATTGTGCGTCACTTGGAGTACCGTAATACTAACCATTTGGTTAACTACTGTTAAACCAACTAAATGTACATGTTTGGGTACAATTACACAAACCTAAAACATGCATTTCATTTGTGTGTAATAAGCTAAGTGTCGATCTAACGGTTGAAAGATATTAGCTTGAATCTAATCAGGTTTTCATCTAACAATGAATATTGAATGCTTTGTTACCAAGCTAACATTGATTGCAAACCCTGATTTGAAAGACTATATAAGGGAGAACTCTAGCAACTGGGAAACCTAATCCCCACACCTTCTGTGTGTTACTAGTTGCATAACTAGAGTCGATTCTCCTTTAACCTTAGGTTTCTTCTCGACCCCGTAGGTTAACGACTTGAAGACTTCATTGGGATTGTGAAGCCAGACTCAACTATTATCTTTGTAGTTGCGTGATCTGATCTTGCTGTTTCTATCGCGTTGAGTGCAATTAAAATAATTGGCTCGAGATTCTATATCTCTGATAGGCAAGATAGAAAAGTAATCACAAACAAACTTCGTCTCATCATTTGTGATTCCACAATAACTTGTTTCGCTAGTCGATTAAGTTTATTGTGAGGTGATTGATAATACTAGGCTGTTCTTCGGGAATATAAGTTCGGTTTATCAATTGGTTCCTATTCACCTTGATTTATCAAAAGACGGAACAAAAACTCTTGGGTATTTCTGTGGGAGATAAATTTTATTCAATCATATAGACTTTCCTGTGTGGGACAGATTTGTCTATCAAGTCTTCGACTTTGGGTCGTAGCAACTCGTAGTTGTGGATGAAATCAGCTAAGGGAATCAAGTGCGTAGTATCTTGCTGGGATTAGAGATGTAAGGAGCGCAACTGTACCTTGAATCAGTATGAGATTGATTAGGGTTCAAATACAGTCCAGACGAAGTTAATTGGTAATAGGCTAGTGTCTGTAGCGGCTTAATACAGTGTGGTGTTCAATCTGGACTAGGTCCAGGGGTTTTTCTGCATTTGTGGTTTCCTCGTTAACAAAGTTCTGGTGTTTGTGTTATTTCTTTTCCGCATTATATTTTGTTATATAATTGAAATATCACAGGTTGTGCGTTAAGATCAATCAATTAGAATATCCAACCTTTGGTTGTTGATTTGCATTGATTGACACTTGAACATTGGTCTTTGGTACCGTTCAAGTAACTCCTCTTATATTCAATCGGGCTCATGATTTCTATTTGCTTTGATTGCGATTGAATTAAGAGTTAGAGATATTAAACTCTTTGATATACTTTAATCTACATTGAGTCTGACTGTCTAGTTGATTTTCTAGAAAGTGTATTGGAGTAAGTCCTCTCAGATTTCCAAACGAATTATTGGGCGTGGTTGTTAGACCCCCGCATTTTCAATCGGTATCAGAGCAGGCAAACACATTAAAGATCTCATAAGTCTTTGTTTGTAGCGATCTGATATGGATAGTAGTGCTATCTCAATAAATGCACCACCAGATCCAGGGATTGCAGAATTTTCCTCTATGACTGATTTAATAAAATTTGTAGAAGAAATTATATCTAAACCTACACCAGGTTTAAAATCCCTTGAAGTGTTTTCAGGGCTTGAAAAGAAACTAGAAAGATTATCTCTTGATGTTGAGTTATACCTCCATAAAGAAAAAGAATATCTTGACAAGCTAAATCAAGTTATGAGGAATAATATTCATGTTGAAGTCAACATTGATTTACTAATCAGTGAGAGCAATGCTCCTCCTCTGCGTAATTCAATTAATTGTAACAAACTAAACGAATTACAAGAGGTGTTTAAATCTAAGTCATCTGAGTATATCACTTCAAAGCATGAATTGATTCATTTCTCAATTCCTGATACTTCCTATCAAGATAGTAGTATTGTCTTCTTTTATGAAGAAGCTAGGACGTCTCTTTTTATCAAAAGAGTTTCCCTTCGCAGTACTAAAAACTATCTGCAGAAACTGTTTTTTATAAGTTGGAAACAAGAAATAAGAAACACAAATCTTTTTGGGTTCTCTTGAAGTTCTTTGATAGACTTATAAAAACAGTTCATTGGGTGTTTCTCAACACTACAAGATGTAAGAGTTGCTGGAAAGAAACTCTTTCTTGGTGCCATGGTGAGCAAGACATTGTTCACCTCAACACAACTTGATTGTGTTGAAAGTGCATCCTCACCAAGAAATGCCATGTTATGTATACGGTGAGGGAAGCACAATAACTGGGGCACATATATGAAGTTGGGTATGATTTTGAATGTTGGTAACGTTGTAGAATTCGATCGGATTGTTCTAAAAAGGTATGTCTCTAAACTCGAACAAGTTTTATGATGATCTATGTACCTTGTGTATCGTTCATGTCTACCTAACTTGATCTGTGTTTAAGGTTCTTAAATGTTCCGGTTTGAAAATAGTTGTTCAGGATATTTTGGCCTTCATGGTACACTTCAGGTATGCATACCTGTTTGCATACCAGTTTACAAATGAGTTTTTGTAATAAAATCCAGGGAAATCCGTTTGCATACCAGTTTGCATTCTGAAAATCCGTTTGCATACCAGTTTGCATACCCGTATGCATACTTAACGTCGATATTTAGTAAACTTGTTTTGGCCGTAACTTCTTCGTCTGAACTCGTAATGACCTCATTTTTTTTGAATTCTATTCCTCTTTGAATTATCTTCAAAATAGAGATGAGAATTCCTGAATTTGGATGAGTTGAGAATGGTCCTTCTCCTGTCTCTTGTTTTTGAGTGTTTTGCTCCGTTTCGTCGCATTTGTTCTATTTCTCTTGGACTTGGGCACTTGGATTATTGGTGTACCTCTCTTCTAAGCTCTTTTTTAGATTTACAAGAATGTTGTTGGTGAATCAAAAAGAAGGAAGTTCAAGAATGGGCAGTATCACGCATTGCTATGGGATTCTTGAATGTTCACAACCATCTTTTGTGAACTATGGTGCATGGTCGTTAATGACTTTGTATCTTTGATAAGAAAATCTTTTTATACGCCTTTGGTAGCTATTCTTGGTGTAAATCCTGGCGAAAAAGATTGATTCTACCCTCTAAGGACAAAACATCTTATATAAGCATTACGAGTTTGTCTTGATGCCTCTTTTTTTTGAGAAGGATTACTAGAGTTTGGAATAGCCATTATTGTGAGTACACATATCTATGTCCAACGATTTTCATCTTCATGTTTTTAGATTTAAATTCTAAGTTTTTGGAAGATGATTTTTGCAATTTTAATCTTTATGATTTTATATATTGCAAATTATTATGGGGTATGTTGTTTACGTCCGTGAACCTGTGATTGTCCCATACTTGTTCAAAAGTTATCTCTATTATGTCGATATGAATGTATTGATGGAAGATAGAATGAACTTTTGACATTACAAAAGTTAAAGCCCTTTATGTCGTGTTTTAATAAAAAGAAAGGATAAAACTTTTGTGTACAAGGATTAAGTCTATTATATGTCATTGTGCAAATAGTGATGAAAAATAGATGAATCCTTGTCTATTCCGCAGTATTTGGTCGATCTCCGATCCACAATCCTTGTGCATATATTGTGTTATTCCGTAAGGTTTCTTATGTTGAGCACAATCTACTGAGTTGATTATTCTCTTATGATTAACTTAGTTGTTGCTCCGTGAGGTTCCCTATGTCGAACATGATCAACTAAATTAATCAGTCTTTTGGTTATTTTAGTTGTTGCTCCGTAAGTTCGCTTATATCAAGCACGACCAATTAAATTGATCGCTTTTTGTGGTTAATTTGGTTGTGTATTTCAATCGAATTAATCATGGATTATCTTGTGATTAATTTGGTTGTTATTTTTCGATTGAACTAAATATGGATTATCTTGTGGTTATTTCAATTGAATATTTTTGGATACAAATTCATCTTTTCATGTGATTTGGTTGTCCAAAAGAAATCCTTCTTTTCTTGTGAAAGTAAGGTCGCCTTTATTGTTCCTTCGGGGATGACATTTTATGGGGGAGAGTTCTTAATTAAACTTGTGCTTAATTGACAAATCTTTGTGGGGAGTGCGGCTGTGGAATATTATAGGAGTTATCTTGTATCTTAATAAACTCCTTGAGGAAAGCATTTAGCTTCGGCTGTATGATTGCATCTAAAAAGTTGATATGTACTTGCTTTTGGTCATGAAATGTCTCTATGGAAACATTAGGATCCCGTTTTCGTACCTTTGCCAATTTTATTGACAAAAGGGGGAGAATTAATGTGTAGTTCACACTACAAATACATATGGTTTTCGGATCATTATGTAAGGGGGAGTGGTTTCCATGTGAGATGGAGTATTGACTAAGGGGGAGTGATACATATCACCATAGTATTGTTGTCAAAGTTGTGATACAATTGGACTTTGATGTTGTATAATAATACTATATACGACACTGTATAACAATGATTGAGAATTCTTATTTTCTCATTGTTATAGCTACGGATTTTCAACAACGATGATGCTAAACTTACAACCTTTAGGATCATTGGAATACTTGGAAGTGACAAAGATTTCGAGTAATGTTGAAGATTAGGCATGTGGAAGTGGAGCTACAAAAGTTTATTTATCTATCTTTGTATTCCATATGTGTTGATAGTTTTGTCACTAAAATTGACAAAAGGGGAGATTGTTAGAGCATTGCTCGGTTTAACTCGCATGCGTTTCTATCTCAAGAATGTTTTTCAATGTTAGTGATCAAAACTATAAGTCTTGATTTCTAGTCTACCAGTAGCTAAGTCTTGGACTAGGATAGAAAGTGTAGTTGAGCTCAAGACTCCATGGCAATCATCATACAAGACGAAGAACTACTCAAGGAACTGGTGGAACTTCATTGACTAAAAGGTATGTGGAGACTTGAACTTATCTATCACTCAAAAGTCTATCTACTCTATCTCCTATCTTGAGACAAAGTCGTTTTGCTATATAGACTATGATTATGCACATTTGCTATTTCGAGCCGAGTTTATCTCACTTATCTATTTCTCGAAATATGTGGTAAGCTTTCACTTTATCCAAGTTCATCTTTACCTAGTGACGAAAGTCATGTTATGTTTCAATCACTTGAAAATGGCTTTGACGAAAAATGGTTTGTGAATAACAACTATATAACGTCCTCTAAGAATGTTTCAAAGATTGAAATGAGAGTTTAGATTATATAACCATGGAAGGATACGCGTACTGTCGGAAGTTCTCGACCCGAGAAAATCTGTTGGAGTTTGTGAATTGAAAACAAACTTATTTCGGGTACTTAAGTCTGCGTACTTAAGTTGGTTATTTTCTAAAAATGATTATTCGTGAACTTAAACTTATATAAACTAAGGAATGCAAGTTTGCAAATCGTGGCTATAAAGTGCATGAATCGATTCGAGTGAATCAAATCGTTTTTATTTCAATTGTGTCTATTATAAAGATCTAAGCAATTGAACAACTCTCTAACTAGTTTATTTGAGTCATTTGAACTAGTTATGGTAAAGAAGAATATGGTTGATATGAAAGTGCTCATATGACTAACCATTTGATTAACTACTGTTGAACCAACTAAATGTACATGTTTGGGTACGATTACACAAACCTAAAACATGCATTTCATTTGTGTGTAACAATCTAAGTGTCGATCTAACGGTTGAAAGATATTAGCTTGAATCTAATCAGGTTTTCATCTAACGCTGAATATTGAATGCTTTGTTACCAAGCTAACATTGATTGCAAACCCTGATTTGAAAGACTATATAAGGGAGAACTCTAGCAACTGGGAAACCTAATCCCCACACCTCCTGTGTTTTACTAGTTGCATAACTAGAGTCGATTCTCCTTTAACCTTAGGTTTCTTCTCGAGACCCCGTAGGTTAACGACTTGAAGACTTCATTGGGATTGTGAAGCCAGACCCAACTATTATCTTTGTAGTTGCGTGATCTGATCTTGCTGTTTCTATCGTGTTGAGTGCAATTAAAATAATCGGCTCGAGATTCTATATCTCCGATAGGCAAGATAGAAAAGTAATCACAAACAAACTTCATCTCATCATTTGTGATTCCACAATAACTTGTTTCACTATTCGATTAAGTTTGTTGTGAGGTGATTGATAATACTAGGATGTTCTTAGGGAATATAAGTCCGGTTTATCAATTGGTTCCTGTTCACCTTGATTTATCAAAAGACGGAAGAAAAACTCTTGGGTATTTCTGTGGGAGACAAATTTATTCAATCCTATAGACTTTCCTGTGTGGGACAGATTTGTCTATCAAGTCTTCGACTTTGGGTCGTAGCAACTCGTAGTTGTGGATGAAATCAGCTAAGGGAATCAAGTGCGTAGTATCCTGCTGGGATTATAGACGTAAGGAGCGCAACTGTACCTTGAATCAGTATGAGATTGATTAGGGTTCAAATACAGTCCAGACGAAGTTAATTGGTAGTAGGCTAGTGTCTGTAGAGGCTTAATACAATGTGGTGTTCAATCTGGACTAGGTCCCGGGGTTTTTCCTGCATTTGCGGTTTCCTCGTTAACAAAATTGTGGTGTTTGTGTTATTTCTTTTCCGCATTATATTTTGTTATATAATTGAAATATCACAGGTTGTGCGTTAAGATCAATCAATTAGAATATCCAACCTTTGGTTGTTGATTTGCATTGATTGACACTTGAACATTGGTCTTTGGTACCGTTCAAGTAACTCCTCTTATATTCAATCGGGCTCGCAGATTTCTATTTGCTGATTGCAGATTGAATTAAGAGTTAAAGATATTAAACTCTTTGATATACTTTAATCTAGATTGAGTTTGACTGTCTAGTTGATTATCTAGAAAGTGTATTGGAGTAAGTCCTCTTAGATTGCCAAACGAATTGTTGGGTGTGGTTGTTAGACCACCGCATTTTCAATATATATTTAAAATATTTATCTAGTCAAAAATCATCATTAAAACATATTTAAAATTATATAAACTAGTTGTGTACCCGTGTGTGGATGGCTGTTACATCATTGGCTACCTTATTTCGTGCGCACTCGATGTTATCTATAAAGAAACAATAAATCACTCTTCATGCATTTTTTTTCAATATGTAGATGCACTGTATTCTTACACTTTCATAGTGACCAAAAAATATTGGTTACAAAAATCCAAAAGATCTCAGAACTAAAGGAAACAAATGTCCAGCAATAGACCACTTTCAATGAATTGGTTTCCCTTTTACTGAGAACTCCCGTCTACATTGAACAAAAGGTAGATATTCTTTAGTGACCGGATTTTTTGTTATTTAACCTATCTCTTTTTCTTTTTTAGTACAATATCTTTTTAACTCTCTCTGATCTCGATTTCACTAAAATTGTTTTGCAAACTTTGCATTACTCCAGTCTAGATCAAAAAAATGTAGCGTTTTGAATATAAGGATCCTTTGGTCCCGATGCGAAACAGATGGAAGATCTATATACCGCACGTCACGTTCATATATAACCATCTCTGGAAAAGGATGTACAATACCAACCCATCTATCTATTTCCCAAAAGAATTCATTTTTAAAATACCTTGGTGTTCCAAGTTATGGCCATCAGCAATGTCCGTGTACAAAAAAAAAAACAATTACAATATGCTTCATTTAAGATCTTTTCTTGATATCAATACTATTTTTTTCTAATGGATTAAGTACAAAGAGACTAAAGAAATCGGTTATGTATACTTCATTTGACGGTCGTGCTCCAGGCCACAAATTACTTTCTATATCTATGATGTTGATTCTTGGTGGTTTATGAAGGATGAATATAACATCACTTGGTAACCCCACTGCACTCGAGTCAAGAAAATTCTGTAATCATCTTCGGCCTTTTCTGCAAAGCCAATATGCCCAAATTAATTTCTTTAGAAACAATCTCCATATTTGACGAAGTAGATCGCTTTCATCCAAAGCAATGCAAATCCAAATCCACCAAAAAAACCTAATTAGGGAATATGAAAACAGGTCCTGATAATTTTGTGAAACCATCAGACCGTTCAGAAAACCATAAAAATTGTTTAGAAAAAATTTTCTTTTATTGGATGATAAAATATGTACAAGGAAACAAACTCGATCCGTCCGGTAGATCTGAAAAATCAAACCAAAACCGGACGGATCAAGGATTTAAGTTTTTGAAGAAAGTAGTCTTTTTCTTTTCTTTTTTTTCTGATACAAGAAAAATATTTATTTATAGAGAATGGATGGCAACAGTTGGTTTATCCAAAAGGATTACATCTTCAATATCATGAGGAACCACCTCATCATACTCAAAAACAGACATAGTAGTTCTGGCTTTTTTTTTCAAGAAATCTGCTACACCATTTTTAAATCTCCTAATAAGACTAAAAGACCAACCAACATGACTTTCCAAAATAAACTTTATGTCGAGAATTAGCCCATAATTTCTCCAATGAACATATGAAGTTTGTTCATTGATAGAATTAACTACAGCCTCATTATCAGACTCAAACACTACGAAACCTAAACCTTTGCTCACAGCCCAGCACACCGCATCATTCATCGCAAGATATTTCAGTTGTTCCACTTCATGGTCTTCAATCAACCCTCCATCAAAGCATTTTCCTTTTGCTCCTCTGCAATCACCTGCAAAATCTCTCATAATTAGACCAATGCCACCCTTAAGAGTTTCCTTGACAAAAGAGGCATCTATGTTGATCTTATAGCAATCTCTGATAGGGGGATTCCAAGCTGGTACCTGCAAAACAGATGGGCTAGAAGACACATTACCATTAATAAGAGATAAACAATGACTACTTAAATTGAGTATTCCTTCAATAGAGAGATTCCTATTAGGCTTAACATTTTGAAAAACAAGGCTACACCTATCTTTCCATATAAACCAGATAGTTATCATAAGGTGGTAAAGCTTTTTCACAAAATCACCATTCCCACCTACCTGCTGCTGAGAAGCAGTATCGAACCAACTCAGAATCCAGTTCAATAAATTATCATGCCTAGCCAAAACATTATTCATATTCATATTAATACCTATCCATACAGATTTAGCATAATGACATTCCATAAAGAGATGGTTAGATGTTTCAAAGGGAAAATTACAAAATTCACAATGAAGATCAATATCATTTTTATATCCAGAGATCTTACTTCTATAAGGAACAATGTCTTTCAAACATTTCCAAACAAACAGTTTAACCTTATGTGGGAGCTTAGTTCTCCATAAAGCTATCCACACAGAACTGGGAATTAGATGATTTCCAAAAATTACATTAGTTCTACTACTAAGGATGTTATATGCACTCTTAACAGATAAAACTCCTTTTTTATCTGGAGTCCATATGAGTGTATCAACACCCATCTAAGGACATGCATAGAAATAATTTTAGATGCAGTATCAACAGGAAAAACATTACTGATCAAAACAAGATTCCGAGATCTTGTACCATATAAAAAGGTCGAAACTATAATAAGAGTTTGAGTGATAGCCAAACCTGTAATTGGAATAGGAGGAAAGTCTAACCCAACAACCCAACAGTCTAACCAAATATGGATTTTGGTGCCACATCTAACACACCAAAAACTATTATTTTTGATAATATCTCTGCATCTATGTATACCCTTCCAGATCCAAGAACTTGTGTCACTCTTGTTATCTTGATTTAGGAAACTAATATCTCTGAAATATTTAGCCTCCATAATTTGAACCCACAGCTCATTTCTATCAGTACTGAGCTTCCAAGCCAGTTTACAAATAAGAGCTTGGTTAAACAATTCTAGATTTCTAAAGCCAAGGCCTCCTAAATCCTTAGGTTTGTACAGATTAGACCAAGCAATGAACTTAATTCCCTTATTAGCCCTATGACCCCACCAGAAATTCCTCTGAAGTGAATCCAATTTCTTTATGATAGTAGACGGGATTTTAAAACACCCCATTTGATAAGTTGGAAGGGAGTTAAGGACAAATCTAATCATAGTGGACCTACCAGCCTGGTTTAAAGAAACACTTACCCAATTGTTAAGTCTAGCTTCAAAGGATTGGGCAATTGGATCAAAAGACTTCAGTTTAGAGCGACCAAGTAAAAGAGGGGCTCCTAAATATTTTTCAGAATCGTTAACAATAGTCATATCAAGTGCTTTAGCTAGATCAACACAATCTTCAAGACTAAGATTACCACTAAAATGCACACAAGATTTATTAAAATTTAATAGTTGACCAGAATACTTACCAAAATTATGCAAGATATCCAAAAAACTATCAATATGATTCATACTAGCATCACCAAAAATGAGGATATCATCTGCAAAAAGTAAATGGGTTATAGGAGGAGCTCTCCTGGAAACTTTCACACCTCTAATGACACCATTTCTCTCAGCATACATAAAACTTATAGATAAAAATTCCATGGAAATGATGAAAAGGTAAGGAGACAAAGGGTCTCCTTGTCTTAAACCCCTAGAAGGATTAAACTGTTCACATGGGGAGCCATTTAGAAGAACACTAATACTAGTGGTGGACACACATTGGAAAATCAGGTTGCAAAAGGTTTTACTAAAACCAAATTTTTCAAGGATTTTAATAAGAAAGTCCCACTCAAGCCTGTCAAATGCCTTTGACAGATCAAGTTTTAAAGCCATAGTGCCCGAAAATCCCTTCTTACGTTTCATGGTATGAATCATTTCATGAGCAATAATAATATTATCGTGAATAGCCCTACCTGGAACAAAAGCAGCTTGAAAAGGAGAAATAAGTTTCTTCAATAGAGGCCTAATCCTGTTTGCTAGAATCTTAGACACAATTTTGTAAGAAACATTACAGAGGCCTATAGGTCTAAAATCTGATGGCAATTTAGGATCCTTGGTCTTAGGAATGAGAGAAATGTAAGTTTTGTTCGAGCTTTTAGGCATAAAACCACATTCAAAGAATTTTTTAACCACATCAATGACATCTCTACCTACCAGATCCCATTGGGTTTGATAGAATCCAGCTTGAAACCCATCAGGACCTGGAGAGCTCCAAGCAGGCATACTCTTCACAACATTTTCAATTTCATTATCAGTAGGCATTGCAATCAAAAACTCGTTATCTACATCAACAAGAATAGCAGGAATAATATCAAACACATCATCAGGTAAGCATGGATCAGAGGTAGTACTAACATTTTTAAAATGTGCAGTGAGAATATTACCAATATCGGACACACACTATACCAAGTACCAAAGACAATCACAAATAGTATTAATGTTATTGACATGCAGCCTTTTATTCACAAGAGAGTGAAAATATCTAGTATTGTTATCCAAGTCAGAAATATTCTTATCTCTAGATTTTATTTTGTAAAATTCAGTTTGGATATTGTACCAATTTTTCAAGTCATTAGTAAGAGCTTTCACTCTGCTAATTTGCTCACTAGAACTAGAATCACTTTGGGCGTTCTCTAGCTGAATCTGAATATTTTTTATGTTCTGGTTGATATCACCAAACTCCATCTTGTTCCATTGGGATAAGGTTAGCCTTGCACTTTGTTGTTTAAGCTTAAGTTTAAATGCAGGGATACCATGCACATTCAAGTTCCAAGCAGAATCCATAGTAGCTCTAAAAGAATCATGATTAATCCAAGTACTAAAAAACTTGAAAGGTCTCCAAAGATTTCTAGGAATAGGGTCAGTAATCAAGAGAATAGGACAATGATCGGACCAATAAAATTCAAGTGTAAAAGCTTAGCTTGAGAAAATTTATGAACCAGTCATTATTACCTAGAGCTAAATCAATTCTGGCTCTCTTACTTCCTGTTCCAAAACTATTATTAGTCCAAGTATAGTCTTTTCCTTCAAAGCCAATATCCATAATACTTGAATCCCTAACTTTACTATGAACCCAAGAATCAGTGCTATTATCATTCCTATCTAAATGAAAATGAAGATCACCTATTACTAACCAAGGCTGAAAAACCACTTGACTAAGATCATGCATAAAATTCCATTGCTCTTTCTTTGGGTCAGAATATGTTGAACCATACATAAAAGATATCAAGACTTCAGGCTTACTAGAGTCTAGTCTAACAACAGCATGAATGATGTTATTGTTGATGGTGGTTTTTAGACAAGGGGTAAAATCGTAAAACCTCATGACCTAGTGTTACCCGCAACACATTAACTAAGAGCATTTAACTCAGGTGTGAATAATTAATAGGGGTATTTTTTCAAAATACCAGATTAGGGTTTTCAACACAGAACCCTAATTCCAAAACCGAGCCGCATACTGCGCATCATGGCAACAATGCCAAATCAAGCCGCACTCTGCGCACCATGGCAACCATGCCAAACCAAGCCGCACTCTGCGCACCATGGCAACTATGCCAAACCAAGCCGCACTCTGCGCACCATGCCAAACCAAGCCGCACTCTGCGCACCATGGCAACCATGCCAAACCAAGCCGCACTCTGCGCAACCATGGCAACCATGCAACCATGCCAAATGCCAAACCAAGCGCACTCTGCGCACCATGGCAACCATGCCAAACCAAGCCGCACTCTGCGCACCGTGGCAACCATGCCAAACCAAGCCGCACTCTGCGCGCACCATGGCAACAACGCCAAACCAAGCCGCATCATTAGCACCATGGGCAACAACGCTAAAACCAAACTCCGTGTCACATTCATTGGCAACCATGCCAAACTAAGCCGCTATGCCATTGGCGCATGCCAAATATAGCGCCCTAGGCTTGCAAAACGTGCAACTAGGTCAACATGGCCGTACGTGCCAATGGCACATGCCAATATGCTCGCTAGCGGCTTTTTCTACCGAAGCCACGGCCCTAACGGCCCCACATGCTATTGGCGCATGCCAACATGCTCGCTAGCGGCTTTTTCTACCAAAGCCACGGCCCTAACGGCCCCGCATGCTATTGGCACATGCCAACATGCTCGCTAGCGGCCTTTTTCTACCGAAGCCACGACCCTAACGGCCCCACATGCTATTGGCGCATGCCAACATGCTCGCTAGCGGCTTTTTCTACCAAAGCCACGGCCCTAACGGCCCCGCATGCTATTGGCACATGCCAACATGCTCGCTAGCGGCCCTTTTCTACCAAAGCCACGGCCCTAACGGCCACGCGTGCCATTGCCACATGCCAACATGCTCGCTAGCTAGTTTCCCTATCAAGGTCACGGCCCTAACGGCCACGCATACCATTGGCACATGCCAACATGCTCGCTAGCTAGTTTCCCTATCAAGGTCACGGCCCTAACGGCCACGCATGCCATTGGCACATGCCAACATGCTCGCTAGCTAGTTTCCCTGTCAAGGTCACGGCCCTGACGGCCACACATGCCATTGGCACATGCCAACATGCTCGCTAGCTAGTTTCCCTATCAATGTCACGGCCATAATGGCCACGCATGTCATTGGCACATGCCAAACACACATGCTGGTAGCTTAACTTGCAAACCGTGCAACCTACCACCAAGGCATTCCGCACATGCCATTGGCACATGCCAAACACACACACACGCGGTAGCTTAACTTGTAAACCGTGCAACCTACCACCAAGGTATTCGCACATGCCATTGGCACATGCCAAACACACACGCTCGGTAGCCTAACTTGCAAACCATGCAACCTACCACCAAGGCATTCCGCACATGCCATTGGCACATGCCAAACACACACGCCTGGTAGCCTAACTTGCACACCGTTCAACCTACCACCAAGGCATTCCATGCACATGCCATTGGCACATGCCACACGCGCCACTAGCACATGCCACGCGCGCGCCGTTGCACTCAAGATGCAACCAATACTCGAGACATCAACACAAACTGGGGATGCTTCTTTAGGGTTTTGGTTTGGCGGTCCAAAGATGCAACGTACACTACGCTCACTTTAAGAAAGCGTGAAAAGGAATAAAGCGGTCAAATAAAAGAGGAAATAATGGTGAAAAACGTTTTCACCCATTAAACCATGCGGTTACCACCTCCTCCCATTATTTCACCCTTTACTCTCTTCCTTCATGAGGCCAGGGCACGTTTCAATCTCGACTTGTATAAATAGGTCTTACCTATTTCTACCAGACAACAAGTCTCTGTCAGGAGAAAATACTACACTCTCAGAAAGGCAACTTTGCAAGCTCTCCCAAAAGCTTTCATCTCTTGCAAGCTTCCCAAGCTTCTACTTTCTGATACAAGTTGAGATACTACTCTCCTCAACACCTTTCTTTGCTTCCCTCCCCAAATCAACCCTTCTCCTCCACTTTGTGACCGAAGCAAGTCTGGAACGGCCATTTCTTGGTTTAGGCCGGACTTGTACGCATTGATCTCTCGAATCTATAAAGTGCTCACGTGCAGCACATTTGTTTAGGGTTTGAACCAGTTTCTCACTCACCTATCGGATTTACCTGAAATCGCGTAAACGATTTTTACCCATAAACAATTGGCGACCACAAATGGGGAGGATTGATCTATCGGCTACAATATCGATTGTCGATCTCGTTTTTCGACCCGGATGTCAAGATGGTAGGGGAAGGCGACTCAATCCGACTCAACTACCGCATTTCGACCCGGTTACTAGTTGTAAAAACTACACAAGAAAACTTGGGACTTGCTGAAGATGATATTACTCAATCGAAGATGCTACCAACGATTGGGGACTTGCTGGCGATGCTACCAGCAAAACCGCCATCAAAACCGCCTTTTACATGAAGAGGGGCGTGTTCGCAAAACCTATGAAGTGAGTAAATTCAGACTGGGCAAGATATACAATCTATTTTTAGGTTCTTAGTAAAACCGTCATACTACTTGAGTCTTGTGCCTATTGCTAGCAAACACTTTCATAAAAGCAATATTCTTTTCCCAAAACATAATCGAGTCATATTATCAAAACCATTCATCCCGAAATGATCCAATACCCTAAAAGCTACCAAATTGTCTATCAAAGATCAAGTTTTGAACCCGGACATCCAATATGTATTTCAAAAAAAAAAAAAAAACCTAAATGAAAGTTTAACGAGAAACGTTCAAGGAAAATCGTCCAACGTAAGTCTGCTCTTCTTGGAAAAAGTCAACTTTGCGTCTTCAAGAGCCGCACTCTTCATAGTCAACATCTTGGAAAGCTTTTCGAGTTCCATCTCTTGTCGGGCAATCTCCTCGGCGGAAAGGCTTTCGATTGCTACATCTTTCAACTTTTGGATCTCAGCAAGGCCTTCGACAAACCACGAAGTGTTGAACTCCTTTTCTACGCACACGTCGCGATGGTGCTCCCAGTCGGCAATAACGTCTTCAGAAACGGTGTGACCGGTCACCTCACGCATATCCTCGATGGAAGATAAAGCCTCTTCCACACGCTTAACCAGCGCAAATCGACTAGTGACTTTCTTGGTTGTAGCCATATGTCCGTGCTTCTCCCAGATTCTCGTGTGTACAACGCCTCATGCTTAGCCTAAGACGCTAAAGCCGCCAACCAAAGACATGACCTGGATAAGGAACCAAGTATGGGGGATCAAAAATGGCGCCTGCAAGTGGCCTCACGACTCGCAAAGGGTCTTCTTCCATGTCTACGGCAACAACTATCAGAGAATCATCCACCGTTTGAACCACGTCTGTGCCCGGTAATTGGCTAACTCCCATCTCCAAGTCACCGGCGGTGGTCACCAAAGGCAAGTTTTCGTGTGACTCCACCCCAGAATCGTCCTCCGAACCGGATTCCTCCTGCAAACTTGAGTTAGACATTTTCAAAAGAAGAAACAGAAGAAGAAGAAGAAAGAAAAGAAGCGCGAAACTCACCGAACCACTTCCCGAAGAAGAACCGGTCTTTGCCCGGAGGAATCACTCTCGCTTGTTGAACTTTCTTCTTTCTCCGACTCATCACCGCTATGAGTAGGCTCGTCTGCCGCCGAATTCCTTGAAGAAACTGCCGTCTCTCGGCAACGTGCAAGGGCAGCGAAAGCATTAACACTACCGAAGCCCTCAAGGAAACAAGACACATGTTCTCAGCCGAAATTCACGTGTTTTGAGACAAACCAATGAAGAGGCGACACATACCGGTTATTGGAAGAATCAAAGACACAAGAGCCGTGGGAGGATCTTGTGAAACCGTCCGAACCCGCCAAAGACGATTCTTCGTTCTCCGTTCTTTGGCCTGGGACTTTCCGAATTGCTAGGCAACTTTCGCTTGGGATCTCTCAACATTGGATACTTCTTCAAAACTGGCGGAAGGTTTGCAACGAACGTTTTCCACCACGTTATTCACAAAATCTCGGATCATAATAAACTCGTCGCACCAAAACTCATTATAGCCGAAGGTCGTCGAAGTTACTCTTCCCATTTGAAAGAAGGGAAGACGGATACCCGGCTCAAGAGCACTGGCGTCAAGGGCGACACGCAACGAATCCTTAGGGATCACCGGCCGGTAAACAAGAGGCACCCCTTGATCGAAACCCATATGATGAGCAGCACAGTCAATATTATAAGCAGCTATCTGGAAAGATCCCACGAAGAAAGACGGTATATAACCGGGCGAGCAGCTCTGAATGAACAGGTTTTCACCAACACTCAAATCGTCATTAGAAGACAAAGACGTGAGCGGAGCAGAAGCAAAGGTGTCCATTTGAGTCACTGACTTATGGATCGGCCCCATGGACGAAAATTGATTTCATGCAACTTATCAAGAAAACTAACCAAGCTCACGCCAACTCTTGGACGCCTGTTCACCCATCGAAGAATTCGAGAGCCCCCCAACTCACGGAAGCGAAGGCGGCGGTTTAGGAGCATACTTCTCGAAGTGCTCCCATAGCCGACTTGCGGAAAAGCAACGTGCACATATGAATCCACTTTCATGAAACCATTCGAAACTTGCATGTTTGCAACTAGGTGATCCGGATGCACATACGGGAACCAAGGAACAACTTGCCAATGGGAAGAACTTCACCCTTTGCCAACTTCACAACAATCTCTAACAGCTCTGGTCTTATTCCTTTCTTTTGCGGAATCAGTCATCAAAAATGTCTCTGGATAACCGAGAGAGCCAAAAATGCTTTGCGACATGAAGATCACTCGCTTTTACTCTTTTCATGCTCCAACTCGTCCGAAAACCATTGAGATATCCACCAACCGTAAGGGCACCTTTCATCCTCTTTCCGGGCAGAATCCTTCGACTTTGCAATGGAGTCTTTCCGAGCAAAATCCCCCAACTTAGCGGCCAGGTCATCCCGCATCTTCACCTCACTTTCGGATAATTGGATTCTAAGATTCCCGGTTACCGGAAGATGACCTGCATCTTCACCTCACTTTCAGATAATTGGATTCTAAGATTCCCGGTTACCGGAAGATTCAGCAAGAGAGCCACACTCTCCAAGGAGAAAGTTATCTCACCCCATCTACATATGATTGTATGGGTGTCCGAACACCATCCGGAGATGAAAGCAACCAAGCTCAGGATGTCCTTCCTAATCTGGAGATTTCTTCAAGTCTTGACGAGCATCAATGACCTGCGCTCGAGTCAAGTTGGTATTTATACGCTCCTCGCTCACCATGAACTCAACCCATCCGTCAAAAAGAACGCAATGGACTTTGACACATCCTGAAGTCAATGTTGGAAGAGGAATATACCCCTTTATGAAGACAAACCGAATGGTGCTCTCTCGGGCGAACCGAACGTGTCTTCCGTCATCCTCACCACCGGTTAGCAAAATTGGCACGAAACCCGGGTGATTCTTCCGAGCAGGGCGAGGGCTCTAGTGAAGAATTCATCATCTCGTGTTCGGTTTGGAATTATGAGCATCCTTCGACGAAGTGAAATGTGGTTCAGGTAACATCTTATCGAATTCCTTCATAACAATTTGGTAATAAGATATCTACACAAAACAAACGGAGAAAGACGAAGTTATCTCCCTGACACATAATCGTACCCAACAACAAAAAAAGGGGGGGGGAAGGAGGACGTATTTTATTCAGGTTCAAGACTATATACACGATATTTTACTCGGGTTCAAGACTATATACGCAGTATCTTTCTTCGGGTTCGAAACTATATACGCGGCATTCTATACGGGTACAAGTGTGTATACAGTATCCTTCTTCGGGCTCGAAAAATTATATATGGAGCATTTTTCTACGGATACACGCAGTATCATTCTTCGGGTTCAAATTATATATGGAGCATTTTCTACGGGTTCAAAACTGCACGCGCAGTATTTCTTTCAGGACCGAAATTCATATATGCAATATTGCCTACGGGTTCGAAGTCATATGAAGCACATATACAGTATTCTTCTTCGGGATTCATACAGGGTTCTCTACGGGTTCGAAATACACACGCAATATTTTCTTCAGGGTTCAAATATTTTTTCAGGACCGAAAATTCATATATGCAATATTCCCCACGGGTTCAAACAATATATGCAGTATTCCCTTGGTTGCATACGTACAATATTTTCTACAAGAGGCACGCCAAGGAATCATATGCAAGGATTGTGGAAGTGCCTACTCTTAAGGTTTATACCTATGTGGAAAAAAAAAAAAAAAGAAGAGAGAGAGAAGAGTACTCGAAGACATACCCGGAAGCTGGTTTCTCTTTGCCGCTAGCATGAAAAGAGGAAAGAATAAAGCGCATGGGCTTTATATATATATATATATATACATATATAGGCGTGAAAGACTTTGAAATAGGGAAGGATTTCCCTTTTCACCAAAATCACGCGTGTAAGAAACGGGCCCACAAAGGGTGCGACTTCCCAATGCCGCCCAAGTCACGCCTGCAAGCACGCAAGATTTCTACACTTTGTGCCGGTCCCACCAGCTAGCACACTCAGTTTCCCAATTCATGCCAACTTCCCAACGTCGTCCAAGTTGCACCGGCCCCACCAATTGCGTCGACCTCCCAATGGTCGCCCAAGTCACGCCCGCAAACACGCAAGACTTCTACACATTGCGTCTCGTAACACCCCGTGTTTTTAGCATGGCGCATGCTAAAAGATGCGCCATTTGCTTGTGATGAAGCTTCATCCAAAGCTTCCGCAGCGTGAAAAAAAGGTGGATTGGCTTAAGGCCAATACCGCGCCAAAAATGGTGCATTATGTTTGGCATTTGGCCAAGGGCCAATGTTGCATCATCATGATGCATTAGGCCGATTAGGTAGGTGGGTCGATCTTACAACGAAATCATTGTGCAATAAACGAAACAAATAAGACCGGGTGGTGCGCAATCATTGTACGCAATCGTTGTGTGTAATCATTGTGCAACATACGAGAATAAGTGGTGCACAATCATTGTGCAAAGACGGAACGAGTGTTGCACAATCATTGTACAAAAGAACGGAGACTCGGCAATCATTGGCGGTCATTCGAAAATTCATGGCAACGGCCATGAATAGTGAAGCATGTCAATATGCTCCCCTTTTCATACTTGTAGAAATTCCATTAAGACATATATAGGGAGGGGTAGTTGGTTGAAGGTGCATATGCGGACTATGTACCAAGTAAGCTTCATAGCTTAGTTTTAAGAGTATAAATGATGCCTAAGGCTCATTTATAGTTGCGTAGCCTTTCGAAGAGGGTATTTGATGCGTTGGCATCACTATGCCACCTGCGCGGACCCGATGATGCATAATCATTATGCATCTTGGCGGAATGGCCTATACGAACCAGGCCATTACCGTTTTTGCTAGGCCACATCCTTGCAAACGATTTGGTTTAATTTTTTCGTCCCTTCGTGGATGAACTACTGGTCTGTGCTTGATCCCTTTAGAGTAGGGAAGGGTACGTAGGCAGCCGCAATGAGTTGCAGCATTGCCGGTCCAGCACGTTGGCCCCTCATATCATCTAAGCTTGGTAGCTCGACGCAAGAGATGATTGTGGCCATACTTGATGAGGCTTAGTTGCATGCCAGTAAGTGGATGCTCATACTTCCTATCAAGTTATAAAGAGATGGTAAGCGAGGTAACGTGGGAAATGGCAAGGGCTTGGTGTGGCCTACGCTAAAGTCTAAGGCTTATGCCTGGACAAGACACGGCAATGTGACGGTTGCTCAGCTAGCTAGGAAATTCATTTATGAATTCCCTACGTAAAGGTAAAGCCATGAGACGCATGAACAATGCATTGGCATTGGCCTTATGGCCTTAAACCCTTTTGCGGGACAAGGGTAAGTTGGAACAGTGTGGAAGCTAAGTTAGCTGCGTCATGCTCCACGAGCATGCTTGCAAGGGCAATTGGACGTGCATTTGCCTAGCTTTGAGGCCCCTATCGTAGCTTCATCATGGCGCACCTGGGAGATTACTTGCGGGGCAACGCGCCAAAGGCGAAATTTTCCTGGTCCGTCACGATGGTATCGAGCAAGTTCCGAGAAAACTCTAGGGACTTGTGCGGAGTGGACTCATTGGTGAGTATTTTCCTTAACGGAAAAACTTTAAGTTGGAGAGTAGGCCAACTTATGCGCGGAAAGAGTTGGTAACTGCTATGCCAGTTACATTGCGAATCGAGTTGAGCTTGTATAAGTGATGTGAGTTTGCCAGGCCTCTGTGGCACCCCGCTTACGAGCATCCTAAGACCGTCTGGGACGGTGGGTAGACAATGGGACTGATCATCCCCACACGTTGGCACTGGCCAACGGTGTGCGTTGTCAGGCCCGGCTAGCATCCCACTTACGAGTGGCAACCCTAAAACCGTCGGGACGGTGGCTTGCATCCAACTGCACTGGCATTAGAAATTGGTCCTCACAAAGTGTTGCGTTGAGTTTTTCCTTGTCATTTCGATGACATCTTTCAACCTTGTGAACCTTAGGGACTTCTCGAGTGCGTAGTATGGGATGCGCATTCAGATACCTTGTCGAGATATCCTCTTGGCACCGCCAATTGCGATTCTTGGTTTAGTTGTGGGCACTTTTGGATCCCCAGGCGGTGGTATGGGACATGTGCTCGAGAAGGTCTAAATTGTTGTTCATGACAACTTGAAGAAACCCGTGATTTCGAGCATCGTGTGCGGGACTTTTGCTCAGAAATCCAACTCAAGAAATTGTCCACAATAGCTTTGGTTTTGAATTTCTGGGACGAAATTCTTTGAAGGGTGTGATAATGTAACACCCCGTGTTTTTAGCATGGCGCATGCTAAAAGATGCGCCATTTGCTTGTGATGAAGCTTCATCCAAAGCTTCAGCAATGCGTGAAAAGGTGGATTGGCTTAAGGCCAATACCGCGCCAAAAATGGTGCATTATGTTTGGCATTTGGCCAGGCCAATGTTGCATCATCATGATGCATTAGGCCGGTTGGGTAGGTGGGTCGATCTTACAAATAAATCATTGTGCAATAAAATGTAAACAAATCGAGGAAGACCGGGTGGTGCGCAATCATTGTACGCAATCGTTGTGTGTAATCATTGTGCAACATACGGAATAAGTGGTGCACAATCATTGTGCGGCAGACGGAACGAGTGTTGCACAATCATTGTACAACGTAACGGAGACTCGGCAATCATTGCTCGGTCATTCGAAATTCATGGCAACGGCCATGAATAGTGAAGCATGTCAATATGCTCCCCTTTTCATACTTGTAGAAATTCCATTAAGACATATATAGGGAGGGGTAGTTGGTTGAAGGTGCATATGCGGACTATGTACCAAGTAAGCTTCATAGCTTAGCCGGAAGAGTATAAATGATGCCTAAGGCTCATTTATAGTTGCGTAGCCTTTCGAAGAGGGTATTTGATGCGTTGGCATCACTATGCCACGGCGCTGACCCGATGATGCATAATCATTATGCATCTTGGCGGAATGGCCTATACGAACCGTGGCCATTCACCGTTTTTGCTAGGCCACACCTTGCAAACGATTTGGTTTAATTTTCCGTCCCTTCGTGGATGAACTACGGTGCGTGCTTGATCCCTTTAGAGTAGGGAAGGGTACGTAGGCAGCCGCAATGAGTTGCGGCATTGCTTAGGTCCGAAGACGTTGGCCCCTCATATCATCTAAGCTTGGTAGATCGACGCAAGAGATGATTGTGGCCATACTTGATGAGGCTTAGTTGCATGCCAGTAAGTGGATGCTCATACTTCCTATCAAGTTATAAAGAGATGGTAAGCGAGGTAACGTGGGAAATGGCAAGGGCTTGGTGTGGCCTACGCCAAAGTCTAAGGCTTATGCCCGGACAAGACACGGCAATGTGACGGTTGCTCGCTAGCTAGGAAATTCATTTATGAATTCCCTACGTAAAGGTAAAGCCGAGACGCATGAACAATGCATTGGCATTGGCCTTATGGCCTTAAACCCTTTTGCGGGACAAGGGTAAGTTGGAACAGTGTGGAAGCTAAGTTAGGCGCGTCATGCTCCACGAGCATGCTTGCAAGGGCAATTGGACGTGCATTTGCCTAGCTTTGAGGCCCGGATCGTAGCTTCATCATGGCGCACCGGGGAGATTACTGCCTGCGGGGCAACGCGCCAAAGGCGAAATTTTCCGGTCCGTCACAGCGTCGGTCCCACCAGCTAGCACACTCAGCTTCCCAACTCATGCCGACTTCCCAACGTCGACCAAGCTGCACCGGCCCCACCAATTGTGCCAGCCTCCCGATTGGTGCAAAACTACCAGAGGCAAGGATTCCAAATCCTATTTATAAAAGGTCAGACAAGCCTCCTTCAATTTTCCTCACGTTCTGCTGTTAATATTCTGTCACCATCTTATGCTTACCTCGCAACAAAGCCCCTGTTCCGAGCTAAGCAGGGGACTTAATGTTGATGGTGGTTTTTAGACAAGGGGTAAAATCGTAAAACCCCATGACCTAGTGTTACCCGCAACACATTAACTAAGAGCATTTAACTCGGTGTAAATAATTAATAGGGGTATTTTTTTAAATACCGTGATTAGGTTTTCAACACGTAACCCTAATTCCAAAACCGAGCCGCATATCGCGCATCATGGCAACAATGCCAAATCAAGCCGCACTCTGCGCACCATGCAACCATGCCAAACCAAGCCGCACTCTGCGCACCATGGCAACCATGCCAAACCAAGCCGCACTCTGCGCACCATGGCAACCATGCCAAACCAAGCCGCACTCTGCGCACCGTGGCAACCATGCCAAACCAAGCCGCACTCTGCGCACCGTGGCAACCATGCCAAACCAAGCCGCACTCTACGCACCATGGCAACCATGCCAAACCAAGCCGCACTCTGCGCACCGTGGCAACCTTGCCAAACCAAGCCGCACTCTGCGCACCATGGCAACAACGCCAAACCAAGCCGCATACTGCGCACCATGGGCAACAACGCTAAAACCAAACTCCGTGTCACATTCATTGGCAACCATGCCAAACTAAGCCGCTATGCCATTGGCACATGCCAAATATAGCGCCCTAGGCTTGCAAAACGTGCAACTAGGTCAACATGGCCGTACGTGCCAATGGCACATGCCAATATGCTCGCTAGCGGCTTTTTCTACCGAAGTCACGGCCCTAACGGCCCCACATGCTATTGGCGCATGCCAACATGCTCGCTAGCGGCTTTTTCTACCAAAGCCACGGCCCCACATGCTATTGGCACATGCCAACATGCTCGCTAGCGGCCTTTTTCTACCAAAGCCACGGCCCTAACGGCCCCACATGCTATTGGCGCATGCCAACATGCTCGCTAGCGGCTTTTTCTACCAAAGCCACGGCCCTAATGGCCCCGCATGCTATTGGCACATGCCAACATGCTCGCTAGCGGCCCTTTTCTACCAAAGCCACGGCCCTAACGGCCACGCGTGCCATTGGCACATGCCAACATGCTCGCTAGCTAGTTTCCCTATCAAGGTCACGGCCCTAACGGCCACGCATACCATTGGCACATGCCAACATGCTCGCTAGCTAGTTTCCCTATCAAGGTCACGGCCCTAACGGCCACGCATGCCATTGGCACATGCCAACATGCTCGCTAGCTAGTTTCCCTGTCAAGGTCACGGCCCTAACGGCCACACATGCCATTGGCACATGCCAACATGCTCGCTAGCTAGTTTCCCTATCAAGGTCACGGCCCTAATGGCCACGCATGCCATTGGCACATGCCAAACACACATGCTGGTAGCTTAACTTGCAAACCGTGCAACCTACCACCAAGGCATTCCGCACATGCCATTGGCACATGCCAAACACACACGCTGGTAGCTTAACTTGCAAACCGTGCAACCTACCACCAAGGCATTCCGCACATGCCATTGGCACATGCCAAACACACACGCTGGTAGCCTAACTTGCAAACCGTGCAACCTACCACCAAGGCATTCCGCACATGCCAAACACACACGCTGGTAGCCTAACTTGCACACCGTGCAACCTACCACCAAGGCATTCCGCACATGCCATTGGCACATGCCACACGCGCCACTAGCAGCGCCGTTTGCACTCAAGATGCAACCAACACTCGAGACATCAACACAAACTGGGGGATGCTTCTTTAGGGTTTTGGTTTGGCGGTCACAGCATGCGGCGTACACTACGCTCACTTTAAGAAAGCGTGAAAAGGAATAAAGCGGTCAAATAAAAGAGGAAATAATGGTGAAAACGTTTTCACCCATTAAACCATGCGGTTACCACCTCCTCCCATTATTTCACCCTTTACTCTCTTCCTTCATGAGGCCGGGCCAGTACGTTTCAATCTCGACTTGTATAAATAGGTCTTACCTATTTCCACCAGACAACAAGTCTCGGTCAGGAGAAAAATACTACACTCTCAGAAAGGCAACTTTGCAAGCTCTCCCAAAAAGCTTTCATCTCTTGCAAGCTTCCCAAGCTTCTACTTTCTGATACAAGTCGAGATACTACTCTCCTCAACACCTTTCTTTGCTTCCCTCCCCAAATCAACCCTTCTCCTCCACTTTGTGACCGAAGCAAGTCTGGAACGGCCATTTCTTGGTTTAGGCCGGACTTGTACAGATTGATCTCTCGAATCTATAAAGTGCTCACGTGCAGCACATTTGTTTAGGGTTTGAACCAGTTTCTCACTCACCTACCGGATTTACCGAAATCGGCAGAAACAATTTTTACCCATAAACAGTTATCAACAGCCGAAACGATGTCACAACTAATACCATCCTTCCACATTAGGATGAGACCACCAGCAAAGCCTACCCTATCTATACAGTCATAATTATGAAAATGTAAAGATTGGGCAATAAAGATCATCCTATTTTTATCGATTTTAGTTTCACAAAGAAAAATAAAATCAGGGTTTTGAGTTTTAGCAAGATTTTGCAACTGTTGTTTTGTAAACTTATTAGCAGTTCCTTGGACATTCCAAGAGAGAATTTTCATTTTTGCAATTTTAGAATAAAACACAAGAAGGTTAATCGAAGAGACTGAAGCAGATGCTTCTAGTACAAAAACTAGTGAACCTGGAGAAAATGTAGTGGGGCCAAAAACAAAAGAGAAACTAAAGTAAAAGGTTAAAAGTTGAGAAAGACAATAGAGGGAGAACAGGCCCCTGTGTAGCCAAATTATACCAACCAAACTGCGATAGTCCCCAGCACGGACACAAACCGAAGTAATATGTTTTGAGGTGCAGCAAAATATCTTGAGAAGAAGTGATAATGACAACAATAAAAACTTGTAGGATTGTAATCAAAGAAAGAGATTAGCGTACCTTAGGGTTTATCGGGTCAGAGGAGCAGAGGTTTAGATGTGAGGTATATGACTGTCATATATGTGATGAGTTTGTTTAATTAATTTTAAATTTTCAGGTTCAAAACGTTAACCAGAATGAATAAACTAATTATTATTGACTTCTAACGAAAGATCAAACAAACGAAAAGAGAAAACATGCAGTTGAAACAAGCTCCACAAAAATATGAATGTTTCTATTTAAACACAAAATAAAATGAATATGTCAAGATAAATCTCTAATTAGCCCAGAAATAACAAGGAAATTACTTAAAACTTAAGGAAGCCCAAAACAGAGATGGAATATTGCGAACCAATAACACTAGCAATTAATATAACAAATCGCTTACTAAGAGACTCCTATGATCTCCTGAAGTCAACTTTTAGCCTACCGATATTATCTCCTCTGATCTCCTAGAGAAGGTTAGACGAACCAGGATGCTAAGAGTGCTACAAAACCATTCAGATTATCAATCATATCCTAAAAGAAGTAACCGAGCCTTTAACCACCAAAAAGTACAACCAAAGATGTAGATAACCCCACTCAAAGCCTAAACAGTCAAGAAACATTTAAATAACTGGGAGATTGTCTTATTAACTCCAAATTACACCAAAAGAAGATTATGCAAAGGCTTTCTATTAATTAAACTAAGCCATCCTCCGAAGCAGAAGACCCATCTCATCATGTAAAGTACTCCAGAGAGAAAAGGGGAGAGAGAAAGGTAAACAATTGATACAATTTTATGGAATTTGTTGACTACGATTATTCTGATGACGGTTACTGTAATGATGATGATAATGGAACAGTTAACACAATAACTGACCAAGTCTATATATAACAATGCTCTTTTCTCATCGTCACTTAAAGTGAAAAATCGATATGCAATATTGGAAGAGGATGAAAAAGACGTGGCCACCTTAAACTCTTTGTGTAACTTCTAATGATCAAAGAGTAGAAGATGATCATATTGAGTGGAGTGTGTAAATCCTCCAAGAAACATATTAGAATAAACGAGAAGAATGCGATGAGTCAGTCGTGGCGCTTCAAAAGCTGGAAACGCAGAAATGGGTTGATTCCTGGTGTAAAAATCACGATCCCATTCAACAATTGACCACTGGGAGGGTCGCCGATGAAGATGGGTTTTGGATTGTAAACATAGAAGGTTTCTTCAGAGAGAAACGGAAAGCATGCAGGATATGGAGTCATTTATTTCCATGCTTATAATCGCAGAGTCATCATAGTAATTTATATTTCCAAGACGTTTTTTTTTCATCCTAGTGATTTATCTTAACTTTCGCATCTCATTTATGTGATCAACCTAATCTATATTTCATCGACTTGTACCCATACTAAATAAGTTTAGCCTAGTTTATATTTCCTTGTGTATATGCCTCTATTGCTCTCAAGATATTGCAAACATACTCAAAATCGCAAATGCCTAGAATGTTAAGCTTTTGAACATTTGTAACTTTACAAAAAAAAATGGTGCAAGTGTTAATTCCACGGAAGTAGTAACATCAGATATGAATGTCTAGAGTAGGGGAAACAAGAGTTTTTCCAAGACCGCCATCAGGGGAAAATTTTTAAGCATGCAAATTGGTACTCGAGAGAGAAGCAGGAAGCAAAATCTCCCCAGCTTCTGGTTCTCTAGTTTTGAGGGACCAAAAACCTTCTGATGGGGAAAGTCTGATCCGTATAAGCTAGCCTATTAGAATACCCTATACCTAGATTCAAAATACCACTGAATTATTCTTCAACTAATTCCTTAGATAGATTCCTATTCTTAGAAGGAAGATTACAAACATGCGTGGATTTTTATCCTAATTTGTGTATTATTAATTTTTGCACAGACCTCGTCTATAAATAGGGACCTAGGAGCAAGTAAAAGGTTACAGGCACAAGGCTAGAGAAATACAAGCAAAAAACAAACCATGAGTAAGAAACGACACCTAGGGCGCAGAAATTCCTAAAAGGTAAACGTAATAATATTCTTTCAAACAAGCGGTTGCTTTTCTACTTTTGTTCGTTATTATGTATCTAAGAAATCGGGTTCTAGAACTAATCATATACACAATCGTAAATTCACACACAATCATATATACACACGACACACAAACTATTCCCCCCAAGGCCGAACTCTTGCACTCCATTAGAGCAAGATATTGAAAATGCGTTCTCAAAAATAATAAATAAAATAAATTGGCAATAAGGATAATCAAATCGTACTAGTTACGATTTTCCCTTTACAAGTGCCCCACAATCTGTTTGGTTTTAAAACTAAATAAATCAACCCATTCATCGACCAAGGGGGGGAAGTTTAATTATCCTGCAAGACATAAACTCATACAGATTTCCAAACAAACCTCGACATTTCAGTAGCCCAAAACACATTAGAGATCTAACTTATAAAGAATACTACTAAAGAATCTTCTATATGATTAGAAGAACATTGATATAACTCCTATGGCAGAAAATACTTTGAAGGAAAACATTCCAACACTCTAAGAAACAAAAAAATAAAGTTAATACTTTTATTCCATCTCTATCTATCATACCGGTTCCAGAATCAATCATACCTTAAGCTTAAGGGTATTGACTAAGTCAGACTATATTACTAATTAACATATAGTAAACTTCATCATACCTTGAGCTTAAGGGTCTTGACTAAGCTAGACTATATTGATAGTTCACATATAGTAAACTGTAACAATGATATATTTCCATGATTATGATCACATAGTAATAATTATCTATATTTCCAAGACGTACTTTGTCCTAGAGATTTATCTTAACCATCACATCCCATTTAAGTGATCAACCTAATCTATATTTCCTCGACTTGTACCCTTATTAAATATGTTTAACCTAGTTTACATTTCCTTGTAGATATGCCTCTAATGCTCTCAAGCCATTGCGAGATATACTCAAAAGCGCAAATGCCTAGAATGTTAAGCTTTTGAACCTTTGTAACTTTATAGAAAAAATGGTGCAAGAGTTACTTCCACGAAGTAGTAACAGAAGATATGAATGTCTAGAGTAGGGGGAAACAAGAATTTTTCCAAGACCGCCATCAAGGGAAAATTTTTACGCATGCAAATTGGTACTCGAGAGAGCAACACGCAAGCAAAATTTCCCCATCTTCTTCGGTTCTCTAGTTTTGAGGGACCAAAACCTTCTAGCTTGTTAGAATACCCTATAAGTTTGATCCGTATAATTCTAGCCTATTAGAATACCCTATACCTAAATAGGGACCTAGAAAAAAACGAGCAAGTAGAAGGTTACAGGCACAAGACTAGAGAAATACATGCAAAAAACAAACCATGAGTAAGAAACGACACCTAGGGCGCAGAAATTCCTAAAAGGTAAACTTAGTAATACTCTTTCAAACAAGCGGTTGCTTTTCTACTTTTGTTCGTTTTTATGTATCTAAGAAATCGGGTTCTAGAACTAATCATACACACAATCGTAAATTCACACACAATCATATATACACACGACACACAAACTATTCCCCCTCCAAGGCCGAACTCTTGCACTCCATTAGAGCACGATATTAAAAATACATTCTAAAAAATATTAAATAAAATAAATTGGCAATAGGGAAAATCAAATCGTACTAGTTACGATTTGCCCTTTACAAGTGCCCCACAATCTGTTTGATTTTAAAACTAATTAAATAAAGCAATCCATTCATCGACCAAGGGGGGGAAGTTTAATTATCCTGCAAGACATAAACTCATACAGATTTCCAAACAAACCTCGACATTTCAGTAGCCCAAAACACATTAGAGATCTAACTTATAAAGAAATACTACTAAAGAATCTTCTATATGATTATAAGAACATTGATATAACTCCTATGGCAGAAAATACTTTGAAGGAAAACATTCCAACACACTAAGAAACAAAACAATAAAGTTAATACTTTTATTCTATCTCTATCTATCATACCGGTTCCAGAATCAATCATACCTTAAGCTTAAGGGTATTGACTAAGTCGGACAATATTACTAATTAACATATAGTAAACTTCATCATACCTTGAGCTTAAGGGTCTTGACTAAGCTAGACTATATTGCTAGTTCACATATAGTAAACTGTAACAATGATATATTTCCATGATTATGATCACATAGTAATAATTATCTATATTTCCAAGACGTACTTCAACCTAGTGATTTATCTTAACTATCACATCCCATTTAAGTGATCAACCTAATCTATATTTCCACGACTTGTACCCTTATTAAATATGTTTAACCTAGTTTACATTTCCTTGTAGATATGCCTCTAATGCTCTCAAGCCATTGCAGATATACTTAAAAGCGCAAATGCCTAGAATGTTAAGCTTTTTGAACCTTTGTAAATTTATAAAAAAAAATGGTGCAAGGGTTACTTCCACAAGTAGTAGTAACAGAAGATATGAATGTCTAGAATAGGGGAAACAAGAATTTTTCCAAGACCGCCATCAGGGGAAAATTTTTAAGCATGCAAATTGGTACTCGAGAGAGCAGCTGCAAGCAAAATTTCCCCATCTTCTGGTTCTCTAGTTTTGAGGGACCAAAAACCTTCTGACGGGGTAAGGCTGATTCGAATAAGCTAGCTTGTTAGAATACCCTATACCTAGATTCAAAATACCACTAAATTATTCTTCAACTAATTCCATATATAGATTCCTGTTCTTAGAAGGAAGATTACAAACATGCGTGAATTTTTATCCTAATTTGTGTATTATAAATTTATGCACAGACCTCGTCTATAAATAGGGGCCTACGAGCAAGTAGAAGCTTACATGCACAAGGCTAGAGAAATACAAGCAAAAAACAAATCATGAGTAAGAAACGACACTTAGGGCGCTGAAATTCCTAAAAGGTAAACGTAGTAATACTCTTTCAAACAAGAGGTTGCTTTTCTACTTTTGTTCGTTATTATGTATCTAAGAAATCGGGTTCTAGAACTAATCATACACACAATCCTAAATTCACACACAATCATATATACACACGACACACAAACTATTCCCCCTCCAAGGCCGAACTCTTGCACTCCATTAGAGCACGATATTAAAAATACATTCTAAAAAATAATAAATAAAATAAATTGGCAATAGGGAAAATCAAATCGTACTAGTTACGATTTGCCCTTTACAAGTGCCCCACAATCTGTTTGATTTTAAAACTAATTAAATAAAGCAATCCATTCATCGACCAAGGGGGGAAGTTTAATTATCCTGCAAGACATAAACTCATACAGATTTCCAAACAAACCTCGACATTTCAGTAGCCCAAAACACATTAGAGATCTAACTTATAAAGAATACTACTAAAGAATCTTCTATATGATTATAAGAACATTGATATAACTCCTATGGCAGAAAATACTTTGAAGGAAAACATTCCAACACACTAAGAAACAAAACAATAAAGTTAATACTTTTATTCTATCTCTATCTATCATACCGGTTCCAGAATCAATCATACCTTAAGCTTAAGGGTATTGACTAAGTCGGACTATATTACTAATTAACATATAGTAAACTTCATCATACCTTGAGCTTAAGGGTCTTGACTAAGCTAGACTATATTGCTAGTTCACATATAGTAAACTGTAACAATGATATATTTCCATGATTATGATCACATAGTAATAATTATCTATATTTCCAAGACTACTTCGTCCTAGAGATTTATCTTAACCATCACATCCCATTTAAGTGATCAACCTAATCTATATTTCCTCGACTTGTACCCTTATTAAATATGTTTAACCTAGTTTACATTTCCTTGTAGATATGCCTCTAATGCTCTCAAGCCATTGCAGATATACTCAAAAGCGCAAATGCCTAGAATGTTAAGCTTTTTGAACCTTTGTAACTTTATAGAAAAAATGGTGCAAGAGTTACTTCCACAGAAGTAGTAACAGAAGATATGAATGTCTAGAGTAGGGGAAACAAGAATTTTTCCAAGACCGCCATCAAGGGAAAATTTTTACGCATGCAAATTGGTACTCGAGAGAGCAGCCGCAAGCAAAATTTCCCCATCTTCTGGTTCTCTAGTTTTGAGGGACCAAAAACCTTCTAACGGGGTAAGTTTGATCCGTATAAGCTAGCCTATTAGAATACCCTATACCTAAATAGGGACCTAGAAAAAAAGTAGAAGGTTACAGGCACAAGACTAGAGAAATACAAGCAAAAAACAAACCATGAGTAAGAAACGACACCTAGGGCGCAGAAATTCCTAAAAGGTAAACTTAGTAATACTCTTTCAAACAAGCGGTTGCTTTTCTACTTTTGTTCGTTTTTATGTATCTAAGAAATCGGGTTCTAGAACTAATCATACACACAATCGTAAATTCACACACAATCATATATACACACGACACACAAACTATTCCCCTCCAAGGCCGAACTCTTGCACTCCATTAGAGCACGATATTAAAAATACATTCTAAAAAATATTAAATAAAATAAATTGGCAATAGGGAAAATCAAATCGTACTAGTTACGATTTGCCCTTTACAAGTGCCCCACAATCTGTTTGATTTTAAAACTAATTAAATAAAGCAATCCATTCATCGACCAAGGGGGGAAGTTTAATTATCCTGCAAGACATAAACTCATACAGATTTCCAAACAAACCTCGACATTTCAGTAGCCCAAAACACATTAGAGATCTAACTTATAAAGAATACTACTAAAGAATCTTCTATATGATTAGAAGAACATTGATATAACTCCTATGGCAGAAAATACTTTGAAGGAAAACATTCCAACACACTAAGAAACAAAACAATAAAGTTAATACTCTTATTCTATCTCTATCTATCATACCGGTTCCAGAATCAATCATACCTTAAGCTTAAGGGTATTGACTAAGTCAGACTATATTACTAATTAACATATAGTAAACTTCATCATACCTTAAGCTTAAGGGTCTTGACTAAGCTAGACTATATTGCTAGTTCACATATAGTAAACTGTAACAATGATATATTTCCATGATTATGATCACATAGTAATAATTATCTATATTTCCAAGACGTACTTCGTCCTAGTGATTTATCTTAACTATCACATCCCATTTAAGTGATCAACCTAATCCATATTTCCTCGACTTGTATCCTTATTAAATATGTTTAGCCTAGTTTACATTTCCTTGTAGATATGCCTCTAATGCTCTCAAGCCATTGCAGATATACTAAAAAGCGCAAATGCCTAGAATGTTAAGCTTTTTGAACCATTGTAACTTTATAAAAAAATGGTGCAAGAGTTACTTCCACAGAAGTAAGATATGAATGTCTAGAGTAGGGGAAACAAGAATTTTTCCAAGACCGCCATCAGGGGAAAATTTTTAAGCATGCAAATTGGTACTCGAGAGAGCAGCTGCAAGCAAAATTTCCCCAGCTTCTGGTTCTCTAGTTTCGAGGGACCAAAAACCTTCTAACAGGGTAAGTCTGATCCGTATAAGCTAGCCTATTAGAATACCATATACCTAGATTCAAAATACCACTCAATTATTCTTCAACTAATTCCATATATAGATTCCTATTCTTAGAAGGAAGATTACAAACATGCGTGAATTTTTATCCTAATTTGTGCACAGACCTCGTCTATAAATAGGGACCTACGAGCAAGTAGAAGCTTACATGCACAAGGCTAGAGAAATACAAACAAAAAACAAATCATGAGTAAAAAACGACACCTAGGGCGCAGAAATTCCTAAAAGGTAAATGTAGTAATACTCTTTCAAACAAGCGGTTGCTTTTCTACTTTTGTTCGTTATTATGTATCTAAGAAATCGGGTTCTAGAACTAATCATGCACACAATCGTAAATTCACACACAATCATATATACACACGACACACAAACTATTCCCCCTCCAAGGCCGAACTCTTGCACTCCATTAGAGCACGATATTGAAAATGCATTCTCAAAAATAATAAATAAAATAAATTGGCAATAGGGAAAATCAAATCGTACTAGTTACGATTTGCCCTTTACAAGTGCCCCACAATCTGTTTGATTTTAAAACTAAATAAAACAATCCATTCATCGACCAAGGGGGGGAAGTTTAATTATCCTGCAAGACAAACTCATACAGATTTCCAAACAAACCTCGACATTTCAATAGCCCAAAACACATTAGAGATCTAACTTATAAAGAATACTACTAAAGAATCTTCTATATGATTAGAAGAACATTGATATAACTCCTATGGCAGAAAATACTTTGAAGGAAAACATTCCAACACTCTAAGAAACAAAACAATAAAGTTAATACTTTTATTCTACTTGAGCAGTTATTCTATCATATCGGTTCCAAATTCAATCATACCTTAAGCTTAATGGTATTGACTACGTCAGACTATATTACTCATTAACATATAGTAAGGGTATATTGACTAAGTTGAACTATATCACTCGTTCACATATAGTTTAATGGTATAGTAAACTGTAACAATGATATATTTTTATGATTATGATCCCATAGTTATAATAATGATTTATAGTATTATATTTCATCTTTGTGATTTATCTTAACTTTCGCATCTAATTTTTCCTTGTTTTGTACCCTCACTAAATCAATTCAGCCTAGTCTATGTTTCCTCAGACTTGTGTATCTCGTTTTAGTGTTTTCATTTTGTCTCTTACTAAACTAGTTCATTCAAAACAAGCATATGAAGTAAAAAAATAAATCCACTAACAGGAGATCGCGGGAGTTAGAGATCTTACCTCAGATTCTTCTTGGTAGGGATTCATACGCCGAGCCGAGCAGCCATCTGATTGATATCCATACTTTTCTCCTTCATCGAACTATTACAATGGCCAAATAAAAACAGTCCGCCAATGAAAACTACCTAACTAATAAACTTTACAACAGTCTCTAAAAAGCATATTACTGAAGGAAAAAAAAAATTGGCTTCTTTCTGTTTGCCTTGTTCTTTAAATTCTCTCATATTTTGGATCTGCAACAAAAATTAGAAATAACCAAAAATCCATGAGATTAAATTACAGAATTAGAAAGGGAAATCTTAAAGACAAACTGGAATAAATAATACACTTCAAAAAGGCCCTTGCGTTCAAAAAGAATCATGAGTGGGATGTAACAACCTCAAAAATATTTCGATCTATTCAAGATGTTAAATCCATTCTTCAGAATATTAATTTGACCAAACTTTTATTAAATCCCGACAAAACTTGGCAGCACCTAGCCTTAAGATAGACATTGAGACCAACTACTCAACAGATTCTCAATCAAAAAAACACTGCATATGAAAATAAAGACTTTCAAGTCATCGAACAATAGCATTACCTTCGTTTGAGGAATTTCCTTCACTGCTGACTGTTCTATACCCAATTTCTTCACAGGTACCACCAGAAGTAGCATTTGATTGCTAAGATAGCATCTGTCTTGCGATCAAGCTCACCAGTGTCAAGAAGATGGATAGAGGGGCTATGGATATCCGCTGATCTGCAATTTAGAAAGTCAAAAATAGTTTAGTACTCACAGAGAGACAAGAATCAAAAGTCTAAATATGATACACATTTAATAACCTGAATCTGATGCTTGTTCTAGGCGGTCATGTTTGAAATGGTCAAAAGCATCATTCTTGATGCTCTTAGAAATTAAATTACATATGATTAAATAAAGAGTATTGGCATGCAGCATTGAAAGCTTATTTTAGTGAGGGGAGTGGATGCTGCACAAGCCTCATATTATTGTTGTTCAGGTACTAAGATTGAGATAAAACAGGTGCAAGCCTATGATAACAACTGATAAAAAGGTACGTTAACCAGAACAGTAGAGATTGTAAAAAAAAAAAAAAAAAACTTAACATTAAATTAGATTTACTCTCTTTCACACAATAAGAAACAAAAGCAAATAAGATATCACTACTACGTATTGATCTACTCTCTGGTTTGCTAAAATTTATGGTTCAGTACTTCAGCTATAAACTGTACTAATATCGTTTACCAAGCTAGAATTCAAGTCACTCAAGTAAGCTTACCTTTTTTTAATGAAATTTCAGCAACACTGCGTCGTCGAAGAATCTGTTGGTTTCCCATTATCTTCATAAATATTTTTACTCTGCAAAAATACGAGACTCATGGGGTTCAAAGGCAAGATATTTGTATGTATATTGAAAATTTTTGAATCTTGCAATCGCCATAATTAGATAATTTTTTCTATATAAAAAGCAAAATACTCGCCCGTTTATGATAACCATCCGTAGCTATGACAAGAACAGCATAGCAAAAGACAATAAAATAGCAAACAGATACATTACCAAATGTCGCATAATCAGCTATATCATTATCTTTGAGAATTGAAGGTAGAGCTTGCACTTCTTGCAATTGAAGCAATGCACAATGTGGAAGGTGTTCTATTTGTGCACCACTTCTTGTTAAATACACAAGCTAAGTTCATCGAAAACAGATAACGAAAGCTTTACACACCTCGGCCATCTCATTTTCTCTTTCTCCACAACCCACGTAAACCACAGTGTCTGAATCAGAGTACTGCATAAAAAGAGAGAAACTGCCTTATAACAATGAGTCAGATAAGAGTTTCTAACATCTACAGCACCTAAATCAAGCACAGACAAAAAAACCCACCTTAGAAAGAGCTTGACTAATGACCGTCTTTTCACAACAAAATTCCCCAGGAACGATACATGTACCTCCAAGAACTGAGGGCAAAAGAGCATTGAGAACACGCTGCATGTAGACCGATCATGACATGATTCATTGGGCGGGACTCTGCAAAAAATGATGCAAGTCGTCACCTGCCCAGTTAGAAGAGGTACATCAGCGGCAAGTTTTAATGCAACAGGTCTTGGAGTACGGACAGGCCAAGTCTGGACAGATTGATATCATAAATCATGAAGCCACACATACCAGCTGAAAACCTAATTCAAAAATAAAATCATTATTTTTGAAGTATGCACGTAGTGAGGATAAAGAAAAGAATGTAAGCAAACCTATGATAATTGTGTCGAAGTGGCACATATCTAGCACATCAACTTCAGCCAGAGCACAGCCAAAAAGATCCATTTGCCGTCACTCAAAAAAGTTGTGATGCAGCAATGATTTTACTCGGACATGGGGAGGAATATCTTTTTTGTCATCTTGAACCCAGCGCCCTGTAAATCAAGTATTGCAGCATTCGTTTCAGCAGCATACATCAAATTTAAGATACTCCTTCAAATGCACATGCAATAAAAGGGAATTGCTTAACATACTCCACACTTGAAATAGTGCGGAGCATTTCAGAAATGATGCCATGTCCCGAAAGCCGAAAGTAATTCTTAAGAAATCCAACTTCTGCTTATTTTTACTATTTTGTCATCAAGAGGATATTAAACCTTAACATTACCACTCAACAGCAGCATGGTACTTTCAAAGTTATCCTCTATCTTGTTGAGGTGCATTTTCTCGCTTATAAAGGTATAAATATAACTAACACTGCAACAATATGACACTTCCCTGGAATCCATTTACTTGGTGCGCGCTTCAAGGTTCTTACACACAGATCGAAACAAAAACGAAAAACAAATGTCACACATGCACGAGTGTAAATGGTTCAACATCCTTGATAATGATACAAATATTAGAAGGAAAAAAAATTATGCAAAGGTTCATTAGTAGGTGGGGCTTCATATATATTCATAGTATTTGGAAAGGTTGAACTCTTTAACCTAGAATGCTTGCATGTTGATGACTTGATGAATGATACGTTGTTTTTTTTTTTGTTTGGCAATTAAAGACCAACACCACAGAATCTCATGCTACTTCACTGGCAAGTATGAAAACAACAGAACAGGTCAAGAGCATACCTGAAGAAAGGTAAGACCTGAGAAGCAATATTTTAGATATAAGCATCCTGTACCTATTAGCAGAGTTCATTAGGAAACACAAGTTACTTAGAGAACGGAAATTGTGGAAAAAAATTATTGTCAAGTTACATTAAAATTTTATGAAATGAAAAATTTACGAAAACCTAAGAAGAATATCTAAGTTCATAAATGCCTATGATAAACTCTCGTGGAAGTAACTAAGGTGAAGGATAGGAGAAAGTTCCTAAAATGCGTGATTATATTATGCAACGAGGAACAATTATACAACATAAAACGGCAGAAAGCTTAAACCACACAAATCAACCAATGATTAACATTAAAATGGCCTAAAGCATGTACGGTCAAAACAATTAATTCTCTAATTCGTCCCCGATATTCCATTTTCGTTAAGAGAACTGTTTTTCCTGCCAACTGATAGTAAAACAGAACAATTTTTGAACATAAGAATTTATTCAGCAGTTGTTTACCATGCAACCACATTGATGCAATGTTCATTGTATTTTAAATTATTTTCTAATTTATTTGGGGAAAACATGGAATTTCCTTTTTCGAATTTGAACATACATAAAGCTTACCTGTCTTTGGAAAATAACAATGGCTTCTGAAAGACAATTTTTTTTTTTTAACTTTCTGACACTAACCTTAAGTTGGGATACTATGTTCATTTAATCCAAGGATACCATGTTCATTTAATCCAAGGATACCATGTTTATTTAATCTTAGTCACAGAGAGGTGAGTGGTGAAACTCCTTGGCAAAGTACTTGCATTTTATCTTAAGTTTATGTCAGTGACATGGAGGTTTAAAGTGTTTTCAGAGATCAATCATACAAGGATGCAGATAATTGTAAATTAGCCCATCTATTAGCACATTCAGCAGAAAACGATAAGTCAAAGAAGGATACCCAATGGGAAGTGCATTTTCTCTTTTGCTACTCTGTACAACAAGCAAAAGTTCCTCAAGAGGTGCTTTGTAATCATCTAATCCTTCGTTGAACCAAAATAAGAGCTCCATACAGTCCATGATCTCGGCACAATCTTACTACCTATGATACAAATTCAAATTATAAGATTTAGTGATTTAATAGGATAATTATAAATCAGTCCAAAGGGCTTTAGAATTTAATAGGACTGACTATTCAATTTTACTAGATTCAAAAATACCTTGGTGCACATATTACCTGATTGAAATCCAATGATGAAATGTCCATGTGAAGAACAGACTGTTCATCACGTTCGCAACTGTCCTTTGCTGCTGTAATGTTGAACCAGTGCTTGCATATTCTGCAAAACCAATAAAACACCTTGGTCATAACATTTTTGCTTAGATAAAAGATTAACACTTGGCACAAAGTTAAGGCTTCAAAAAGCCTCCATTGGAACAAATCATCGTTCATGATAATTTTAGTTCACAACTAAATCATTAGATAAATAAATTGTAAAAAAATAATAATATCACGTGTATGAGTATGTGTAGTTTCAATTCTGGAGTCTAGGAACTCGTTACAAATTCTTTACCGACTTCTCCCACATTTTTCAGCACATCTATTGGATCCTGTCTATTGTCGTTCTCGTCATTGTTTATTCCCTTACTCTCTTCTGCAATATTTAGATTACATTTTAGATTACATCTTAGTATTAGAAAGTAAGAATATACCACACTTGATAATCTCACTTGTATTGGTACTTAATTTCAGTTAAAGATAAAACAAAGCAGTTTCAGGACCCTTTTTATTACCTTGGATTTAAGCTTATCCCATGTCAAACCAATTGTGTTGCCCCCTACTGCTGAATCATACCACAACTTAAAAGTTTCTGGGAATTCTTCCTGCATAGCTGGAAAGGTCAGTAAATTTGTTTTATGTTATTTCTCATCGTAATTGGTTTTGGACATTGGAAAAAGTTTTACTATTACCTTTAGATCGTTGACATGGCAACAGACTGGATCAAAGTTTACCACTAGATTCTTTTTCATTTCTTCTAAGTTCCTAAGCAACATGAAAGGATCAAAGTCCTTGCTAGCCTTCCCTTCAGCCACATGCTTTTCTGCAAAACGTCCATATTTTGAGACCTTGTGACATAAAGCATGAAATGGCAGTATTATCTGTCGTGCTAGCAGAAGATTTGTATAAGAACCTTGTATCATTTCACCAGGTATCATTTCAGGGCAGGAAAGCAAGCGTCGAGGGAAAGCTAGTTTCCCCATATGCAGGAGAATTACAGCATCGAACATGTTCAGGGGTGTCTGAAACAAACTCTGCAACTCTGATCAATAATAAGGGAACTGAAAATTACTAAATATAAGAAAGCACAGCTATCATCCTGAATCCATGTGCAATGCTAACCTTCCATGTTTTTTGAGGAGCAGTTTGATTGCGATCAATAAGGTTTGTCTATAACTCTGCACCCTTTCTGGCATAAACAACCATCAAAATCAGAAGGAAAAAAACGTCACGCCATGAAATGGGAGTATCCAAGAGTAAATGGCTAATACACTGAAAGAAGAGCTCCTTAATCATGAGCAAAGCTTTAAAAGTTTTGATTCCTACTCACAGATGAGTTTGGTGAATATGTCGCACAAGCTTCAGATCACTTGTCATATGACGTGGCTATTGATCTGTCCAAATTCAGTAGACTTTCTTCGTAAACCTTTTGGATAGTCACAAAGTTCTCCTGTCCCATCAAAGCATATACAATTAACAGCCACTAAAGTGAAAAAAAAAATGTAGTTCGCAATTTCAGGAAACCCTCAGGAATGTGATTTTCCAAAATCAGAGTTTCGAAGTTATGGTCCTTACATATATCTCCTTTTCATCTTTTAAAGTCATATCACCATTTATGTCTACGATTAAAGGAGAAAAGGTCCAATCACAGTTTGACAGCAACCGTAAGAACCTGCCAATCAACATATCGACCATCAGAGAGCACATTAACAATAACAGCACAAAGCAGCAATGAAATCTGGTCACTAATTACAAATACAAAGGGGAACACAACTGGACTGATAATAAAACAAATGAATGCAATTAAAAGCACTTCACAAGTAGAACAACAAAAGGGACATCAGTTTTTACTGTGGCTTCATCCAACTCCCCATTTCTTGCTCATTCTAACTATACCACAAGTCAAGAATTCGTTCCTTTTTGCTCATAACTTAAATAAATATAATAAAGAAATCCAGAAGTAGTGCATAAATTCACGTGTATACAGATAGATAGAAGAAATAATAAGCAGCACTTTGGGATATCTACCTTAAAAATCCAGTTATCCAGGAGGGAGCATAGATCCTCTTCCACAAATGACGAAAAGAGATGAGCAGAAATCCACCTTTTTGCAAGGCTTCAAAAGAAAATACAGTGACATGTAAGAGTCATGGAACAAGTCCAACAATAATTGCATACTGTTTTTTATGGAGACACATTAATTAAAAGTTTGCAGACTCACCGGACAACAGGCACGTATACGGGGTAATGACCAGGCAAATCGTTGATCATGCTAGAATGCTGCTCATGGATAAAGAGTTCCATATCTCCAGAAGTGATCCTCTCCATTCGTCCATTGCCCACTAGAATAGTTAAATCACATGAATATAAGAAAGATGAGAGTACGCTGTATCTCCAGATACAGATAAGTAAACAGAATATCAAGTATTAAGAAAAGTAATACATAATAAGAAGCCTCACCTTTCTTTCATATATTTCATAAAGCTAAATACTGACATCACAAGATTGCAATCATCTCTCAATAGTTGGTATGAACTGCCAAGCAGCAACCAACCTATTTTAGATGATAGAACAACCATGCAGAGTTGTGCTGAACCGCAAAGCGGCTGCCTACGTGCCCTCCTCCGTGGCTCGAAGGGATCAAGCACAACCGTAGTTCATCTATGATTCACGTAGATAGTAAGTTTAAAGAATGGTAGTAGGTTCACAACAGACATAAAACCAGAATTGGACAGAACGTAAGCCATACCAGTCCTTCAATTTGCTGATGTGGCTGCTGATTTTGGGCCCATGAATAGGGTTGTTGTTGCGACCTTCGATGGTATAGCTCTTTCAGATAAGGTTTGAATGAAGATGTATTCCTCCTTGTTCATCACCAGCACCCCACATTTTAGCTTCAAAAGTTATAAATGCCAGAGGTATGGTTAACTTTTTCACCATCACTGACAACACTAAAAGGAGAATAAAGATGATTTTAGTGCCTCACCTGACATAGTTAAGTACATGGTATAACTCTGAGCATTATGAGCAACCATGCAAAGAGTTCCAGTAATCTCATGACATAAATTGGCTGAGACAAACCACAACGGAGTTGGTACCAGTGGGTTGTGGGTGCACTAGGGGCTGTCGTAAGCCATCGTTTTACAGTACTGCATATTCACTTCAATTGTCAGCATCAACCTCATGAACATTCTCAAGAAGAAAATGCAAAAGTAACAGAATATGAAACAAGAACAAGAATGCAGAAATCCATATCCTGAATAAGAAAAGAAAGCTGTAATTTCCATCAAACCAACAAGCCAAACCATGCATTCTACTGCCATCAGAGGCAACAAAGCTTAGTGGAATTTCAATTCAATAAAACTCTTCTTCCTAGAAGTAAAAGAATGTAAGTAATAGTGATTGATAAGATAGAAGCTTCAGAAGAAACTAAACCCCATCAAAACAATGAGTCAAATACACCAGTACATTAAGAAAAGAAAAAATGCACGAATGACAGAAGAAAACAAATTGCGTTCAAAACCAAAGAGAAATTGGACCAGCAAATGAAGATGCAAGCTGCAAAAGGAAACAGCTTACTTTCTGCGAAGGACATGACAGCTGCAAAAGTATCGTGGTCCATTCTTCCGTCATTGAAAGCTATAATTTTCAGATTCTGTAGATAAAGAAACAAGCTATCAACTATCTACCAATTTTATAGCAAATGTGGAACCTACTATCAACTATCTACCAATTGAATTAGATGAAACTTAGATGAAGGTGAAGAAATGACGGAAGAATAGCAAATGTGGAACCTACTATCAACTATCTACCAATTGAATTAGATGAAACTTAGATGAAGGTGAAGAAATGTCCGGTGGTCCACAGAACTACTTTTAGCTGTTTGCGAGAATTCAAGAAAAAAACTAACCACCCAGAAACAATAACAAGACAAGGATATTACATAGAAATGGTTTCCTTTTACCCTTTTCCGCCCTTTAGGGTGCAACAGAAACGAACTTTCCTTCTACAGTGGCCAATTTAGCTCAAAGCAAGTAGGTGACCTGCAAATATATTGAGAATGACAACATAATGAACAAGTATTCAAGTAAGAAGCCTGATCACATAGCAAAGTCATGAAAGACGAACCGGAAATACTCATTGAAGTAGTCATAATTCCTCCAATCTAAGTGTGCAGCTTTCCCATTGTTAAGTATAGAAGTTTCCTGCAGATAATCAGTGAGATGGATGAACTGTTTCAACTAAGAACAAATATAAAGGAAACCTAGAAGGTTAATTAGCAGATATAACATGTTGGCGAAGAACACTTTTGGTCTCTAAAATTCTACAGAGAGCCTTACATAGCATAATCGCCTACTGATAGATCCACCATGATAAATGCTGCTGGCAGCATAAAGGATCTAGCATTACATCCATAAGCACAGTACGAAGGATGCAATGTCTCCAACTCTCCTTTATATCTTAATCCTAATTATGAGAATTCCACCACTTTTCCAGTCCATAATGTACGGTTTCTTTAACAAGATATATCAAAAAGGTCCATATGACAATTTAAAAAAAAAAAAAAAAAAAAAAAAATCATGCATTAAATCTGCCATTCATTCCAAATCAAATAAGAAAAAAAATGCACCAACCTTAACCATTGTCTCATAAATGAAGCAACTTGTTCAAGCAAGGTAAGACACATAACCATTATCACAAGTACAGCTAATAGCTGGCTGCGCCTCGCCATGGTCCAACAATGCATTCAGCCCATCTGCGTACCAAAGAAACTAGAGTCTAAGAAGGCAGGCGTGGAATTTTCAAAACTCAAGCACATCATAAAGTCATAAAAAACTATACATGTTACCTTAGATAATCAAATTGATTTTTTTTTTGCATCAAATGCAGAATGATAGAATTAAATAGGCATTAGACAAGTTACCAGGGAAAACACACATATATGTAACTGTTACAAGAAATATATCGATCTGTACGTATTTGTAGAAAATCTTAATACAGGTGACCTAGTCTCAATCATAGTTACTGGATAAATAAGTTTAAGTGACTAATCAGCCTTACATGGAGTGACAGAGATACTTACATGGTGAAGTATATAACATGTGCATTCTGGAAGAAAGCGGACATTCGCAGTCTCCCCCCAAACACAGAAGTACAGAGAAACCAAAAAAGAGTTTTATGTCCTTGTTTTCCGCTTCTAAACTGTTAAAAAGTAAATGGTGTCAGTTTCAGTATCAGCATACGAAAAACAGGAAATATGTTTTTAAATACATGAGGATTGCCAACTTCAGGAATTACCTGTTCCAAACAGGGAGTATGTGCAGATATTTGCGCCATTTGATGTAATTGTCAAGTACTTTTAAGAAAACCTCAGTAACAGCTTTCTCATTTAGCTCCTATCAAACAAAGAGTACTGATCAGATTTAGCAACAACCCACACCCCAAAAACCCAGTATCTAACTTAACAGGTCCACTATAAATCGCAAATAGTACAAGATAATACAACGCGAGTTTGAATGGCAAAATTTTGTTGAAGTTGGAAGCATCTTACTAGATCAGCTTTAACAGGTAGGCTAAGAAGAGTCTGTGTGTTTCCAATAGAAAGAAACATTCTCACACTGGTTCTTGAGATTGTTTTTCTGCAAACAAATAAATTTGACAAATAAATTAAAGATCAAGATTCACTAAAACATGTCCGAAAAATGAAGCCATGATTGTACTGATAAGGAGAAGCCACATTAAAATCTGATTAACTAAAACAGTTTTATATTTTGTTTAACAGAAGAATTACTGGATATTGAAGTTGAAGAATGCATGAATTTTTTCCATGAAAGGATGGTGGAAGTTGCATAACAGAAGGTAAAAGATAACCAAGGAAGGAAAAGGTTTGGAGAGTACTTATGGATGACAGTGAAGGAAAATAATGAAATAACCCAACAATCATCAAAGTCCGTATTATTTGTTTATATACCTTGAGTGGTAGCAGAATCTCCTTCCTTCTAATTGAATAATTTCCCCAAAAAGACTGTCATGACCAACACATACGAGTTCATACATACAGCCCCTGCCACCCCATCAGCAATAACGACTGAACCTGATACCTGTTCAATGAGACAAGGAAAGAGTGAAAATACACATCTGACATTAAACAATACATTCACACATAGAAAAGCTCCTTAAAGTATGTCAAAGTTTGAGTCCAAGAAAAATTTACCCTTCAGCTTTTATTTTTATTTTTCCAGAAAAATATTGAGGAGGGGCAGAAGGCTCAGACTAGTAGAGTGAGACAAGGAAATAAATCTATCTCCTACATGGCTGCAAAACGGTAGTCTAAAAGACCGTCCCGAAGAAACGGTAGCCTAAAAGACCGTCCCGAGTTACCTGGCCAAGACTGATGAAGACAGATTTATAACAAGTCTCCAAACCCCAGGAGCTTAATATGAAAAATCATTTCATTTGTCCAGAAAATAATTAGGAGGGCAGAGGAGGCTCAGACTAGTAGAGTGAGACAAGGAAATAGATCCATCTCCTGCATGGATGCAGAAACGGTAGTCTAAAAGACCATCCCGAAGAAACGGTAGTCTAAAAGACCGTCCCGAGTTACCTGGCCAAGGCTGATGAACATAGATTTATAACAAGTCTCCAAACCCTAGTAGCTTTATATGGCATGAACTGCCAATAGTGCAACTACCTCTTAATACTGCCAAGGTTGCAATCATCTCCGAACAGATGGTATGAACTGCCAAGCAGTAACCAACTCTTTTCCAACGAGATGAACAACCTCGCACAGTTGTGCTGGACCGCAAAGCGGCTGCCTACGTACCCTTCTCCTTACCTCGAGGGGATCAAGCAAAACCGTAGTTCGTCGCCTTTTGTTAAGATAGTATGAACCACCCACAATGGTTATAAATGGTCATTATATGTTTGCCAACTTTCATGCCCTCCATAATTCCTGTCTAATCAGAACAACTCCACAGGATTTATGAACAATGATAATACTATAGTCGAGGTTACTAGATTATCATCTCCTCCTATGGAAGGCATGAAACAGTAATCATCTCGCTCTAGATGGTACGAACCACCTTGGCTAGGTGGCGACCATCTCTTGAACGAGTAAGCCGAAGGTACCCAAAAACTGTAAAAGATTTGTCAAAGAATTTTTTGTATATTTCATGCCCTCCATAATTCCTGTCTAATCAGAACAACTCCACAGGATTTACGAACAATGATAATACTATAGTCGAGGTTACTAGATTATCATCTCCTCCTATGGAAGGCATGAAACAGTAATCATCTCGCTCTAGATGGTACGAACCACCTTGGCTAGGTGGCGACCATCTCTTGAACGAGTGTACCCAAAAACTGTAAAAGATTTGTCAAAGAATTTTTGTATATTTCATGCCCTCCATAATTCCTGTCTAATCAGAACAACTCCACAGGATTTACGAACAATGATAATACTATAGTCGAGGTTACTAGATTATCATCTCCTCCTATGGAAGGCATGAAACAGTAATCATCTCGCTCTGGATGGTACGAACCACCTTGGCTAGGTGGCGACCATCTCTTGAACGAGTAAGCCGAAGGTACCCAAAAACTATAAAAGATTTGTCAAAGAATTTTTTGTATATTTCATGCCCTCCATAATTCCTGTCTAATCAGAACAACTCCACAGGATTTATGAACAATGATAATACTATAGTCAAGGTTACTGGATTATCATCTCCTCCTATGGAAGGCATGAAACAGTAATCATCTCGCTCTCGATGGTACGAACCACCTTGGCTAGGTGGCGACCATCTCTTGAACGAGTAAGCCGAAGGTACCCAAAAACTATAAAAGATTTGTCAAAGAATTTTTTGTATATTTCATGCCCTCCATAATTCCTGTCTAATCAGAATAACTCCACAGGATTTATGAACAATGATAATACTATAGTCGAGGTTACTAGATTATCATCTCCTCCTATGGAAGGCATGAAACAGTAATCATCTCGCTCTAGATGGTACGAACCACCTTGGCTAGGTGGCGACCATCTCTTGAACGAGTAAGCCGAAGGTACCCAAAAACTAAAGAAGATTCTACAATTATCGTTATCATATACTTTCATGCCCTCCATAATTCCGAACAATGGTAATGCTATAGTCAAGGTTACTGGACCATCATCTCCTCTTAATATGAACAATAATAATCCTTAAGAGGATTATCATCTCCTCTTAATATGAACAATAATAATCCTTAGAGGATTATCATCTCCTTTCATGATCAACAAGAAATAACGGTATTGAGATTTGCAATTAAATCATCCATCTCTATATGTTCCCAACCACAAATCATTATTTCCAAAAAAAAAAAAAGCAATTAATCATGAGTATCACCCCTGATTATCAAGTAAACATAGGGTTTTCAATTTGTATATCCAATACAAGCAAGCAATCATGCGACAGTACTTCTAGAATAACCCAGTGGTATCAATAATTTCTCAGAGTTTCTGAGTTCTTTACCAGACATGGCTTCATTGATTGAATTCAGATCGAAAAGAGAAGCAGAAGATTGAGCAGATTTTCATATCGAATCCCCCTTCACTCATTATTACCAAAAAACTTGGGGATTTCAATCAATCAATGCGCATCACCCATGGTTATCGGGTAAATATAGGGTTTTCAATTTGTATTTCTAAGCTTGATTATCATGAGACTCGTTTTAACCAAAATACGATACGATTCAGGCTTATTAAAAAATAGTCGAATACATATACTTACCAGCCATGGCTTCAATTTCAGATCGAAATCGAGAAGAAGAAGAAGAATAGATTTTCACATCGAATCCCCCTTCGCAATAATCCGACATCAGACGAGATCTACTCCTCTTTCTTTCAAATCGATAATTTCTTAGGGTTTCTGAGTTACTTACCAAACATGGCTTCATTGATTGATTTTGGATCGAAAAGTGAAGCAGAAGATTGAGCAGATTTTCTAATGTCTCTGTAACTCTGATAATCGGGTCTCGTTTTTAGAAGTAGAAGGAACCAAATCTCGTTTCCGAAACCTAATTTCCTAAATCTCTCGTTATTCCCCCTTTCTAATTCAAATCGCCAGTTTCTGCTCCGTCTCTTTTTTTTTTTGTTTCTCTTTCTAGGGCAAAAAATAAACTAGATGGAATTTAATGGAACTGGCGGCCCGTTGGTATTCATTACTAATAATAGATTGGCCCAAATGAAATATTGGCCCAAAAACCTTACTTGCCGGTATACATTATCCACTGCTCGGGGAATAACAGGTTCTGAATTAGTTGGGGATTACGAGTAAATTTCAGTTACTATGACTACATGTTAATGAACGAACAAGAAAATAAGTGGGAATGTTATATATGCCCCTATTATTTATGGGCTTAGCACAAATACCCTTATCCATTATGTATATACCCCTAGACTTTTAGAAGGAAACTATTTTTTTTAATAATTCCGTAAATACACATTAAGTTAAAAGAAAAGAACACCAGAATTATTAAAAAAACATTTGAGATCACAAATTTCTCTATCTCTTTAATTTCTCTCCTCCACTTTCACTCATCACTACCACCACCATCAACAGCGTTTCTCCACCGCCGTAACCACTACCAACATCACCAGATCTCCGACACCTTCATCTTCATCGCCACTGTGGATAACTTGATGATTAAAACCTAATCTAAAGCATCAGAAACTTCAAATGCATGTCGATTTTAACTGGATTGGGATTGAAAAATCTAAAATCGATGATTACAGTTGGTTAATACAGATTTTTTTTCGCATCGGTTTGGAAGACGGAATGAAAATCGTTATCAATTTGTTGGATCTGAAAATCCAATCATCTAAAACGATTAAAAATGGATTATCTTCTTTCTCTTGCTTTGAAGTTTCTGCTGGTGTTGGTGGTATTGTAACTGGTAGTGATGTAGATAGAAAAAGATTAGATTTAGAACGACGGAATTGATGGAGATTGCGGTGGTTCTGGTTGGAATAGTGAAATCCGGCGATTGAGACACTGGTGGTTAAGATTGTTTGTTGTGGTGGTTGAAGATGCTAGTGATGGTGATATGAGGAAGGGAAAGAAGAAGAGTATACAAATGATGGTGGTGGAGCTTATTCCCAAGGTATGGTTTCTTTTCCAGTGCGATTCGAGAGAGAGATTTGAGTGATTGGGTGATTCGGTTGAAATCATCAACCACCAAAAGGAGCCGCGAAATTTGATAATTGATCCCGTTCCCAGATTTTCTGATTTGGTGATTTCAATTTGAAGATTCGTAGAGTTGTATAAGTTGATCCCGAGATTAACATGTAAGATTGTTGTTTGTTTTAGGTGGTGAATTTAATTCTTATTTTTTGTTGTATGTTCCAGTGAGATATAAGTGCAAATACAATCTGTAATGGGTTGAGTTGATGACAACAGATGGGATTTAGTTGTGGTTGGCTTCTGAGATGAAGTTATAGTACAGATGGGATTTGAGATGAAGTTTAGTTGTGGTTGGCTTCTGAGATGAAGTTTAGTTGCGGTTGGCTTCTGAGATGACAACATATGGGATTTGTTGAGGTTATAGTGCAGCTGCAGTTATGAGATGTAGTTGATGGTCGTGCATTGGTGATGTTGATGTTAAGAGGCCGAGAAGATGATATTGCAGGTTTGTTGAGCTTCCAATTTGATTTGTTTGCACCAATGGTGGTGGTAGTGGATGTTGCAGTGGAGCTGGTTTGTTGTGTTAGAAGTAGTGGTGATATGTTGCAGTGGACTTTTGTTGGATGCGCTCAAACTATTGGAGACAACTTGACCAAGTTGCTTCCATTATTGGAGACAACTTGAGCTAGTTTCTTCCTTTTTTTGGAGACAACTTTAGAAAGTTGCTTTCACTTTTGAAGGCAACTTGAGCTAGTTGATTCCAGATTGGAGGCAACTTGAGCTAGTTGATTCCAGTTTGGAGGAAACTTGGTTATGTTTTTGGGTCTATTCATTTATCTGAAATTATCTTATACATATATCTTAGAGTAGTTGTTGTGTTGAGTTGCTGATGATGGTTGTGCTGCTGATGCTCATGCTTTGAAGTCAAGAGGATAAATGAACGCTTAGGAAGTTCAGGAGGAACTCAATATGAGTTGCAGTGGCAGAGCTGGTTTTCTAATGGAAACCCCCTTCGCAATAATCCAACATCAAATCTCTCCTCCTCCTCCTCCTCCCAACTCTGTTAAGCGGGTCACGTTTTTGGAAGTAGAAGGAACCGTTTCCGAAACCCCAAAATCTCTCGTATTCCCCTTTCTAATTTTCTCTTTATAGGGCAAAAGAATAAACCCTCCGTCACACATGTATTTCACACGAACTAGACGCAATTAAATGGAACTGGCGGCCCGTTGGTATTTTTATAGGATTTTATTGGCCCAAAAACCTTACTTGCCGGTACAAATATATACACATTATCCACTGTTTGGAGAATTTACGAGGTTCTCAATTGGTTGGGATTACGAGTAAATTTCAGTTACTATGACTACATGTTAATGAAACGAACAAGAAAATAATTGTCCGCGAAAATTGCACCTATCGAAAGCGTATACCGGTGAACCAACTCAACATTTAATATTCAGGTTTTATTTTCAAATAAGCAACATGAATATCGAGAAAATTTCTCAATGGTGTGCTGCTAGGCCTCGAGGGTTGTTCTACACTCACGGCAACATGTCTCAACTGAAATGGGACCAGGAAAAATATAGGTATCAGTAAGTATTTCTTAATTTGAATGTCGTCTCTTAAAAAAAAAATGTGAACACCATTAAGTATGCTAACGAGAAGCATTTTGAATATCTATAATGGTCAGGTACCTTCACAAACTTTACTTCATCAAGAGCAGTTAGTATGTTCTCTTGGATTCCGGTGTTCTATTATTCTCTAAAGATTTTACTGCATCTCCCATCTCTTCTTGATCCCTTTTCTTCTAATCTATTTTCTTAAATGCATCTTCTATCTTAATCTGATCCTTGTCTGCTACAATGGAAGCACTAACACATGAAGTATCCTGATACGGAAAGAAAGACACCGTGCCATAGTTAGTAGAATCCCACCTTATCTTCAGCACCCCAAAGCTTAAAGTTATGAGTTGCCCCCGACTCGACAAAATAATCTGGATTCTGCGGGTCCGTCATCATTGTCAATTTTGCTGAGCGTCTTGGACGTTTGAAGTAGAATATAAAAGTTTACATTCCCAGATCACCACGGATCCCATGTGCGCATCGCTTTTGTCCACTCGTGCTCCTTTCCTTGCCTAGAAAGAAAGTCCTATAAGTACTGCCAAAATAACATAATGATTGGAAAGGTAAAAAAGAGTCTAATTAATACTCATAGACAAAGATCAAAAGTATAAATATGACACATTTAATAACCCGAATAGGATTCTTGTTCCAAGCTATCATGTTTGAAATAGTCACACGTTTCTTTCTTGATGTTGTTCTTGATTTTAAACGACACATTACACTAGAGAAGAACATCATAAGCATGTATCTTTTTGATAATCTCATAACCAACAACCATGAAGAAACATCAAATATAGCTCGGGCATAAGCTTATACCAAAAGCAACATGCATACCCCACCTACCGTATCCACTTTTATTCTTGTGCCCACAACAACTAACAAACAAATTATTGCAATTATAAAAGTAAATAGATCTATTCAATTAATACTAGTGTGAAAGTACACTATCAGAAATTGTTCCCTTGATCCACTCAACTATTTTCCCGTCAGTAAAAATCAAACCTCAAAATCATATATTATAAAATCAGGTGCTATGCAAAATCTAAAATCAGACTCAGAAACTCAGATGAGTCGGAACATTTGATTACCCTAAAATTCAACAATCAAAAGTGAAATCTTCAAAGATGTCTACGTAAAAGAAAGAATTCCAAAGTAATATTGAGAATTTCATCCTATCACTAGTGGTATCAATCTAAATAGAGCTTTAAGATTTTCTTTTCCATTTATATCCATTACAAACAAGTGAAATGACAAATAAAAACCTATGTTGTATTAATATTTGTTTGCAGGTTTTCTTGGTGTGATTCAAGTTGTTTGCAACATCTAATAATAAAAGAGGTATATGTGGATGTATTTGGAATACAGTCCATTTCACCATCTTCCTTGGAAACTCTAGAGCACAACAAACTTCCCCGATTCTAGAATGCCAATATCGAGGTTCCACGAGTGACTACATTGAGTTGAATTCCCTTTCTCAATTAAATTATTGCACTCACATGTCATTCAATAACTCAAAGGTCAAGGAAAACATAGTGTAAAACAAGAGCATAATTTTTCAGAAACTTCAGCTTGCAAAGCCTGTTTTCAAATAATTGTGCAGAGTTCGTTACACAGCGAAAATGAGTGATTTTAGCCTATTTTAAAGAAGAAAACATAACTATTATAAATTATGTAGAAAATGAATAAGTTTCAGGACCAAGTCTAAAACATGCTGATAGAGTCTATCAGTAACATTTCAACAGAAAATCTACTGATTTAACACTTCTCAATTAAAAATTTACACAGGCTTTGTTTCTCATCCAAATCCATTGTACTAGTGGAAAATGGGTGTTTTACTACCCACATCAGAGACCCTCATTGACGGTAGTTGGAATGTTGACCAAACAAAGTGGTCTCTGATATAATAAAAATACGAAAAAATTAATAATCGGTTAAAAATGGTCTCTGAATATTTACTATTTTACCCTCATTCAGTGACCCATTCAGCTACCCTTGATTAGCGATGTGCATGTAGTTAGGTGAAAAACTGAGAAACGCTTGAGATTTGAGCCATTGATCTAGATGAATGTACGACTAGATCGTGAAGAAGAAACTTTGTTATTATTGTTATACCACTGCTCGGTTGAACTCGCATGCGTTGCTATCTCAAGCATGATTGTCAATGTTAGTGATCGAAACTATAAGTCTTGATTTCTAGTCTAGTTATAGATAAGTCTCGGACTAAGATAGAAAGTGTAGTTGAACTCTAAACTCCATGGCGATCATCATACAAAGACGAAGAACTACTCAAGGAACCGGTGGAACTTCATCGACTAAAAGGTATGTGGAGACTTGAACTTATCTATCACTCAAAAGTCTATCTACTCTATCTCCTATCTTGAGACAAAAGTCGTATTGCTATATAGACTATGATTATACACATTTGCTATTTCGAGCCGAGTTTATCTCGCATATTTATTTCTTGAAAATGTGTTGGTAAGCTTTCGCTTTGGCCAAGTTCATCTTTACTAGTGACGAAAGTCATGTTAAGTTTCAATTACTTGAAAATTGCTTTGACGAAAATGGTTTGTGAATAACAACTATATAACGTCCTCTAAGAATGTTTCAATGATTGAAATGAGAGTTTAAAATGTATAACCATTGATTGATATAAACATTGTGTTATAACTCATACATGTATAAGTCCTTATTCCTTGAACCAAAGTATGCATACTTTGGTGATCAGGAAAACCGGAACAAAAGTTCGCGTACCAATATGCGCACCATCGGAAGTTCACGTCCCGTGAAAATCTGTTGGAGTTTGTGAATTGAAAACAAACTTATTCCGGGTACTTAATTCCGCGTACCAGTCCGCGTACTTAGGTTGGTTATTTTCTAAAAACGATTATTCGTGAACTTAAACTTATATAAACTAAGGAATGTATATTTGCAAACCATGGCTATAATTCGAGTCAATCAAATCGTTTTTGCTTCGATTGTGTCTTGTATACTTTTATAAGATCTAAGCAATTGAACAACTCTCTAACTAGTTCATTTGAGTCATTTGAACTAGTTATGGTAAAGAAGAATATGGTTGATATGAAAGTGCTCATATGGCTAACCATTTGGTTAGCTATTGTTGAACCAACTAAATGTACATGTTTGGGTACGGTTACACAAACCTAAATCGTGCATTTCATTTGTGTGTAACAAGCTAAGTTTCGATCTAACGGTTGAAAGATATTAGCTTGAATCTAATCATGTTTTCATCTAACGGTGAATATTGAATGCTTTGTTACCAAGGTAACTTATATTGCAAACCCTGATTTGAAAGGCTATATAAAGGAGAACTCTAGCAACTGGGAAACCTAAACCCTACACCTCATGTGTGATACTAGTTGTATAAGCTAGATTCGATTCTTTTTTAACCTTAGGTTTCTACCGAGACCTTGTAGGTTAACGACTTGAAGACTTCATTGGGATTGTGAAGCCAGACCCAACTATTTTCTTTGTAGTTGCATGATCTGATCTTGTTGTTTCTATCATACTAAGTACAATCGTAAGATTGACTTGAGATTGATTTCTCCGATAGGCAAGATTAAAAGAAGTCACAAACATCTTCGTCTCATCGTTTGTGATTTCGCAATATCTTCTTTTGCTAGTCGATTAAGATTATTATGAGGTAATTGATAATACTAGGATGTTCTTCGGGAATATAAGTCCGGGTTATCAATTAGTTCCTGTTCACCTTGATTTATCAAAAGACGGAACAAAAACTCGTAGGTATTTTTATGGGAGAAAGATTTATCTATTACCGTAGACTTTTCTGTGTGATACATATTTGTTTATTAAAGTCTTCGACTTGGGTCATAGCAACTCTTAGTTGTGGGTGAGATCAGCTAAGGGAATCAAGTACGTAGTATCCTACTGGGATCAGAGACGTAAGGAGCGCAACTGTACCTTGGATCAGTGTGAAATTGATTGGGGTTCAACTACAGTCCAGATCGAAGTTAGTTTGTAGTAGGTTAGTGTCTGTAGTGGCTTAATACAGTGTGTGTTAAATCTGGACTAGGTCCCGGGGTTTTTCTGCATTTGTGGTTTCCTCATTAACAAAACTTTTTGTGTCTGTGTTATTTTTTTCGCATTATATTTGGTTATATAATTGAAATATCACAGCTTGTGCGTTGAATCGATCAATTGGGAAATCCAACCTTTGGTTATTGATTTGAATTGATTGATCCTTGAACATTGGTCTTTGGTATTGTTCAAGTGATTTCTTTTGTATTCAATTAGACTCGCATATTTCTATTTGCTCGAGTAAGTATTGAATCGAGAAAGTGAGATATAACTCTTTGATATACTTTTATTAAGATTGAGTCTGACTGTCTAGTTGATTCTCTTAAAAGTATATTGGAGTTAGTCCATACAAATTGCTAATCGAAATATTGGGTGTGGTTGTTGTACCCCCGTTTTTTCAATTGGTATCAGAGCAGGCAAACATATTTAAAGACCTTACAAGTCTATGTTTGTAGCGATCTGATTATGGACGAAAGATGTCTGAAAAAATATATGTGCTAAAGGTTACGGTACATACGGGCTTACTAAGACAAAATATAATCGACCGATCGTGTCCACAGGATCCCATCTGGACGGCCACGAATTACTCCCTTTGCCGTTTTTTTTCTGGCCACAGGATCGTCGATCCTACGAACACGAATGACCACGAACACTCCCCTATCTCTAGTAACGTACCAGTTCATAAATTACCAGATATTTTTCAAAGCTTGGATTCACCTGAGAAAACTGTCACATCTAGGTCAGTATATAAACATTCTCTTAATGTAGAACTTGTTGAAGTCTGGGAAACACGCCTAGAAGAACAATTAGATGAACTTTCTGATGAAGGTGATTCACATATTGATATAGGTGTTAATGAGGAAGTCTCAGAGTATGTTAAGCTTTTGAATTCGTTGGAAAAGAAAAAGATGACAACTTCTCATGTCACATCTTTTCTGACTAATCTATGTCGTACAAATAAGAAATTGATAAGATGTTACGTAAGTATTTATGTTTCGAATCGTTCTAACGAATCTATCCTCAAGGATTCTGAGGAAAACCTACGTACGAAGTCACTTGAATGTGATAATCTTTATCAAAAGTACATTTTGTTGGAACACTAGTGGAAAATAGATTTTTTACCACTTCTTGGGATTCACAAATACTACTGTTTTTGGGCTGACGTAACTATATCAGCTGTGAGCCACAGTTGTTCTATTGGAAAAAAACACGGAAAAGTTTAACTTGTCTCTATCACAGTGGTTCTTTTAGTTGGTATTTTTGTAAATATACATAGTTTTAAGAACCACTGTGAGAGCAAATGGTTTCTATAGCCCCAGATTTATCCCTCTCTCTCGTGAAACCTTATCTCTTTATCTTTCTCTTTTAAATCTAACCTAGATGCGTTCTCTTTCTCATCTTCTTCATCATTTCCACTAAACTGAAACTACAAAACCCTGACCCTGAATCCCTTGTTTAATTATAATTCGTTCTCTAATACACTTCATTTAAACAAAAACCTAGTTGTAGTCATACAATTCGTTTCTCCCGGAACCCATGGTTCGATCGTTGCATCAATTTCTTCGATCTGTAATATTTTCTTCGATTTCTTTGATCTATAACATTTATTCTTTCTTCAATTGCTTCGATCCGTAACGTTTTCTTCTTTCTTCAATTTCTTCAATAGGTTCTGGACCTTGATACCCTATCGTCTCGTAACCAAAGAAGAAATCAAATCCTTTCATTTCATCATCAATAATATATTAAAGAAGAGTACAACAGAAATCAGTGATGAAAAGGTTTTGATTTTAAGAAATTTTTATTATCGGTGGATTTCTTTGGGTTACGGGTAATTCTCAATGGTAGGGTAAGAAACACAAAATAAAACCCTAATTTTCTCAGATTTTGTTCTTCTGATTGTGACTGTGACTATTATACTTATATGTATTATGTTAATTTGCAGCAAAAGCATATTGGTAGTCATATTTGGATGTGGCTACCAAGAGAAGGACAAGAAAATGGTCGAGAAATTGTATGCTGAGCAGAACTAGGTCAGATTTGTTTTTGCTTAAACCTGATTCATTGAAAGTGTTTCCAGAATTTGATTTTGTATTGATGGATTTTGAGATTTATAATTATGTATGTGGGTTTCTTGTCTATATGTAGGTTGCTTTGGCCATGATTTTGTTATGGTTACAACTTTTCACCATGTCATACTTCATCTGATTGGTAGACGTAGAGTTGGTTGAAGAACAAAATCTCATGATGAAGATGGCCGACCTCTGTGAGTCTCACATCAAATCTAAATAGATATAAAGTAAGCATTTGATGCATATTTTTGTTATAGTTTTGAAAATTTGTGTAATGGAATTGTTGATACAGGACATCGATATGGCAAAGTGTGCATTGGAATTAATGGGTCATTTAGATTGGCGAAGAGCTTATCCATTTGATCATTTCGTGGGTAAGCCAAGCCCTTTCCCTCCTGTTTCAGTTTGCTAGCTTGATTTTGGGTGTCTAATATTACAGATTCTTCTGAAACTTGTTTCATGTGGTATGTTTTCATCAGGATCCATGGTAGCAAGCAAATTCTCTGCAATGGCATTACTTGAAAGGTTAGTTTACCTAATCAGAAAAAGCTTGTAATGTTCGCAGCTAGTCCTTTTAACTTGTAAAAAATTATTCTCTACAGAGAGTCGGCGAAGCCATCAGTTTAGTTTGGTTAATGGGAAATATCACCCTTAACTATGTTTTGGTGGAAGGTGATACTGTTATTTTCTCAATATGAGTTGGGAATTTTGAAATTATTTTGTTCTGCGAATTGGCAGCCAAATGCAATGGAAATATTGAAATTATTTTGTTTTGCGAATTGGCAGCCAAATGCTATCCGTTGCACTCTATTTTTTGAAAGTAGAGACTCCCGAACGAAGGGAAGCCATTTATTTGTACATTTACTACATGAAGGTGTGTGAACATGGTTCTTTAAGTTCATGATTTTTTATGGTTAACTATGTAGTTTGTGTTATTCATGTTTCTGATATTTTTCTGCATAACCCAAATGGTACTCATCCTCATTGTTTACTGGTTTATTTGAATCATTATATTAGTTGCCTGGTGTGGTGCCAAAATCCGCAGAAATGTGGATGATCTTTACAATATGAACAAGGTAAGCTTGGTCATTTACCCTACCTTGAGCGTAGCCTGGTATCCTTTAATTCTTTTTTCTGTATAGGTTTTAGCTCTGGTGAATTGCTTAAACTATGCTAGGTTTTACAATGTAACTCTTAACTCTAAAGCGACTTCTCTTTCGTTTTTAATTTTCTTTTAGAGATTTTTCTACAAGGAAGATCTATCACTCGTTTTAGTGATCTGGTAGATTCCTTGTCTCATTTCCTCTTTTTTTAACTGTGTTAATTGTTATAATCTTGGGTTTTGTTTGCAGCTTAGGGATGGATACCTGGACCTGATTTGACGTAGTGTATCAGAAAAATGAAGTCATAGATGGTGAAGTCTTACCTTCATGTGTTGAAACTTTATGGTTGTAAATCTTGTAATAGGAACACAGGTTAAGGATTCCCAACTTAGTATTAGAAGTTTTTCAAACTTGAAACACTAATTAGTTGAAATTGTATATTGAATCTACTTTTCAATGCAAATTGAGTTTTAAAGTCATTATGAATTTAATTTTTTAAATTCAATTTTGAAGTCATTATTTATTCAATTGTAGTTCTGCTTTTAGTTTTTGATTCAATTGAATTAACTTTAGTCAGTTGAATCAGCTTAGGATTCAGCTGAATAAATATCAAATTTTTTTTTGAGATATCATCAATAAAAACTAATGTGTCTATCAGTATTTATAGACATACTGTTAAAAACAGTGGTGTTTTTAAAGAATTCAACCTTTGTCAATTGCAGTCGTTTTGGAAAAAACCACTTCTAGATTCCAACTGATGAACACAGTCGTTTTTAATGATATTACTTCTTGTCCTGGCAGTGGTTTAACTTCTATTTTCCACTAGTGGAAGAGAAACTTGCAGAAACTGAAGAAAGGATTAACTCTCAGCAAACAAGTTTTGATGACAGAGAAAGCGCTTATCTCACTCGAGAAAAACGCCTTGAGGCTGATTTAGTTGTTTCTCTTGATAAAATCAAGGTGTTGGAAGATGACTTGAAAAAGTTCAATACTAGTTCAAACAAATTAACCGCTATGCTAGGAGCAAGTAAAAATCATCGTGATACACGAGGATTGGGCTATAAGGGAATAGGTGCTCCAAGTATTAGCAAAGAGGTAAAATTTGTCAAGGATAGTGATTCTTCTCAACAAAAGGTTTCCAGTGATGGCAAAAGTGAAATACCTTCACCGGAAAAGTTCAAAAGAGCAAAGTATATCAACCTCCAAAGTCAGCACACACGGATCGAAGTAAGAACATTCCTTATGTTTGCCATTATTGCGGAAATATAGGTCACCTGGAAAGGAGATGTCGTTTTCGTATAAGGAATGAGAAACTTCATGATGTTCTTGTTTGGGCATCACAAGAAGTTGTGAAACCAAGATCATATGTTAAGACTAATCCCCTTAACATTACAGGTTGTAACTGTCCAACCTTTAGGTAAAGGAATCAGTGCTATGATAATCCTACTTTTGACTATAAACGTTATACAAATCCTTTTCACAATCGTAATGGTTATCAAAAGGATAACTTCGTAAAGACAAAGACAAGATCCGATGCTCCCAATTGGAGAAAGACTAACTTGCAAAAGAATAGTCAATCCAATTCTCTTCCGAGAATTCTAGAAGAGAGTAACGGGAAGAAGGTTCTGGTTGTTCCTAAACGCACTCAGGTACCAAAGAAAGCCAATGATGTTTTGAGTGTAAAAAGGAATGATCTTCCAGAAAATTCCATGACTATGGAGAAGGCAGTATCCATGATGTTGGAACTTAACAAGTTTTTTGGAAAAATGGAATTGGATGTGAAAGGTTTTAAAAGCGACCTCTTTCATGATAATCCAAAGGTCACTTGTGGTGAGCAAGACATTGTTCACCCCAACACAACTTGATTGTGTTTTAAGTGCATCCTCAACAAGAAATGCCCTGCTATGTATACGGTGAGGGAAGCACGAGAATGGGGGCACACAGATTATGTTCGGTAAGGCGGTAGAATTCGACCTCACTACACCATATGGCCCGATTTGAGACATATTGATTTTTGGGTTCGGGACACATATAAATGTCTTTAGTGCTTCCACTCATATAAGAGTCTCAAATTAAAAATATGAGTTGCTTTAATTCTGATTTTTCAAGTACTCATATAAGTGTCTTAAAATACTCATAAAATGTCTTAAAATATGCAATATTTGTAATTTATAATATTATCTAATTTAGAAAATCTCTTAATAGCTTCAATATTATCTCATTTATAATTTTCTTTTTAATTTTAATTTTCATTTTATTTCCCTCCCAAACTCCAAACTCCCCCTAAAGTCCCTCTTTTTTCAATTTTCTAAATCACTCACACATTGATTTCCCACTCAAATTTCCCCCATCTCTTCGTCTCACACAAAATCATTTGAAATTAAATTCCCACAATTTTTATTCTAGTTCCCTCCATTTATTTTCAGGATATTTTCAGATTAATAAAATAATTCCCAGGCATCGTAACACGTGCACCTCCATAAGATAAGAAAGAAGGAAAAAAACATCTTATTCCATTTTTCTTTTCCTCCTCCTGTTTGTTCCTCCCCTTTCTCCTCTGGTCCTCTTTAAGAAAAATGGAGATAAATTGATTTTGATTTTGTAAACACAGATCAAACCCAGTTACAAAATCCTCCATAACTTACCGAAATCATTAAAGGCATCAACTGATTTTTGATTTTGTAAACCTAGAAAGCGGTATAAAAAAACCCTATTCACAAAAATCAAAATCTTTGATTTTGTAAACCTGGAAATTGATTTTCACTCTTATCTTGAAGCTCTTACAAAAAAAGATTGAGTTTTTAGAAGGAAAAAAAAAAACCTAGAAGATTTCTAACCTCGGGTATGGAAAAACCCCTTTACGAAATCAAAATTATTTTTTATTTGTAAACCCTAGAAATTTGATTTCTAATCTTGCGTTTGAATCTTGCGAAAGAAGATCGAAATGCAAATTGTAGATGATTCAAGTACAAATCCTTGAAGATTCGGTATAAACTTTGACCCTACATGTTGTTTTCGATCTATTATCTTTTGTTGATATGATATCTCAAATATTTTTTATGTTTTATTTTAGGTGATTCAAGAAATCCGGCTAAGAAGTCCTGGTTTGTAGAATCCTCAAGGTTCTACTGTGAAAATAATTTCCCCTATATGTTTTGGTTTTATTGATATGAAGTTACTTTCCTCTGTTCTTTCTTGGGTTCTTTTGTTTTAGGACTTCAGTTTCATGTTCTATTAGTTTGATGTTTATAAATAACACATAGTTTTGCGTTTTCTACGTTTAAAGTGGGTATGCTTCAAAGCTTTTCATGGATCTCATTACGGGATAAGGTTCATACAATCAAATTTTTGGCCTCATTTTACTACTTTGATTTGGATTATAGGTCTAAATTGCTACTTGTTTGTGAATTCATTGACTAAAATTGTAAACTTTTAGGCGAGTAGAATCTAACCAAGCAATCAATTTTTTTGATATGTCCTCGTCTTCTTTGGTGTCTCTTCGGGTTCTTTATCACTTTGTCTAATGCAACCAATATTATGAAACTTAACAAGAGTAGTCTTCGGTTAGCATTTAGAAGTGAAGTATAATAGTTTGTATTTTCTTAAAGGGCCACATGCGTTAACATAATTAACAAATTTCTTATTATAATGTTAGCGTATTTTTTGGTTTGGAGCTTGTCATAGTTTTTACATGTCTATTGTATTTGCACTATCTTGATTGAGTTAACATCTTAATAGAATTTGGGCTTTAGCTTTCTTCGATAACTTAAGTTCAGTTGATAGTTACTTTTTTTTTCACAAGCACTTAAATTATCTCTTGTGCACATGCTTAGTACTGATTTTCATACGCTTCTCTGTTTCTATCTTTATGTATGTGTATATTATAAGTTGACTGAAAGTCCACCCACGTTTTATATGTATTCTATATGACTAATTTAAATCTTTTTTTCATTTCTTGTTATCCTTCAAATGGAAATCCATGCCTCCTAGATTCCTTGCATTACATGAACATCTACTAGAAAGTGAGAAATTAGTCTTTGATGGACCGGTCTCTCCATGTAAAAGTAAGGGCTTTTCCCCATTTGCGTCATACCATTCACAGCTTCACAAGTTCAGTTGCATCATCACCATTTGCAGCCACCAACACACCATCAAGCTAGTCAGAGTTCTACTTCCCTATGGTAACCAATATGAAGAATTAAGTTTATTTTTTTTTATCTTGTATGATATGGTTGCGCATCTTGTTTTGATATTTCGGGTCGAACTTATGGATCTTATCACTTTAAATCCTTCATCCGAGAATCGATCGAAAAGAGGTTTAACGGTAATTTCTGTGTGGTATTACCATCGAGTAGTTCCGGGTTTACGGGCCTTTGTCAAAATGGTAATTTCTTATTTAGTTTAGTGTTTTGTTTTGAAGGTAGGATTCTAGGTATGTCATCCTTTGGGTGGTAGAACTGGATCTGGAATGGTTTTATGAGGGTATTTGCTTCAGGAATTTTAAGCTCGCTACTATTAGCGTAAGCTCTCAACCTTGATCTTTGTATACTATCTGATTTTCATTTAATGAAGCTTCTTAAAAAATCTGATTTGCTTCTGGAACTTTACTAATGGTTTTATGCAAGGGTCCAACCATATTCAGTGACAACGGCAGTACATCTTTGCTCATAGATGCTATTATAATATAGTGCTCATAAGCGTAAATTTTCCGAGTGTGGGTTCTGCGTAGTTTCTTGTTCAGTTTCTTATCAATTTGACTTGTCATTTCAGGGCATTTGAAGAGTTAGACAACTCAGTTCCCCAAGGCAGGTTATTACATAGTATACCATCAAAACAACATAACACTTCAATGAAACAGGAGTATTGTTGGTTCTGATGAAAGGTGACCATTATAGCTAAATAAATTTTGTCTTCTGTTTTTTAACACCGAGATGTTGTTTACTCTTTATGGATTTGTCTCTAGAGTATTTCATCTATAGTATATTCATGTAGAAATGGAACTGATGCAGGAATGCAGCTTCTTTTTATAAGGATGCCGAGTCAATTAGTGTTGCTTCCACCTTGGATTCTGATTATGAGAACAATAGGCTCCTTAGTATGTGTTAACATGTTTTGAAACAAATTCTAGCAATTAACGAGAGTTATTAACCTGTTTACAAATGCATCCGAGAAATTTGGATGAACCAATACGTAGCCATTCTAACTGCAGATAGGGATTTTAGGAATGACATTATTCCCACAATAAGAAATGATTTATTTTAGGGCCTAAAGGCTTTCTCCGTTCTGAACCAACTTGGAGGAGAGCATGTTTATGAAAATTTGAACCAGTTGTAGAATTGTAAGACTGGACTACCTGCAATGGCATATTGTTAAGTCAACCTTAAGGAAAGATTTTGTTTGTCATTCAATTTTTTGGATAAATGAACATTATATTGATATCAAATTATTTTTGTGGTGTCGGGTTGTCGCTTGATAACGACAAATATTAATTATACTCTATTGAATGCTTAAGATATTGATTGATAATTTATATTCAACCACACCCATGGTTTCGAAACCGATATTGTGGCTGGTTGATGCAGTGCAAAGGTCCCTTCAGATGCTATAGAGGAACGTGCAAGATGCCTATAAAAATTATGGAAGAACAAGAGAGTATTGGGAAAGACTTCATGCCATTTACAGCTTACAAAGGGTCCTTGTCAACTGATTCTCTTGCGGTACCTCCACATTCCGAGTTTGTAACAGAGTTATCCTCATCATCTCTTCTGTCTAATTTGCAACAATTAGTGTGTTTAACAAATGAGACAAGGGAATCTCCAAAGGAAAGCATGGACACTGAATCATTAAGTTGCTTGCTTCCTTTATTTGAGGTGTTGCTGAATGATGTGCATGTTTTAGATGTGCAGGTATTGCTTTGTATATTGGGTTTCTTTTGTTTTAGATGTGCATGTATAAAAGATGGAATAATTATAATCAATAAATGAGAATATGTATGGAGTTGCAGATGAGAATGCGTTATGTATTATGTAACTTGAGTGGGAATCTAAAGATATTTGTATTTAGAAGCAGAAAATCAAATCTGCAAGTGCAGGAAATTTCGATTTTGGGAATTCCCAATTGAAAAATTAGTTTTTTTTTTTAAAAAGCTAATTTAATTTTGAGGCACATATAAGGGTCTCTGAATTAATTTATAAGTAGCTTTAATTATCCCAAAAATTGTGTCGCTAACTAATTAAAGAGACACTTACATGTGTCGCTTAAATTAATTAAGAGACACTTATAAGTGTCTCCTTATGCGTTGCAAGAGATTCCGGACGCACTATTTGAGACACTTATATGTGTCTCTTAAATTCATAGCAACAGATATAAATGTCTCAAAACTGTCGATTTGGTGTAGTGCCTAAAAAGCCTAATTTGATTGGGGGCCAAACATTTTAATTGGGGGCCAAGCACTAGAGGACAAAAAAGGTCACCCAATCCTAATTTGGGTCACCCCTTATAAAAATAGTTTCTAAATGGCTAAAATGCCCCTGAGTGATTAGTTTAAGATTTAATTAAGTTGATTAGTGTGATAATTTTGTTTAGATAAAAATCAGGTTTTGGGATTAAAATTTGGGGAAATTTTAGTTTTGGGTTTTTTTTTTTTTGAGAAGAAGAAGAGTAGTTTTGAGAGGAAAAACTAGGGTTTTTAGAAATGAGTGATTCAAGTGAAGGGAATGAGGTTGGTGAAGGTTCAAACAATAACCATGATTGTGTTGATGGTGAGATTGTCTCTAATAATCCTATGGATTGGATGTTTGATGAAGAGATGTTAATGGAGGAAGCCATGAATAATGGTGGAAATGAAGATGCTACTGCTCAAAATGAAGGAACCGATACTCCAAATGAAGAACCCGCACCTCAAAACAATCAGGTAAACCTCATATACTCTTGAAATTGTCTGAATGGTGCTCCAAGGGGTCGATTGATGGTCACTATGGAACTACTCAGAGTGAGGGTCGTTATAGTCGGGTGTTGTATACGCCAACGACCCTAAAGAGTCGTCATACTGTTGACACACATGGCGACGACTCTAACCTGCAACTTTTAATGGTGATGAAAAATCGTCAAGGTAGTGTGTTAAACCATGACGACTGTTTATAATGTTCACCTAGAGTCGTTAGTTGATTCGTTTAATACGCAGACGACTTTTGAATCCAAACACTCTGTATAAAAAGGCAAGTTTTGTGTGTTTGAGTCGTCATAGGGATATTCTGATATACTGACGACCCTAACCAACCATTTATAATGTTCACCTAGAGTCGTTAACCAATAACAAAGGGTCGTCAAAACAGGGTCGTCATTTTCAACCTAATACGGTAACGACTCTATTATAGGGCAAAAAATGTTGAAGTAGCAGAATTAGGGTCGTCATCTTCATCCTAATACACTAACGATTTTTCATAGAATCCGCATGTCGTTAATGGTGGTGGTGGAGAAGAGAACGGGGAGGAGAGGAAGATGAAGAAGAGAAGCCTAATTAAGGTTTTTAATTAAGGTTAACTTATTTTTAATGTTTAGTGTTAGGTAAGGATAAAATAGTATTTTCATAGTCGGATTAATAGGCCCCTGATAATTTTGGGGTGCAAATAAAATTTATTGGCCCCCAATTAAAATGTTTGGCCCCCAATCAAATTAGGCTAAAAAGGTATGTCTATACACCTGAGAAAGATTTGTGTTTTTATAATGATCCATGTACCTTGATTATTGTTCATTTCTACCTAACTTGATCTGTGTTTAAGGTTCTTAAACGTTTAGGTTTGAAAATAGTAGTTTGGGATGTTTGGACTTCATGGTACACCTACCAGGTATGCATAACATCATTTAAAATCAAAATCCAGGGGTTTAAGTAGGCATACCCATTTGCCTACTTCCCCAGGTCATGAAAATTCGTTTGCAAACCGGTATGCATACTTAACGTCGAAATTCGGTAAACTTGTTTTGGCCGTAACTTCTTCGTCCGAACTCGGAATGACCTCATTATTTTTGAATTCTCTTCCTATTTAAATTTTCTTCAAAATAGAGATGATAATTCCTGAATTTGAATGAGTTAAGAATGGTCCTTGTCCTGTCTCTTGTTTTTGAGTGTTTTTGCTCAGTTTCGTCGCACTTGTTCCATTTCTCTTGGACTTGGGCACTTGGATTCTTGGAGTACCTCTCTTATAAGCTCTTTTGTAGATTTACAAGAATGTTGTTGGTGAATCACAAAGACGGAAGTTCAAGAATGGGCAGTAGCACGCATTTTTATGGGATTCTTGAATGTTCAGAACCATCTTATGTGAACTATGGTCCATGGTCATTAATGACTTTGTATGTTTTTTCTTGTTAAGAAAATATTTGTATATGCCTTTGGTAGCTACTCTTGGTGTAATTCCGTGCGAAAAAAGATTGATTCTACCTTTTAAGGACAAAGGTTAATTTTTGCAGTATTAATCTTTATGGTTTTATATATTGTAATTTGTTATGGGATATGTGCGTTTGCGTCTGCAAACTATGATTGTCCCATATATGGTCAAAAGTTAAGTCTTTCATATGTCGATATGTATGTATCGATAAACGAATGAATTAACTTTTGACATTACAAAAGTTTTTAAGCCTATTATATTCATTATGCAAATATTGATGGAAGATAGGATGAACTTTTGTTTACGAGGATTATGTCTATTATATGTCATTGTGAAAATAGCGATGGAAAATGAAATGAATCCTTGTCTATTCCGCAGTATTGATCTTCCCTGATCCATATTTTTATGTATATATTGTGTGGCTCTGTAAGTTCTCTTATGTTGAACATTTTCGATTAAATTAATCATGGGTTTTCTTGTGGTTAATTTGATTGAGTATTTTTGGATGCAAATTCATATTCGTATGTGATTTGTTATGTCTTAAGAAATCCTTATTTTCTTGTGAAAGTACTTGTTGTTCTTTCAGGAATGACATTTTATGGGGGAGAGTTCTTAATTGAACTTGTGCTTAATTGCCAAATCTTTGTGGGGAGTGCGGCTGTGGAATACTATAGGGGTTATCTTGTATCTTTATAAAATCCTTGATGAAAGCATTTAGCTTCGGCTATATATTGCATCTAAAAAGTTTATATGTGCTTACTTTTGGTCATGAAATGTCTCTATGGAAATTTCATTAGGATCCCACTAGTTTTTGTACCTTTGCCAATTTTATTGACAAAAAGGGGGAGAATTAATGTGTAGTTCACACTACAAATACATATGGTTTTCGGATCATTATGTAAGGGGGAGTGGTTTCCATATGTGAGATGGAGTATTGACTAAGGGGGAGTGATACATATCCCCATAGTATTGTTGTCGAAGTTGTGATACAATTGAACTTTGATGTTGTATAATAATACTATGACACTGTGTAACAATGATTGAGAATTCTTGTTTTCTCATTGTTCTGGCTACGGATTTTCAACAACGATGATACTAGACTTACAACCTTTGGGATCATTGGAGTACCTGAAAGTGACAAAGATTTCGAGTAATGTTGAAGAACCAAGAAGATCAGGCATGTGGAAGAGAAGATACAAAAGTTTATATCCATTTTTGTATTCCATATGTATTGATAGTTTTGTCACTAAAATTGACAAAGGGGGAGATCGTTAGAGCACTGCTCGGTTGAACTCGCATGTGTTGCTATCTTAAGCATGTTTGTCAATGTTAGTGATCAAAACCTATAAGTCTTGATTTCTAGTCTAGTTATGGCTAAGTCCCGGACTAAGATAGAAAGTGTAGTTGAGCTCTAGACTCCATCGCGATCATCATACAAAGACGAATAACTACTTAAGAAACGGGTGGAACTTCATCGACTAAAAGGCATGTGGAGACTTGAACTTATCTATCACTCAAAAGTCTATCTACTCTATCTCCTATCTTGAGACAAAAGTCTTATTGCTATATAGACTATGATTATACACATTTGCTATTTCGAGCCGAGTTTATCTCGCATATCTATTTCTCGAAATATGTGTTGGTTAGCTTTCGCTTTAGCCAAGTTCATCTTTACTAGTGACGAAATTCATGTTAATTGAGTTTCAATTACTTGAAAATTGCTTTGACCAAAAATGGTTTGTGAATAACAACTATATAATGTCCCTTAAGAATGTTTCAATGATTGAAATGATAGTTTAGAATGTATAACCATTGTTGGATATAAAGATTGTGTGATAACTCATACATGTATAAATCCTTATTACTTGAACCAAAGTATGCGTACTTTGTTGATCAGGAAAACCGGAACTAAAGTCTGCGTACCAGTACGCGCACCATCGGAAGTTCAGGTCCCGTGAAAATCTGCTGGAGTTTGTGAATTGAAAACAAACTTATTCCGGGTACTTAAGTCCGCGTACCAGTCAGCGTACTTAGGTTGGTTATTTTCTAAAAACGATTATTCGTGAATTAAACTTATATAAACTAAGGAATGCATATTTGCAAACCGTAGCTATAAAGTTCATGAATCGATTCGAGTGAATCAAATCGTTTTTGCTTCGATTGTGTCTTGTATACTTCTATAAGATCTAAGCAATTGAACAACTCTCTAACTAGTTCATTTGAGTCATTTAAACTAGTTATGGTAAAGAAGAATATGGTTGATATGAAAGTGCTCATATGGCTAACATTTTGTTTAACTATTGTTGAACCAACTAAATGTACATGTTTGGGTACGGTTACACAAACCTAAAACGTGCATTTCATTTGTGTGTAACAAGCTAATTTTTGATCTAACGGTTGAAAGATATTAGCTTGAATCTAATCAGGTTTTCATCTAACGATGAATATTGAATGCTTTGTTACCAAGGTAACTTAGATTGCAAACCCTGATTTGAAAGGCTATATAAAGGAGAACGCTGGCAACTGGGAAACCTAATCCCCACACCTCCTATGTGATACTAGTTGCATAAGCTAGAGTCGATTCTCCTATAACCTTAGGTTTCTACCGAGACCTTGTAGGTTAACTACTTGAAGACTTCATTGGGATTGTGAAGCCAGACCCAACTATTTTTTTTTATAGTTGTGTGATCTGATCTTGTTGTTTTTATCGTACTAAGTACAATCGTAAGATTGACTTGAGATTGATTTCTACAATAGGCAAGATTAAAAGAAGTCACAAACATCTTCGTCTCAGTGTTTGTGATTCCATAATATCTTCTTTCGCTTGTCGATTAAGATTATTGTGAGGTGATTAATAATACTAGGCTGTTCTTTGGGAATATAAGTCTGGGTTATCAATTGGTTCCTGTTCACCTTGATTTACCAAAAGACGGAACAAAAACTCGTAGGTATTTCTATGGGAGACAAATTTATCTATTACCGTAGATTTTTCTGTGTGATACATATTTGTTTATTAAAGTCTTTGACTTTGGGTTGTAGCAACTCTTAGTTGTGGGTGAGATCAGCTAAGGGAATCAAGTACGTAGTATCCTGTTGGGATCAGAGACATAAGGAGCGCAACTGTACTTTTGATCAGTGTGAGATTGATTGGGGTTCAACTACAGTCCAGACCGAAGTTAGTTTGTAGTAGGCTAGAGTCTGTAGCGTCTTAATACAGTGTGTGCTCAATCTGGACTAGGTCCCGGGGTTTTTCTACATTTGTGGTTTCCGCGTTAACAAAACTTCTGGTGTTTGTGTTATTTCTTTTCCGCATTATATTTGGTCATATAATTGAATATCACAACTTGTACGTTGAATCGACCAATTGGGAAATCCAACATTTGGTTGTATGAAGATTCTCCGCAGCTATACTAGTACGCGTACCTCAAATTCCAGCAGAAATTTTCGGAACTAAGGTACGCGTACCCGTACACGTACCTTACCATCTTCGGTATTCAATAAAAGCTTGTTTTGGCCATAACTTCTTCATTCGAGCTCAGAATGACCTCATTCTTTTTGAATTCTTTTCCTATTTCAATTCTATTCAAGATGATGATGAGAATTTCTTAATTTGAATGACCTAAGATCGTTATTTGGCCCTTCTCTTGATTTTGATCATTCTGCTCCTTTTCGTTGCACTTCTTCCACTTCTTTTGGACTTGGGCGCTTGGATTCTTGGAATAATTCTCTTAATAGCTCTTTTCAGCACTTTGTAGCTCCTTTGTGGATGATTCACCTAATAGAGGCAAATAAGAGAAAACAAGAGTAATAATACGAAAATATGCAAGAATAACTATAACAAGTATGGAATGGACACTAAAATCATATGAATTATGCACTTATCAGATTATGCCCAAAAACAATAAGTTTGACATTACATTTTAAATTTATTTAACAGTTCACTTTAAACATGCTACGTGAGATATGGTCAAATATATTATTTGTAATTTATACAGTGAGAGATATAATATATTGATGAGATTTATTTGTTCGTAATCTATGTGAATTTAATTCATTGTTTAGATTATAACTTGTTATGATAAATACATATGTATTATGATGAATCTCAATCATAGAAATGGAGACTTCTAAATCTAGCAGGTTGATATAATTGGATTATGAACCGGTCGGTTAGTTCTGTTCATTGTATATCAGCTATTGAATGGATCTAAGCTACAACTTTACGTAAGTTCTTAATCCTGAGGATATGTATATACCTTACGTGTATTTCCGGGTGTCTTGTCTTACCAAGCAGTGAGGTCATTAATTTGGATCCAAAATCTGGGTAAGATGGATAATTGTGAGCGCGCAGTAAGAATATATATGTTCAATATGGTATCCGCCTCGGATGTGTATTCCCTTGGATTATTGTGCGGGAATTATTATTCTAGACTGGCCAGTGGTCATTTAAATTGTTTAAGTGATTATTAGAATAATAATATGAAAAGCGCACCAAGGACCAAAATATAAATTCTGCATAGGAGCTGATATGTAAGTGTTACACACCTATGAGAATTTATGAATACCGGTATTAGCGGAGGGACTTACTATAAAAAAGTATAGGAAGGGTTTTACTTTTATTAAACATACCATTTTAGAGTGTTTGTCAATTACAAGTCTTTGGTGGAATGACTTGTAATTTCTTAATCGTATTTGGAATTGTGTGAGACACATAAAATCCTATACGGTTAAGAAAAGCTAAAATTGTTTGTAGCCCAAGAGACCTAATTGTATTTGGAAAAGGTATTTGAAAACAAGAAGGATAGGTCCTAATATGAAAACTATATAAGGGGAGCAAGCTATCAAAGCTAGACACACCGAAAGCTAAGAGAAACTAAGCCTTCTTGTTTTCCCGTCCTTATACAATTAAGTTAATTGCGAGAAAGCCCATAAAACAAAAACCGTGTCTTCTTTTCACGGAGACAAAACCAAAGTTATATTTTTTCTATTCTAGACCAAAAGCTAGAGGAACTTCGTTCGTTTTTTCTTCGAAGTTACTGTTGGTGGTGAAAGAACAAACAAATCAAAAGGAGTTTGATTTGATTCAAGTTAGTGTAGTAGTGCTGGTGTTGATAAACAAAAGAAGTGGTTTTGGCTTTTAGAAACAAAGCTACATCATTTCTTCTTCTTCCTTCCCGTCACGGCATAAAACGGTGGTGATTATAGATAAAGCTTAAGGTGGAATTTGATGTTCTTCTTGGAGCTTTGGATTAGCGAGCTAAGGTGCACAAATCTCTTAATCCTTGTATGCTATTATTAACATCTATGAACAAAGTTGGGTTTTGATTTGAAATTTTTTAAAACTCTATTTCCACTGTGTTTTTTGATCGATTCCTAACAGTTTCTAAGAAGATATGTGATAGTTATAAAGAAATAGGTAAAAATCTTGTCTTGGATGTTGTAAATACTTATTGTCCACGCATGTACAACGTCGTAAACAATTTTAAATATCAACATTCTCTTTGGGTGACCATCCGGGAAGTTTCTGCTGGATTACCATAGCGATGCCCGTTGAAAACCCCACATTGCCGGATTACCGAAGTGGCTAAGTGGGAAACAGTATCGGTGGAGGGACGGGTCATTACAAGATATGTGATAGTTATAAAGAAATAGGTAAAAAGAAAACAAGTCTTGTATTGGATGTTGTAAATACTTGTTGTCCACGCATGTACAACGTCATAAAAAATTTAAATATCAACATTCTCTTTTGGTTCTCTCATCTTGATAAACTAGGCAGTATAGATAGGTCGACTTATTTAACACCCGTCTTTGGGTCTTTATCTTTTCTTTCGCTTTTTATCTAAGACTTGCTTAGGGTTATTAATTTTTTTCTTGAATATATCAACTAAATCCACCCAATCATCCTCAACTTCTTCGGCAACTTCATCAACAATATCCACAGTAATGGCTTTGTTAACAACTTACGATTTTTCGTTCGAGCGATTACATGGTGCCATCACAGAGAATCTTGTTGGTCATATTTTTTTGCTATGGATGGCTCAATTTACGCCTTATTTGCAGGGTTGCGATTTAGAAAAATTTATTGATGGTACTCACCAGTGTCCACCAGTTATTATTAACGGAGCTCCAAATCCGATGTTTTTATCATGAAGACGCACAGAAAAACTACTCCTCAGTTGGATTATGTTTTCTCTTACTTGTCCAATTTTAGGCAAGGTTAAAGCTTGTGAAACCTCCAAAACTAGATGCCTTTTTTGTATCCAAAACTGATGCACATCTTATTCATCTGAATGAGTCTCTTTCATCTTTTAAGAAGGGGAAGCTCCACTATGTCTGACTACATTCAGTCAGTTAAGAATATTATTGTGTAATACCCCGATATTCAGAAGTGGTTGGATGAATGGAATATAGGTAATGGTTTGTCCTTTCCTATCACCGAGGTCTTTTCAGCACATTTGGCTCCAGAGTTGGCCGAAAACTCTGCAGTTAAGCGTGCTCGGGCGGGAGTAATCCAGGGATGGGTGACCATCCATGAAGTTTCTGCTGGATTACCGTAGTGATGCCCGTTGAAAACCCCACACTGCCGGATAACTGCAGTAGCTAAGTGGGGAAAGTATCGGTGGATGGACGGGTCATTACAAATGGTATCAGAGCCGACGGCGGTTCACCTTCCGAGTGTGAGAGAGTACGCTGAACGGGATATGTCAGGTACTTCTCTCATGAGGGGCAGGGAACGTCGGAGATCTGGGATTGAAAATATATTTTGGAGCCGAGGACGACTCCAATTTAAGGTGGTGGCATTGTAATACCCTGATTTCGACAGTGGTATGCCGACAGAATGAAATATAGGTAATGATTTGTCCTTTCCTAACCCGAGGTCTTTTCAGCACATTTGGCTCCAGAGTTGGCAGAATACTCTGCAGTTAAGCGTGCTCGAGCGGGAGTAATCCAAGGATGGGTGAATAACCGGTTCCAAGAGCAAAATCGAGTTATCAAAGTTCACACATTTCTTCATGTTGTGTGTGAATTAGGGTTTACTGAGAGAAACTTCAAGATGTCGACATGAACATAACTCTTATCATTTATTGTTCAAAGATATTCCTTGATGCTTAGGGTGATCCCACACCGAAATATTGAAAAGCATTTAATTATGATTTTCATAATATATGTTTTAATTACCAGCAATTAAAGCATATCCTCTATAAAAGGTTTATTAGTTAATGTGCAAAACTAATAATAGAAGTTTTCTAAAAGAGATTTCGGAAATATTATTTGACATTTAATTAGGAATAGAAAACCCGAAATTAGGCACTCTAATGAATATCTTGAGAATATTTTCGGTTTTGGAATTTCTTTTTTGTCCAAACAACCTTGGTCTATAAATACTTGAGTTTGCATTTCTTGCAAATTATCCCAAGAGTCAGGCAAATTTCATTTGTTTTATTTCTGTTGGAGCCGTATATTCAGAGATGAAAGTACCCTAATTAGGCGAAATATCTTACGACCACTCGTTTAAAGACTTCTGTGGGATCAAGAAGCTCTACGAGTACCGTTGGTGGGAAACTAGATAATTGCATTGTTATTTTAGTTTTCGATTATTGATTTGATTGACTAACTGTTGTTGAAACTTTGATTGCACCAAGTTTGATTATTCTTGAGAACCTTCTCTTCTGACATAAGAGTCACTCAAACTAGATCAAAGTAACGAAGGGATCTTTAGAACCATTTGAGGATATAAAGACATTTTGTGATAATCCATTGTTAACAGACTTCATTTGTGCTGATTGATTACAAGAGGATTCAAGTTGTGTTGTGCAGGTTATTGAGAAGGAAATTGATGATTTGAAGACGAAAAAGATTTTCTTATTAGTTTTCGTATCTTGTGAATTTGTGCACATACCTTGATCGGCTCTGATCCGACTCTGATTAGATTTATCCAATCAGAAAGCCGTATTGATCGGGAACTATCATTTGGTGGTATTTTTCAATATCCGAATATGATATTTGTGAGTTTAAATCTAAGTTAATGATTCAAATTGATCTTACTCGACAAAGGATTTATTAGTTTAAACAGAAGATCCTTTGTCAACAACGCAACATATCTTTTACCAAAGATTGATTAGAGTGGTTACCAAAAAGATTTATTCATTTACTATTTGGAATACGATCCAAAGGAGTAGCTATTCACGTGTGTGACTCTAGAAGTTGAAGGCGCATGGATACTGAGGAAACTAAGTAGCTAGGGGTAGTCTACTTGGTCTCAACTATATGAAGTTGGTATTAGATTTTGTATAACGTCTTAATTATGAGAGTATTTAAAACTGGTCTAGGTCTCGGGGTTTTTCTGCGTTTGCGGTTTCCTCGTTAACAAAATCTTGCTGTGTAATTTATTTTATTTTCCGTAATTATAATTTGTTTATTATAATTTAAAACAAATACACTTGTACGTTAAATCCTGGTCACTAGATATTGATGATATAGTGTTTCGGTTTAATACCTCACATATTAACAAGTGAACACATTGTTTTCGTATTATCTCGATTTCATATCCATAGACGATCACACAAAGTGTATACAATAGCTAGTTGTTGTATTGTCACGACTTTGTCCATAGACGATCACACTTGGCAAGGACTTATAGGTCGATATTTAAAAGATTGTGGTGTGTTTGGGTACCCTTGTCTTTTCACAAATGTTTAAATTGTTTGTACATATGATTTTGGTATAATTGTTGTGTTTAACATGAAAAATTTCCAACATCTCATATGTTGTCATGGTATATTGATTCCAAATATACTAGTATTATCTATAGGTATGTCATATCACTGGCCTTGAGAGGATGGTGCCCCTTATCCTGTATCGGCCTGTCATTAACCATAGTGTTAATTATAATTAGTAGTAAGTAAATCTAGTTAAATTAGTGGTAATCAGTTTAATTAGTAAGATGTAATTGGTGTGTTGGATGTGACCACCAGGGCTATTCATAGCCGTTAGATTCTAGGTTTGATTCAGTAAGGCTTTATAATCCAGGGAGTCTTGTAGAGAGGGGTTATCAAATCATTAATCAATAGAGAACTTTGTTCTTAGGCTGTGTTCTTCACTGAACCAAATAATAAGCTTGATTTGTGAGAATCAAGGGAGGTTTATCCTCAAATTTACCCACCCCTCTTGTCATTGTACTCAGGTACATAACAATTGGTATCTAGAGCAGTTTCGATCCATGGAGTTGCCGCAAGCTACACCACTACAACTGAAAGCTTTGAAGAATGAAGATAAAGCAAGAAATGAATATGATAAGTTTTGTGATTTATATCGGTTTCATTTTGAAGAGAATAACTATCAAACTCGAGAATACAATCTTCAGAAGTTTGGAAAGCTCATGGAAAGAGCAAGGCATAAGTATAGACTGATACTTTTCATTAGGGGAACTACATCGATTCGTCCTGTCGTCGATGAAGAAGAAGTTGATTCTCCAGAGGAGTTGATTCCTTCTTTTTTAATTGATGAAAAAGAGGATGACTCAAATATGGGTTGATTTCTCAAATTGAAATGGTTACAAAAACTAGGGTTAAATCAATTCCTTCTGCTATTGACAAGGAGAACGATGATTCAACTGAGTCCGAGACCTTTCAATTCGAAGAAATCATCAAAGCTTCCTTGAATGATATTGAAAGGAAAAATAAGATAGAATTTGGTGAGTGTTTTAACATTATTCTCAATTATTCTAATAACATATTTGATCATGGAAAAGAGAAATTGCAAGTTGATTCTAAGTTGGGTTTTTCTTTTCTCGGGGGTTTAAAATTTTTGGGTAGATTTTTTAAAGAAATTTTTCAGGAGCTGGTTAATAAGAATGGGTACTTACCAGATTCATTGTTTACTGCTTCAATATCTGATATACCAGCTAATAATGGTGTTGTTGACAGTGTTAGAAATTTGAATGCAACTGTTTATTTCTATCTTTATTTTGCTTCTACTTGTTCCGTATTTGATTCAGGGAAGTGGTTTGATGTGTCAGTTTTGGTTGATGATTACAAAGAGAAATTTGTTTATGAGTTGAGTTTTAAACATGGGTTTCCATTCGAATTACTGTTTATGAATTCAATCGCAATTGTATTGGTTCAAATTGGTAATATTACTGATGGGGGTAAACTGTTTGGTACAATGCCTAAAAGAGAGAGAAATTTGTTTGAGTTTTTTCTACAAGATGGGTACCAATGGGATTTGTTGCTTGCGTACTTGATTACAATTCTACCTACCAGGGAGGGTAAAGGCTGTGATACTTGCAAGTTGTTTGATCCTGGTAGACATAATTTTCATGTTAATGAAGGTTTTATGATTCTCTTACTTGGTATAAGTGACCGTGAAGGGCTTTTGAGGCTCAATGGAAGTAGTAAACGGATGAGAATTATGAAGGGTTGTCCTGATGGTGTTAGGGGTGATTTTATCTTACAACTTCAGCTGGGTAAGGCGAGTTACAACTTAATTGTCAATGAAAATATTTTCCTTATCATTGTTGCTGCTTGTTGGGCTTTTGATCGAGGAAAAGAGGTCGACCTTATCATCTAGAATTCTTGTTTTGCCAAATGTGTTTCGAAATTTGAGTATGATTTTTGTGGGTGTATGAGATGGGGGTATAGTCAAGTGCTTGTAGAACCGCTAGCTCTTATATATAGGAATCAACTCAAGGTTCTCAAATTATTGTTTATGAATTCATATGAGTGGGTATTTGTTATAGCTCTGGAATATAGTGATCGTGGTAAGATGTATATGAAATTGTCACGAAGAGGTAATATTAAATTGTTTGATCAATGGATTGGTACATTAAGAGAAGACTCTTTTGGGGTGAAGCTTGAGTTGCTCAATACTGTCGTACTTAATCTCAATTCATTCAGCATCCTGTGGATTCCGTCAGCAAGTTTTGAAGCGACCCACAAGTTTATTTCATTTGCTTCTTTAACAATAGTTCTTCGAGGGGTCTTTGAACTACAGCGGGGGATCTCTTTCATCGTTTGTCGTTGCTGTATGTGAATCATGGTCTTGGGTTTGGCTGGGTTGTTGGAGCCTATTATACACCAGCTAGGGGAACATCTTTACAAATGACTAAAGTTTTAAGTTCAGAATTTGCTAACATCATTACATGGTTAGTGGGAACTCAGGTCTTTCTCCTGGTGATTCAAATTCAGGATGTTCTAATGTTGGTGGATTACTTAAGGTGGAAATTTAAATCACCTGCATCTGGAAATTTTGAGGGCCTGGCCATTCATGAAGAAGAAAAGAAAGTTTCCTATTTGGAATTATTAATGGGTATAATGGATAGACGAGAATGTGTTGATGTGCTATATATTTTGTTGAAGGGGTTTACAATTCTTGCAGTACTTTTATTCTTAAGAATTGTGCTTTTCTTATACTTTTATTTTCTCATATCTGAAGCCTGCGAGATTTTCTCAGTAGCAGTTGGGTATTCCAACCTTACTGGTGTAACTGAATGTGATTCCATGGAAGGTGAGAAGTATTGATATGGCCGTTCAATTCTCAGTTTTGAGCTGTGACAAGATGACGTATATGATCAATGTGTCCTGCAAGGATGAGGTCTGTAATCAACTTGCATCCACTTTCATGAGATTACCCAGTTGGTACCTTGCTGCTACAAGTGGACTTTTCAATATGGGAAATGGTACTAAGGTAATTAGATATCCTCCTTGGATTGTTTCTCCTACTTCCATATATTTCCGGGCGTGTTGTGGCCCGTTCTTATGGGTTTTCAGAAGGTCAAACCATTTTGGAAGGATTGTAGATATTAGAAAGGCTGAAGGTGTTGTGTATTTTCCGATGTTAATCTTCACAGCTTCCTTAATTGCTAGAGCTAAGTTTTACTTCTCCAAAACTGTTCCAGTTTTTCATATGATAATACTTACATCTGAACATCTTATTTGTCGCTTCAACCTGAGATGTGGTTCTTGGTATGAACCAAAGAAGAGTCATTACTCGACTAAACTCTTTTCCAGGACAAAGAGAACTCAAGTATTACTGGTGGTAACTCAAGTTATGACGGCATTGGTTTGGGTAGAATACTTGAGGTGGGAATTTAGATTGGTCTCAGCAGATTTATAGGGTATAGGTGGGATTAGAGGTACTATGTGGCCTTCCAGCGAGCTAACTGCAATACCTGGCTATATGGGCTATAATCGGTTGTTTTTCGACAGAGGCAAAACGCCTGAACCATTTCCATGGAATTCTTCTTCGAGAAGTTTCGGTGCTACTTCTGTTTACAATTACACAGATTTGGCAGTCTTCCTGCGCTGACAATGGACAACAAATGATGATGCTCAGTTTGGTTATGTACTGGAGAAAATTCATATATGGATCCTTGCTAAAGTTGTTGTGCAGTTAGAATATGCTTACCTTGTTTTTGAAAGTAATTCTATGAGTGCATACCAAATTAGTAGTGGTGAAGACTATGGACTTGTTTTCTGTTGGTCATACAAGCTTGAGAAACTTTCTAAATGGTAAGTAATCTGCCTACAATGTAAGGATGACTTTATTGCAAGGTACAAAGTCAGTTCGAAATAGCTGTACACCTCTTTTGTGAAGAAGGTTCAAGATACGGTGGTGTTAGGGAGCCATGTTGTTACTGAAAATAAGTATTTGCTTATACATGCTTGTGTAAATTCTTATGAAGAAGAAGAGATGGAGCACTGTTTGACCATGATAGATAAAGATGGAGATACACCACTTATGTTGTTTCATCCTAAAAGAACACCAAGCAGTCAAGGCTGGGAGGTGAGGTCCGGAGATAATGGGCCTGTTTACCGTTGGGAAATAAACAAAAGTGAGTTTGGTTCATGGGATGTTGCTGGATTTCACTGCAAGGAAGACGAGGAGGTTACCACTATTGTCTTAACTGAAGTATATAATGTGAAGATGAGTTACACGGCGGATTTACGGACATCATTTATTACCGGAGTTCTCCACAAGGCCTTGCATTTCAACTCTTCATCCTTGAGGACAGGGATGTTTTGGATGGGAAGGTATTGTAATATCACTGGCCTTGAGAGGATGGTGCCCCTTATCCTGTATCGGCCTGTCGTTAACCATAGTGTTAATTATAATTAGTAGTAATTAAATCTAGTTAAACTAGTGGTAATCAGTTTAATTAGTAAGATGTAATTGGTGTGTCGGATATGACCACCAGGGCTATTCATAGCCATTAGATTCTAGGTTTGATTCAGTAAGGCTTTATAAGCCAGGGAGTCTTGTAGAGAGAGGTTATCAAATCATTAATCAACAGAGAACTTTGTTCTTAGGCTGTGTTCTTCACTGAACCAGATAATAGGCTTGATTCGTGAGAATCAAGGGAGGTTTATCCTCAAATTTACCCACCCCTCTTGTCATTGTACTCAGGTACATGACAAGGTGTTTTATTGCTTATATTATTGGCCTGAAATGAATTTGAAAGTGTTCAAAGGCCGCAATTTTATATATCTTTTGTTATTTGATAAGTGTTGCCAAAGTGATGCTTTGCTAGGATACAAAAGTGCATGTTTCTGTATGAAAAGACTGCATAAAGTTGCATTTTAGATGTGATTTGTATGCTTAAACCTAAAGGGTAATCATACAAATATTATCCTTAATGGATAAGATGATTTACTCATGTGTAATAAGTGATTTTTTTGTTGAACCCAAAGGTTCATCAGATTTGTTATTCACTTTGTATCACTAGATAAATCTTGATGAACTTCAATTCAGGGTATTTCGGTATGTTTTAACTTTACCCAAAGGTTAAGTGACGATAATATCGAGTCTTTGTAAAGTTTATGCTTGTCATAAGGTTTACGACAAATAAAGTGAATTCTGATTTTCGTTAAGTTTGAATCTTTCACAAGTTAAGTTCCTAAAGGCTGGTATTAAAGCTCGAGTGGCTCAAGTTACAAGTAAGAAATGGAAGTAGAATTTTCATGGAGATGTACCTGATGCTGTTCGAGAAAGGTTTTCTGTTGACGAGAAGGTTAAGGAGTTATTGAAGAGAAGGTTAAAGAGTTGATGGAGGATACCAACTTGTATTTTACGAGTTTCGCGTCACCATGTGAATCCTTGAACAATGGTAATGATGGTATGCTCATCTGCAATGAAGTGATAGTAGCAAGTAATCATCACTATGACCGCTCAATCCACTCCATCGACCCCTCCAGAACTTTTTCGACAGCTGCAACATCAAAACAACAAAAATTCATGAATCATCATCAGAATGGTACAAGGTTTTGTACAACGACAAAATATAATATAATAATTAGACATGCATAGAAAACAAGAAACAAAGCCATCCTTACAAGTCCTACATGAATCAATCCCGGTACAATTGGAGGTGGATTCCCTTCTAGCCTTATTTAAAGTATATTTATCCCATTAGAAATATAACATAATAGAAGTGGATATATAAAGAATTTCTAACGTAAGAGGTTTAATCTAGAGTTTATGTTGCGAGTGATTGTCTACAGAGAAACTACAATCTAAGATTATCAACATTTAGTCTAAAGGTATCAACAAGCTATTTTTGTATTGTTTCTAACGGTAACCAAAGATATCTGTTGTTAACTATTATCTGGTATTCGGTAAGGTAAAGACTTGTATACCTATACTCTGTTGTTTCCTTGTTTATCATGTATTGATTGTGTCATACGTGATCATAAGTATGTAGTTGTATGTAATCATGATAAAGTTAAAGAATAAAGCATTTTCTATGTGTACAACATATGATCCTAAGTAATTTGTATGAGCGTATGTTATAACTAGTAATCCGATTTGGTTAAGCATGCTTAGTAGCTAATCTAGTTGCGATACAAGAAAAAACGATCAGTTCGGCTACACTGATACCAGATTCTATTAAGGAAAAAATATTTTGGGTATATGCCCTAGCAGCAGAGGCCTCACTTTCTAACCCTCTTTTATAGTGGGTCCAACGAAACTTGATATCTAGGAAAAGGTCGTGAAGAAATTAAGGTTTAAGACCAAACCACACCCTAAACCTTTCCCGTTTGGGTGGTTAAAAAAAATATAGAGTTGCAAGTGAATACCGAGTACACCTTTGGTTTCGTTTTGTTGATGGGAATTCATAGATCATTTTCATGTTATATTTGGCAGTCCTTACAACTACGGGACAGTGACGCAATATTCTTCCGACAAGAAAATATTTGGAGGATAGTCAAGGATGGAGAAGGTGTTTGCATTCTAGTTTCTAAAGGGAAGTAGAAACTGCAACTCTTCACTGCGCAACAAACCAAACATTTGATAAATACTTGCCAAAAGTTTGCATTATTTGTTGTTCGAGCGGTTGAACACAAATCAGATAAACACAACCATGCATAACATTGGGAATACACTGAAACATAAAAGAAAGAGTTACTAAACTTGTTGGAAGGTTTGGTAGACATAATACAAGACCCAAAAAATTACCACCACGCCTAATGTAACATGAAATCTAGCTATAACTGGATGCTCGTATACTGAGTGTTGGACTTTATCAACAGTTTATTATGGAGTCAGATGAAGTTAAAAGTGAAAATGCGGGGGGTCTAACAACCACACCCAAAAATTTGTTTGGCAATCTGAGAGGACTTGCTCCAATACACTTTCTAGAGAATCAACCAGACAATCAGACTCAATCTAGAGTAAAGTATATTAAAGGTTTTAGTATCTCTGTTTCACAATGTAATCATCAAATCAAATAGATAGAAATCCGCGAGCCTGATTATTATGTGAAACAACTTGAACGGTACCAAAGACCAATGTTCAAGTGTCAATCAATGTAAATCAACAACCAAAGGTTGGATATTCTAATTGATTGATCTTAACGCACAACCTGTGATATTTCAATTATATAACAAAATATAATGCGAAAAAGAAATAACACAAACACCAGAATTTTGTTAACAAGGAAACCACAAATGCATAAAAACCCTGGGACCTAGTCCAGATTGAACACCACACTGTATTAAGCCGCTACAGACTCTAGCCTACTACCAATTAACTTCGGACTGGACTATAGTTGAACCCTAATCAATCTCACACTGATTCAAGGTGCAGTTGCATTCCTTACGTCCCTGATCCCAGCAGGATACTACGCACTTGATTCCCTTAGCTGATCTCACCCAAAACTAAGAGTTGCTACGACCCAAAGTCGAAGACTTGATCGACATATCTGTCCTACACACAAAAGTCCATAGGATTGAATAAATCTGTCTCCCACAGAAATACCCAAAAGTTTTTGTTCCGTCTTTTGATAAATCAAGGTGAACAGGAACCAATCGATAACCAGGACTTATATTCCCGAAGAACAACCTAGAATTATCAATCATCTCACAATAATCTTAATCGACTAGCGAAAGAAGATATTTTGGAATCACAAACGATGAGACGAAGATGTTTGTGATTACTTTTATATCTTGCCTATCGGAGATATAAAATCTCGAGTCAATTATTTCAATTGTACTCAACACGATAGAAACAACAAGATCACATCACGTAACTACAAAGATAATAGTTGGGTCTGGATTCAAAAACCCAATGAAGTTTTCAAGTCGTTAACCTACAAGGTGTCGAGAAGAAACCTAAGGTTAAAGGAGAATCGACTCTAGTTATGCAACTAGTAACACACAGGAGGTGTGGCGATTAGGTTTTTTAGTTGCTAGAGTTCTCCTTTATATAGTTTTCAAATCAGGGTTTGCAATCCAAGTTACCTTGGTAACAAAGCATTCAATATTCACCGTTATATGAAAAACTTGATTCAACCAAGCTAATATCTTTCCACCGTTAGATCGAACTTAGCTTGCTACACACAAATGAAATGTACCCTCATTTAGGTTTATGAAACTGTACCTAAACGTGTACACCATGTTGGTTCACAAATAGTTAACCGAGGTTACCCATATGATTACTCTCATATCAACCTTATTCATCTTAACCATAACTAGTTCAAATGACTCAAATGAAACTAGTTAAAGAGTTGTTCAATTGCTATATTATCATAGAATTATACAAGAACACAATTGAAGCAAAATCAGTTTGATTCAATCGAATCAATACATGAACATTATAGCCACGGTTTGCAAAGATCGCATTCTTTATTGATAAATGTTTAGGTTCATGTACAACCGATTTTAGAAAGTAACACACTTAAGTATGCGTACTTAAGTAACCGGATTTGAGTTTGGTTTTGGTTTTCAAACTCAACAGAAATTCACGGACGTGAACTTTCCACCAGTATGCGTATGGGTACGTGTACTTTAGGTAACCGTATGAGTTTGGTTTTTTATTTCAAACTCAGCTGAAATTCACGGACGTGAACTTCTGCCAGTATGCATATTGTACGCATACTTACCCAGTCTCCTACCACCTTTTTGTATACACACAAGTATGCATACTTTAGGTTCCCAGTTTTTAGACTTATACAGTAATGTGCGAACACACTATGCTTATATCCAAAGATGTTTACAAGATTATAAACTCTTTATTTCAATCATTGAAACATTCTTCTATATTGATAATAGCTGTTTTCACACACTATCAGCATCAAAGCAATTTTCAAGATATTGAAATAATCATTATCGAAACATTCCAAGCCTACATCAAATGATTGTATCACAAAAACCATGTAAGACGTTACTCAGAAATTTTCTCATGATATAAGATGAACTTGGTCGAAGCGAAAGCTTACCAACACATATTTCGAGAAATATGTAAGCGAGATATATACTCAGCTCGAAATCTCAAATGTGTATAGAGAAAACTATATCGTAACACGACTTATGTGTCAATATATGAGATAATAGAAATAGACTTTCCAATTGATAGATGAGTTCAAGTCTCCACATACCTTTTTTCGAAGAAGTTCCATAAGCTCCCCTTAGTAGTTCTTCGTCTTCAAATGATGAACTCCGTGAAAACTAAGCTCAACTACACAATCTATGTCCTAGTCCGAGACATCTATAAATAGGCTAGAAATCAAGACTTATAGTTTTGATCACTAAAATTGACAAACATGCTTGAGATAGCAACGCATGCGAGTTCGACCGAGCAGTGCTCTAACAAAAAGACGGATACAAGTACTCTTAGATAAGGGATTGATCAATCCAAGTTCATCACCAAGGGTTACCCAATTAGTTAGGTGACAAAGAAAGATGGAGACTGGCACCATTAAGAATAAATATCCTCTTCCACATATAACTGAAAATGGTATATACTATAGAAAAATTGATTTGAAATATGAATATCATCAAGTTTCATGAGAGAGGTAGATGTTTGAAAGACCATGTTTAAAATTAAACAAGGGCTTTTTGAGTAGTTTAGTTATACCTTTTGGGTTAGCAAACGCTCCAGCTACTTTCATGCGGCTAATGAATGAAGCTCTAAGACCTATATTAGATAAGTTTGCAATGGTATTCTTAGAAAATATTATACAGTCCAACATGGAAAAAACACCTTTTACATCTGAAAACCGTCTTATAACTACTCCAATCTGCACAGTTAAAGTTAAATGTGACCAAGTGTGAATTTTCCAAGAAGTGTACGACTATGTAAGTACATAGTGGGCCATGGAAAGATTCAAATTGACCCAAGTAAGGTGTCTGTGATAAGCTTATGCTAGAGATTTGCGCAATTTCATTGGAGCAACACAATACTTAAGAAAATTCATCTAATACTACTCAGGTATAGCCGCACCACTATTACGAATGTTGTCAAAGAATCAGGCTAACACACGGAAATTGCAAGAGAAAAAAGCATTCAAGAAGTTGAAAGACAAGGGTCGTATGCAATGACTAAGAGTATCAAAAACTAACGACACTATTTATGGGGGAAAGAAACAGTTACACATACAAACTATGAACATTTGAAGTATCTCCACACACAACGCCAGCTCCAACAAACAAGGCACTTCAGGTGGATGGTTTATCTGCAGCAAAATATGTTGAAGATTAATAGATATTATTTCCCTTATGTCCTGTCAAGATATTATTCTCTGTAGTTAATGACTTTTATGCTATGAAATATATATTGGGGATCCGGTGCAAGGACTCCTCAAGGAAGTTTATTCACCTTCCGAGATGGTATCATCCTAAACAACGATCCTCTCTTTCTTCTCTCAAACCCTATTCCTCTTCTTAAAACTCCATGGCAGGTGATAAAAAAAACCTGCATCCGGCGTTTACCGTCAACAACATAAAAACCCTAATTCCCATTCTCCTGGATATCAAACAGGATGAATATTCGTCATGGGTTTTCCTTTTCGAACTACATCTCCAAGCTCATGGTATCCTCTTCCTCATCGACGGAACAACAAACACCAACGAGATATTGATGCCAATACCTCGAAACAACTAGACGCTCTCTGCCGTCAATGGATGTTCTCCACCATGGCCAAGGATCTGATGCTCACTGTTCTGAAATATGGAAAAACCGCTAAAGAGCTTTGGGATCACCTTAAGAAGCTTTTTCAAGATAACAAAGGTAATCGTGCTGCGACCCTTGAAAGTAAATTTGTCAATCTAAAGTTTGTTGATTGTGCTAGCGTTGATGACTACTGTGATAAGCTTAAATCGTTGTCCGATCGATTGACCGATCTTGAATTCCCCATGAATAATAAACGATTGGTTATCCAACTTGTCAATGGTCTTCCGGAGGAGTACAACACTGTTGCATCCTTTATACAACAGTCTATGCCTACTTTTGATGCCGCTCGCTCTCAATTGCGCACCGAGGAAATTCGTCGTGCTCAACAAACTATTATGTCTTCATCAACTGCCCTTGCTGCCACAGCCTCATCAACAAACCGTGGAACTCAACGTAATCAGCGCTCAGGAACTGGTAAACATGGAAATCGACCATCACAGCCTGACAATGCAGCAACAACTCCATCTGTGGATCCACCTCTGCTGCCAACACCACCACACTTCCACCAAACATACCGAGCTCGGCCTCCAGCGTACCCTCCACACTGGACTCCTTACTGGGCTGCTCCACCGTGTCCTTACCCAACAGTTCCTCCATGGCAGTCATCATCCTCCACACGCGGATCATCTTACGGTCGCCCTCGTAGTGCTCAGCATCGTCCTCGTCCTTATGGCTTCGGTCAAGCTCAAGCATATCTTGCTCCCTCCACTGAGTTACTACAGCCTAATGACTTTGTTTGAAGCATATAGCTCCATGAGCTTACAGCCACCGATGATGCATTTTATATGGATACCGGTGCGACCTCTCATATCATCATGGGATACAGGTACGTTACACACTGTTTCCAACATTAGTAATGTACAATCCATCTTAGTTGGCAATGGCAACTCTATCCCAGTTACTGCTAGTGGTACCAAGTATATAAATCTCCCTTCCCGAACTCTCCACCTCAAAGATACTCTTGTTGTCCCTGACATAATCAAAAACTAGTTTCCTTAGTAAATTCACCACCGATAATCATGTGTCTCGTTGAATTTGATCCGTCTCGGTTTTTCGTGAAGGATTTGAATTCGAGGACGATTCTCCTTTGATGTAATAGCTCTGGCGAGCTTTATCCTATCACCACTTCTGCCGTGCCACCTCCAAAAACATCCTTGTCTCCTCATCTTCCTCTTGATGTGTGCTCGTCTGATGTCTGGCACAACCGCCTTGGTCATCCTGGCAAGGCTATCTTAGATAATTTACGTTCCAACTCTTTTATTCAATGTAATAAGAATCAGTCTACCAAACTTTGTCATTCTTGTCAAGTTAGTAAACATGTTCGTCTGCCATTTTATGAATCAAATTCCATCACTTTTGCGCCTTGGTCACTTTTGCGCCTTGAGACTGTTTTTCGTTATTACCTTATCTTGTTGGATGACTTCACAAATTATCTATGGGTGTACCCTTTAAAGTTAAAATCTCAAGTTTATACCAAGTTCTTGGAATTTCGTTCTTTCGTCAAAACTCAATTTGAACGAGATATAAAATGTTTTCAATCTGACATGGGTCGTGAATTTGATAATTCCTCTTTTCATAATTTTGCTCAAACTAATGGCTTGGTTTTTCGTTTTTCTTGCCCTCACACTTCATCTCAAAATGGGAAGGCGGAACGTATGATTCGTCGTGTTAATGACATCACTCGCACCCTTATGTCTCATGCCTCCATACCTTCTAAATATTGGGCTGATTCTCTTCATATGGATGTCTATCTCCATAACATTCTTCCCACCAAAGTCCTCAACTTCACTTCCCCTGTGTCCGTTCTTTACCAACGTCAACCAACCTATGACCACCTTCGTACGTTTGGTTGTCTATGCTATCCCAATCTTTCCGCTACCACACCACACAAACTTGCTCCTCGTTCATCTAGATGTGTCTTCCTTGGTTTTCCTCTTCACCATCGTGGCTATCGTTGTCTCGACCTAGCCACTAACAAAATTATTTTATCTCGCCATGTAACGTTTGATGAAAACGTTTTCCCATTCAGTGAATCTTCCCTTAGTAGTCCTCCCACTACAGATCTCTCTTCAACACCTATTTCACCTCTATTTCAGGTCCCTCTGGCCTACCCATCATCCACATCTTCTCAACCTCATTCTCCCGCTGCTCAACAAATATACACCCCACCACATCGTCGTCTTTTATCGAACTCTTCCGCTGCATCCTCTCCTCATACTTCTAACAACAGTTCTCTTACCTTGCCTACTCACGACTCTCCTGACTGCACTTCTCAATCTCCGGCAGTCATGCCATCCTCAACTTCTATCCTCCCTACTTGTACGACACCTAATCAACTGCCTACAACCACTACCAATCCTCCCATTGCACCTACTTCCACCATTCCAACTACTTCTACTGCCCCTTCTTCTCATCCAGTCACACGAGCCTCTCGTGGTATTTTCCGACCAACTCACAAACTAAACCTCCATGTTCAAACTCAGCAACATATATCCTGTCTACCTAGGTTTCATCTATATGCCCTTAGGGATCCAAACTGGAATAAAGCCATGCAAGATGAGTACATTGCCATGTTGAAAACAAATACTTGGGAACTAGTGCCGATACCTTTTGGTGCTCATATTATTCGTTCCATGTGGCTTTTTCGTCACAAATTTCATGCTGATGGTTCCCTGCAACGATATAAGGCACGACTTGTTGCAAATGCTAAATCCCAGCAGGTTGGAGTTGATTGTTTTGAGACTTTTAGTCCGGTTGTTAAGCCTGCCACTATTCGCACTGTTCTCGCCATTGCTACTTCGCGATCTTGGCCCATACACCAGTTGGATGTCAAGAACGCTTTTCTCCATGGGGATTTGACTGAGACAGTCTATATGCATCAACCTCCGATATTTGTTGACCCAACTCGCCCTGACTATGTTTGCCGCCTCCGTAGATCCCTTTATGGTCTCAAACAGGCGCCTCGGGCGTGGTTCCAGAGATTTGCGAGCTTCATCACTCGTTGTGGTTTTCATGGCAGTGTATGTGATCCCTCACTTTTTATTTATCAGCCAGGATTGGACACCGCATACTTGCTGTTATACGTTGATGATATTGTACTCACTGCTTCCACTGATGCTCTTCTATACCGTTTCATTGACATGATGAAACGTGAATTTGATATGACTGATCTTGGCCCGTTGCATCATTTTTTGGGTATCACTGCTACTCGTTCTTCATCAGGGCTGTTTTTATCTCAGTCATTATATACGAAGGACATCATTGCTCGTGCATCCATGACTGATTGCAATCCAGTAGCTACTCCGGTCGACACTCAATCCAAGCTCAGTGCCACGTCTGGTCTATCAGTTGCGGATCCTACTTTATACAGTAGCTTATCCGGGGCATTACAATACCTTACTTTCACCCGACCGGATATATCTTATGCGGTTCAGCAGGTTTGTTTATTCATGCATGACCCTAGAGAGCCTCACATGCATGCTCTCAAGCGCATACTTCGATATCTTCAGGGTACTATTGATCACGGTTTGTTTCTTCTCTGTTTCCACTATTTCCGCCTAACCGCATACTCGATGCTTGATTGGGCGGGATGTCCCAGACTCACGACGGTCAACTTCTGGTTATTGTATCTTTCTCGAGATAACCTCGTCTCTTGGTCCTCCAAGCGTCGCAATCTGTTTCCGCTCTAGTCTTTGAAGCGGAATATCGAGGGGTTGCTAATCTTTATTCTTTGAAACAACTCTGGCTTCGAATCTTCTTCTTGAGTTACATATAACATTACGGCGTGCTACCATGGTTTATTGTGATAATGTGAGTGCTATATACATGTCTGGGGATCCGGTGCAGCATCAAGGCACCAAACATGTGGAGATCGATATACATTTCATTCGTGAGCGCGTTCGTATTGGTGACATTCGTGTCTTGCACATTCCGTCTGAAAATCAATATGCCGATATCTTCACCAAGGGTTTCCCTAGACAACTATTTATTCGTTTTCGTTCTAGTCTAAGCGTCTGCTCCTCTCCCGCTAAGACTAAGGGGGTGTAATAGATATTATTTCCCTTATTTCCTGTCAAGATATTATTCTCTGTAGTTAATGACTTTTATGCTATGAAATATATATTGGGGATCCGGTGCAAGGACTCCTCAAGGAAGTTTATTCACCTTCCGAGAAAGATTACATATAAGGAGGGATTGACAAACAAACTAGTTGACTCCCTCTCCAGACCCCTGTCCGAAATAGCAACTGTTGTGACGCCAATGCAACCACCCGGAATAGAGACATGCATGGAAAACGACATGGAAGAGGCTGAGTTCCAGGAATTCCTAATGACTAAAGGTGGAAACAGAAATTAAAATCATGGGTACCATGTGAATATGAGTTGTTATACAAAGAAATAAGCTATCTATTCCAAAAGATCGCCGACTCTTATTAATTAAAGAAGCGCACACCTCATTGGTAGTAAGGCATTTTGGCGTCAAAGAGATACTTGCAAATATTTGAGTGCATGTTCATTATCCAAGTATGACTGCGGATACAGAAAGGTTTGGCAAAAGATGAAAAACATGCTACACAAGAAAGTCCAGTAACTAAAAGCTCAAATTTTACACCCCTAATTTACTAGTTCGAACCAGGCCGTGGGAAAGGGTGATAATTATAATTTTGTTATAGTGGATCGTTTCCGCAAAATGGAAGTTATGATTCCATGCAAAAAGACAATTACAACTGAAGGAGAATCACAAGAACTCGGAGCCGGTTTTGGAAACACCAGTGGGCTTTGTTGGATACTACCTTGAAACATACATTGTGTTTCATCAACAAACAGAGGTTGTCAACTGAACTATTGTTCGACTACTGTGAGTTAAACCAAACAAAGTCCATGAAGTTTGGATGAAATCCTACATTACATATAATATTGCTATACTAGAGCTTTGCATAGTTCAACTAAAAAGACACTATTCGAGGTATGTTATGGATTTGTACCGTCGTCGACGTTTGGTCTAGTGTTCACTAAGGACATCGAGAACTCAGATAATCAATGCAAAAAAGTTATCCAACGTATTCAACAGATTCACAAAAAAGTTCGTGAAAATCTTGAGAAAGCACAATCACGATACAAAGAACGTCATAATGCGCATCAGACTCGAGACACCATCAATATTGGTGGTCTTGTTTGGTTAGCCATTAGGGAAGGTAGTTTCCAAGACAAAACAAGAAGATGAAGCCTATACATTATGGTTCATTGTAAATTCTGAAACAATATGACAATAATGCTTTTAAGCTAGATCTGCCAAGCTATATAAAGATTTACTCTACAACAAGCCGAGAATATTAAGCTTTTTGAACCTTCGTACTTGACGAGAAAATGAGTCGCCAATGTTACCAATCGTGCAAGACTTAATAGTTAATTCCTAGTGAAGTAGGAGCAAAATATATGGTTCTTAGCAAGAAGACACGAATGTCTAGAGTTGGAGAACAAGAACTGTTCCAAGCCTTCCTTCAGGGGAAAATTTTTAAGCATGCAAAGTGGTGCTCAAGAGAGCAGTTGCAAGCTAAATATGCCCACCCTTTGGTTCAAGACAGGAACTGCAAGCTAAATATTCCCACCGGGGATGGAATCATCAACTTCATAATCTTCTTAAATGCAAGAGATGCATTCTTTGTCCACTAAAAAGTGGTTCCTTTCAGACACTCAGTTATAGGGCTCATAATAATACTAAACCCCTTTATGAATATGCGATAAAAGGTAGTTATCTCATGAAAACTGCACACCTCGGTGATGGACCGTAGAATTTTCCAATCATAATCGCTTTCACTTTCACAAGATCTGCGTTCAAGCCACTTGGTGAAACAATGTATCCCAAGAACTCTATTTCTTCATGTAGAAATGCGCACTTCTTAAGATTGAGGTATAGTTTTTCATTCATAAGCTCTTCCATAAACTGCCTTAGGTGAGTTAAATGATCCTCCTTGGTACGAATATATACAAAGATATCATCAAAGTATACTACAATAAAGAACCAATGAAAGGACATAATATCGCGGTCATCATGCGCATGAATGTACTTGGAGCATTGGAAAGGCCGAAAGGCATTACAAGCCATCCATAGAGGATATCCGATGTCTTGAACAATGTTTTCCACTCATTCCCAGCACGATGTATCTAATGATATCCACTCCGCAAGTCTATCTCCGAGAAAACCACAACACCAACCAACATGTCCAACATATCCTCCAATCTAGGAATGGGGAACCTGTACTTGATAGTTATCTTGTTCATTACACGGCTATCGATGCACATTCACCAAGAACCATATTTATTCGGTATCAATAAAGCTGGTACAACACATGGGCTCTTGCTTTCAGTGACCAAACCCTTTTGCAGCAGGTTTTCTACTTGTCTTTGCATCTCCAACCAATGTACATGAGGCATTCTGTAGGCTCCCAAGTTGGGTAATGTAGCCCCTGGTACGAAGTTAATGGCAAGTTAAATTTCCTTCATAGGTGGCAGCACATTGGGTAGCTCCCTAGGAACATTGTAAAAGTTCAACGACTTCCGGTGGTTGGTCAATGCAGTTCAGTTCCTCATTGGTTGTGGGCTTACACATTAAAGCATAAAACACACATGATGCCTTGCATTCATGATGAAATTGTCTACAAGTTAATAAACTTGTCGTCTGCTCTTTTTCATCATTTCCTCGTGCTTCTTCTTCCTTCATAGGGTGCAGTGTCATCTTCTTGTCATTACACGTAAAGGTGTAGGTATTGGCTTCAGTCAAGCGAGTCGTATTTTTATTATATTACCAAGGTCTGCCCAATAGTTAATGACAAGCATCCAAAGGCGTGACATCCCACCACACTTCATCTCCAAATTTCCAATAGAAAATTTTACTAAACACTTTTTTGTGATTGGTACTGCATTTCCCTTATTAAACCAATCAATCTTATATGGTTGGGGGGTGCTTCTTCGTTGACAAACTTAACTTGTCTACAGCTTCTTGAGACACTATATTCTTACAACTCCCACCTATTTATGAGTAAAAATCGTTTCTGCCGATTTCAGTAAATTCGGTAGGTGAGTGAGAAACTGGTTCAAACCCTAAACAAATGTGTTGCACGTGAGCACTTTATAGATTCGAGAGATCAATCTGTACAAGTCCGGCCTAAACCAAGAAATGGCCGTTCCAGACTTGCTTCGGTCACAAAGTGGAGGAGAAGGGTTGATTTGGGGAGGGAAGCAAAGAAAGGTGTTGAGACCAGAATACTGGGAGAGTAGCGTCTCGACTTGTATCGTAAAGTGAAAGCTTAGGAAGCTTGCAAGAGATGAAAGCTTTTGGGAGAGCTTGCAAAGTTGCCTTTCGAGAGTGTAGTATTTTTCTCCCGACCGAGACTTGTTGTCCGGTGGAAATAGGTAAGACCTATTTATACAAGTCGAGATTGAAACGTACCCTGGCCTCATGAAGGAAGAGAGTAAAGGGTGAAATAATGGGAGGAGGTGGTAACAACATGGTTTAATGGGTGAAAACGTTTTTCACCATTATTTCCTCTTTTATTTGACCGCTTTATTCCTTTTCATGCTTTCTTAATGTGAGCGTAGTGTACGCCGCATGTTTGTGACCGCCAAACCAAAACCCTAAAGAAGCATCCCCCGTTTGTGTTGATGTCTCGAGTGTTGGTTGCATCTTGAGTGCAAGTGGCGCCGCTAGTGGCGCGTGTGGCATGTGCCAATGGCATGTGCTTTGAATGCCTTGGTGGTAGGTTGCACGGTTTGCAAGTTAGGCTACCGGCGTGTGTGTTTGGCATGTGCCAATGGCATGTGCGAATGCCTTGGTGGTAGGTTGCACGGTTTGCAAGTTAGGCTACCCCGAATAATGTGTTTGGCATGTGCCAATGGCATGTGCGGAATGCCTTGGTGGTAGGTTGCACGGTTTGCAAGTTAGGTTACCAGTGTGTGTGTTTGGCATGTGCCAATGGCATGTGCGGAATGCCTTGGTGGTAGGTTACACGGTTTGCAAGTTAGGCTACCAGCTAGCATGTTGGCATGTGCCAATGGCACGTGCGGAATGCCTTGGTGGTAGGTTACACGGTTTGCAAGTTAGGCTACCAGCTAGCATGTTGGCATGTGCCAATGGCACGTACGGCCATGTTGACCTAGTTGCAAGTCTTGCGAGCCTAGGGCGCTATATTTGGCGTGGGCCAATGGCATAGCGGCTTGGAAATATGGCTTGCGATACGTGTTGGCATGTGCCAATGGCACGTACGGCCGTGGTGACCTAGTTGCAAGTCTTGCAAGCCTAGGGCGCTATATTTGGCGTAGGCCAAAGGCATAGCGGCTTGGAAATATGGCTCATGATACGTGTTGGCATGTGCCAATGGCACGTGCGGCCATGTTAACCTAGTTGCAAGTCTTGCAAGCCTAGGGCGCTATGTTTAGCGTGGGCCAAAGGCATAGCGGCTTGGAAATATGGCTTGCGATACGTGTTGGCATGTGCCAATGGCACGTACGGCCGTGTTGACCTAGTTGCAAGTCTTGCAAGCCTAGGGCGCTATATTTGGCGTGGGCCAAAGGCATAGCGGCTTGGAAATATGGCTTGCGACACGTGTTGGCATGTGCCAATGGCACGTGCGGCCATGTTGACGTAGTTGCAAGTCTTGCGAGCCTAGGGCGCTATATTTGGCGTGGGCCAATGGCATAGCGGCTTGGAAATATGGCTTGCGATACGTGTTGGCATGTGCCAATGGCACGTACGGCCATGGTGACCTAGTTGCAAGTCTTGCAAGCCTAGGGCGCTATATTTGGCATGGGCCAAAGGCATAGCGGCTTGGAAATATGGCCTGCGACACGTGTTGGCATGTGCCAATGGCACGTGCGGCCATGTTAACCTAGTTACAAGTCTTGCAAGCCTAGGGCGCTATATTTGGCGTGGGCCAAAGGCATAGCGGCTTGGAAATATGGCTGCGACACGTGTTGGCATGTGCCAATGGCACGTGCGGCCATGTTAACCTAGTTGCAAGTCTTGCAAGCCTAGGGCGCTATATTTGGCGTGGGCCAAAGGCATAGTGGCTTGGAAATATGGCTTGCGATACGTGTTGGCATGTGCCAATGGCACGTGCGGCCATGTTGACCTAGTTGCAAGTCTTGCAAGCCTAGGGCGCTATATTTGGCGTGGGCCAAAGGCATAGCGGCTTGGCATTGTTTCCATGGTGCGCAGGGTGCGGCTTGGTTTGGCATTGTTGCCATGGTGCGCAGTATGCGGCTTGGTTTGGCATTGTTGCCATGGTGCGCAGGGTGCGGCTTGGTTTGGCATTGTTGCCATGGTGCGCAGAGATGCGGCTTGGTTTGGCATTGTTGCCATGGTGCGCGGGGGTGCGGCTTGGTTTGGCATTGTTGCCATGGTGCGCAGGTGCGGCTTGGTTTGGCATTGTTGCCATGGTGCGCGAAGATGCGGCTTGGTTTTGGAATTAGGGTTACGTTTTGGAATTGAAAACCTAATTAGGGTTACGGGTATTTTGAAAAAATACCCCTATTAATTATTTACACCCGAGTTAAATGCTCTTAGTTAATGTGTTATGGGTAACACTAGGTCATGGGGTTTTACGATTTTACCCCTTGTCTAAAAACCACCATCAACATTAAGTCCCCCGCTTAGCTCGGAACAGGGGGGCTTTGTTGCATGAGGTAAGCATAAGATGGTGACAAACTATTAATAGCAAAACGTAAGTAAAATTGAAGGAGGCTTGTCGACCTTTATAAATAGGATTTGGAATCCTTGCCTCGGTAGTTCTCGCACAAATCGGGAGGTCGGGCACAATTGGTGGGCCCTGCGGCAGGCGACGTTGGGAAGTTGGCGTGAGTTGGGAAACCGAGTGTGCTAGCTGGTGGGACCGGCGCAAAGTGTAGAAACCGTGCGTGCTTGCGGGCGTGACTTGGGTCCATTGCGAGGTCGGCGCAATTGGTGGGGCGGTCCAACTTGGAAACCATGCTTGCAGGCGTGACTTGGGCGACATTGGGCAGTCGCACCCTTTGTGGGCCCGTTTCTTACACGCGTGATTTTGGTAAAAGGGAAATCCTTCCCTATTTCAAAGTTTTTACGCCTATATATATATAAAGCCCATTTCTCCCCATCCTGCGCTTTATTCTTTCCTCTTTTCATACTAGCGGCAAAGAGAAACCGGCTTCCAGGTATGTCTTCGAGTACTTTTATCGTTTCTTTTTTTTTTTTCTTTTCACGTAGGTGTAAACCTTAAGAGTAGGCGTTTCCACAATCCTTGCGTATGATTTCTTGGCGTGCCTCTTGTAGAAAATATTGTATGTATGCAACCAAGGGAAGTACTGCATATATTGTTTGAACCCGTAGGAAATATTGCATATATGAATTTTCGGTCTGAAAGAAATATTTGAACCACTGAAGAAAATATGCGTGTGTATTTTGAACCCGTAGAGGATGCTCCGTATATAATTCTGAACCCGAAGAACGATACTGTAGGCGTATTTGAGCCCGTACGAAACACTACATGTGTATTTCAAACCCGTAGGGAACCCTATATGAATCCCAAAGAAGAATACTGTGTGTACGCTTTATATGACTTCGAACCCGCAGGAAATATTGTATATATGATTTTTGCTTCTTGAAAGAAGTACCACGCGCGCAGTTTTTGAACCAATAGAAAAATGCTCCATATATATTTTTGAACCCGAAGAAGGATACTGTAGACACACTTGTACCCGTATAGAATGCCGCGTGTATAGTCTCGAACCCGAAGAAAATACTGCGTATATAGTCTTGAACTCAAATAAAATACGTCCTCCTTCCCCTTTCTCTTTTTTTTGTTGTTGTTGGGTACGATTATGTGTCAGGGAGATAACTTCGCCTTTCTCCGTTTGTTTTGTGCAGATATCTTATTACCAAATTGTTATGAAGGAATTCGATAAGATGTTACCTGAACCAAATTTCACTTCGTCGAAGGATGCTCATAATTCCAAGCCGAACATAGATGATGAATTCTTCCCTAGAGCCCTCGCCCCTGCTCGGAAGAATCACCCACGTTTCGTGCCGATTTTGCTAACCGGTGGTGAGGATGACAGGAAGACACGTTCGGTTCGCCCGCAGAGCACCATTCGGTTTATGTCTTCATAAAGGGGTATATTCCTCTTCTAACATTGACTTCGGGATGTGTCAAAGTCCATTGCGTTCTTTTGATGAGATGGGTTGAGTTCATGGTGAGCAAGGAGCGTATAAATACCAACTTGACTCGAGCGCAGGTCATTGATGCTGTCAAGACTTCAAGAAATCTCCAGTTAGGAAGGACATCCCATGCTTGGTTGCTTTCATCTCCGGATGGTGTTCGGACACCCATACAATCATATGTAGATGGGGTGAGATAACTTTCTCCTTGGAGAGTGTGGCTCTCTTGTCAATCTTCCTGAATCGGGAATCTTAGAATCCAATTATCTGAAAGTGAGGTGAAGATGCGGGATGACCTGGCCGCTAAGTTGGGGGATTTTGCTCGGAAAGACTCCATTGCGAAGTCGAAGGATTCTGCCCGGAAAGAGGATGAAATAGGCCCAAATCTCAGTAATTCCCAGTATTATTAACATTCTAGGAATTCAAGATGGAGCAATGCTTATTGGTGTATAACTGATAACGTCTTGGATATAAAGAAGCTAGAGTGCCTGAAAACACTATTTATTTTCCCACGATTATTATGATCCCCTTTTCCAACCTTGAACAAAGAAATAAAATAATTGTTTCTCCAAAAGCTAACTCAGTGACGAGCTTTAGGTTGTTTAGTCCTCCAACCCAAATCAGCAACGGAAAATGGGTCATTTGTCCAAAAATTTTTAAAACATGGTTCAAATGGACTAGTAAAAATTATTATGGGTGAGCTGGACACAAAAAAAAAAAGCAAGGATGAAACTGGATTCATCCTGGCTTAAACTTAAAAAATAGCGAGGATGAAACTGGATGCATCCTGATGTAAATTAAAAATAAGAAAAAGAATTTGAAAATGGGTAGGATGAAACATGTTACATCCTGGCTATTTTTATACTTTTGTCCATTTAAACAGTATCAAAATCTAAATGTCTTTTTCATCCAGGAATTATTGATTTTGGTCTTTTTAACTAATTTTGTGTAACATAAATTACATAGTACTGTGCTAATCTTGAAACTCTCCTTAGCATAAGGGAAATCGTGTAATTTATTACGTACCACTGAACGCTACTATTGTAATATCAGTGCGGGTAATTTTAACTTTTACTTGCAAGGTTTTCTAAAAATTTACTACTCACAATAATGTGAATACGGAAATCACTTAAGCACCCACGTGTTCACAAACAATCTCAGCGTGGATTGAGTATACGCATTAAAGTGTGAATACAACATAAAATATAGAAGTAGATGTTAATTCATTGATTCCAAACCCCGCGGGTTTGTCATAATCTCATCAACATCCCAAAATGGTAGATCTTAAGAAGTAAACATATAACTAAAGATATATGAATGCTAAACATAAAGGAGATAATGATTTACGTGGTTCGACACTAAGGCCTACATCCACGGGTCTGGGGGTATTCACTATGAGGTAAAAGATTACAAGAATAGTCATAAGACTGTGTTCATCAAACCCGCAGGTTGATGTTCATACTTACTTCTCACTGATTTCTCTCCTATTCTCTAGTTCTTTTCCAAATGTTTCTCTCTCTAGTCTGTCCTCTTTTCCATGTTTGGAAGGGGTATATATATATATAGCTAATTTAGGTGGGTCCCTTGGAAGAGAGTTGTTGAAGTCTTATCTTCTTGTATTCTGTGCATAGTCCGCGGACTTCCTTATCATTCCGCGCCTCGTAGTGTTTCTATGTTCATTACGCTGACCAACCCCCGCTCTCTCCGTTGGCTATCCGACACGTGCCCTCTGAGCAGCACTAAATGCGAGTGGTTGGGGCGGTCCAATCTGCGCCAGGCGGTGTCAGTCTTCCCTTGTCACGTCTGTGTCAGTTGGACCTTCCCCAGCCGTTGATTATGCCATGAGGTAAAAGGTAACAGAGTAGTTCTTGGGTATTACGCGGGGATATCTTCCTTTGATACTCCTTCATCTTCGACCGTTGAGCTTGACAGATGCCCTTATTGTATCATCCCCTTTTATGACGTGGCCTCCACGTGGGTTTTGCTAGTACACGTGGTGAGGGAGATAAATAAGTGTACTTACAATTTGCCCCTCTTCTTGTGACTGAGCGCCAGCTTTAGTTGGGTTAAGAATCGTGTGGCGCGTTTTTATCTCTCTCTTCATAACTTCTCCTAAAAAGGAGTTATTTGTATTTATTGCGCACGTTTCCCATACCCGGCCATAACTGCTCCTTAGGTAGTGGACGGTTTCTTTTGGTCCTATAAAAGAGAAAAGGATGAAGGAATGTGAATTAAATTCACATTCTCTGTTTATTCTCTGCTCCACTTTCTTCTTTATCTTCTTAACTTCTTCTACCGCCATTATCTTCGCGCCGCTTTTCTTATTCTTTCTTCTTCTTCTTCTTCTTCTTTCGTTTATTAAAATTCAGGTAGGATTTTTACTTAGTTTACTCGCCATTCCTACCCTTGTTGAGTACATCGTGATTCTGGTGATGAATCATGATGGGTTTTATCTTATGCATGTCATGGAATTTGAAGATTGTCGCCGCTGGGCCGTGTGTTTTTCCGGCCACATTTGATTCTCTTTTCCTTCTTTTGTGTTTGAGTAACCGCTTGAGAGCTTAAAGGGTTGTAGATGAAATCTAGGGTTTTCCTTATGTTCGCTGTTGTTCTTGAGATTTTCTCATTTTTCAATCTTCCTTGACTCTGATTTGCACTCCTATTTGTGTTTGTGTTCGCAGATATGTCCGATCGCCCGCGGGTTCCTTATCAAACTCCTCCGTCAAGTCCTCATAGGTCTCCTCGGAGGGATTCCAACATTAGGGGCGGAACTTCGGCTCCTCTTACTCGGAGTAATCCTCGGGATAGACGAACGTCCTCGTCCTCTGGTCAGAGGTCTTCGCTCAAAAAAGGTGATCCGCCGCAGGGTTCTAGGTATGCCGTGAATCGTCCTAGAAATGGGTCTCCTAAGAAATAGCAGAATCCGCGCGCTGAACTTCTAGATGTGCAGCCTCTTCGCGCCATGCCTCCACCGCGGACTAATCTTCCTTTGACTCCATCTGTGCCTAGTTCAGGCAAGCCAACTAAGAATCAGCCTCCGAAGAGAAAGGCTACGGAGATAGAATCTTCGGGGATGTAGTTCCTCCTAAGAAGAAGGTAGCGGGTTACTCGGAGGATGCTACGGGAGACGTTTACGAGGATGACTCTTCTGTTACTTTTCGTCCTTTACCCTTGGGTAACAAGAAGTTCACTTTCAGACACATCGATCTTGAAGCCTTCAAATTGAAGCACGGTCTTCAATGTTTCCAAGTGCGCTTTTATGCCCCTGATAGAGATATAACCTATGAGATGGTTACCAATTATCAGTATGATGCCTTTCATTTGCTGACGACCGTGGGTGCTTTCGAGGCTGGTTTGATGTTGCCTTTGTATAAAGATGGTGATGATTTCTACTATCGGGTCTTGTCTAGCCGCAATACTGCCAAGAAGAGTCATAATCGTGGGGTGCAGCAGTTGACAGGAAACTATCTTCGCCATCTCCGAGAATGCTATCTTCGTAGCAAGGGGCAAACGATGATGACCTGCTATACCCCCAAATTAGAAGAGGAGAAAGGGTGGTATACCCCTGAAAATTTCAACAAGTCCTTTGGAGATTATGTTAACAGGAATACACGTAAGCCGTGGTCTGTGTGAGTCTCATGAATATTGCTCACTGGTAAGGGGGAAACTCGCCTTTTGAGCGAGGTAAGTGATTCCAAAATGGCGAGGGTTCCTGGTGCTGAAGGTCTTCCTATTCCTGCTGATGAGAGGATTAAGCGTGATCATGACTATGAGTGGTTTGCCACTGTTCTTGAAGTTGTTGGTCCGTGGGCCTATGGTTGGGTCCCCGGACCCCATGGTTGGCAGCCTACTGTTGACAGTCCTTATCGCGAAGCCTCTCCTTCTCGTTATGCCCATTACTGCCCTTGGCAGATGAGTTTTGAAGGTATGGATTTTGCTTATAATCGTGATGTTGATGACGCGAAAGACGAAGATATCTCCGATGCTAATCCTCCTCCGCCGAGTACTAATATTGCTAAGGTGTGTCGTTTGTTTTCTATGTATATATGCCCCTTCGTTTTCTTTAGTAATGTTTATTATGCCAAGGAAAGGAGATACCAATGGCTCTTTTATCATTATGTCTCGCATGTGCTTAGGAAGAAAAAGATCAATCCCAAGCAATCGTCCAATTCTCCCACCGAAGATTCTACTCGCTTTGATGATGTGAACAGTTCGGTGGATGGTGATGAGGATTTTTCCGATGAGGAAGAGCGGATTGAGACTTCTCCGCCCTTTCAAGAAGGAAATAGTGTTGCCGGTGGGGGCGTTGGTGGGGGTGGTGGTGACCAGGCCACTGGTGATGGTGGTGATCAGGCCACTGGCGGTGGTGGTGATCAGGCCACTGGTGATGGTGGTGATCAGGCAACTGGTGATGACGGTGATCAAGCCACTGGTGGTGGTGGTGATCAGGCCACTGGTGATGGTGGTGATCAGGCCACGGGTGGTGGTGTTGTGTCTGGGGGGGGCTGGTAAGTCAAGTGGGGCCGCGGATATTGAGGTTGGTGAAGGTCTGATCGCAGAGGACATCGACATTGGGCTGCAGCAGGCCATGGTAGACAAGGGCAAGGGAGTTGCTCTTGATAGTATTGACAAGGATGGGGATGTGCACTGTGAGTTCTCCTTTGGTAAAGTTTTATCCGGGGAACAATCTTTTGACATGGCCGCAGCTATTGGGCTTGTCTCGGACTTCAATATGCTTCCAGCTGGAGATGACTGGGATGTTCTTAAGGGTAGCTGTGGAGGTGGGTCAGCGCGCGGATCTGATGCTAAGGTTTTTGTGGTTCATCCAGAGGGTTTTGTTGGCACTTCCTCCGCTGCTAGTGGGGCTTTGGTGCAATGTAATACTGATGCTGCACTTGGTGGGAAGCCCTCATATTCTTCCTCAGATGACTTTTCGCGGTCCTTGATTGCGGATGGCGATGATGCTGTTTTGGCTTGGCTTAAAAAGAAGGATTTGCTTGTCGTGTCGCATCCTGCCCCTGTGATTGAAGGTGAAAAGAGTTCGGACTCTTTTACTCGCAGGCATATGGAGATAATCCCTGAGCAGGTGGTAAATGAAGAGTGGGACAAGAATCTTGTGACCAGCGGGATTGATCTCGTGGTGAATCCTCCGTCTACTGTTGCTGGTATGATGGCTATTGCTTGATGGGTACCAAGATGTTATCCCCAACAGCGGTTATTGGAGGTTTGTCCAGCTCTTTGCAACCCTGATTTTACTTAGCTGTGTTATGTGAACTAATTTCCCTTTTTGATCGATAGATGATGAGGAGTGAGTATTGTAACCATAACCTTTACCGGCTCTTCAAGGCTAAGTCCCTCAAACTAGAAGCGAAACTCCGCCATTGTGAAGGGACTCTATCGAGTGTTGAAGCTGCGTCCTCTGCTAAGGATGAGGAAATAGCAGAGCTGAAGGATCTTCTTAAACGCAGGGAACATCAGGACGTAGAAGAGGCAAAGCTGCGTTCTGAGCTAGCTTCGGTCAAGAGCAAGTTAGAGGTGGCTGAGAAGAATTCTTCGTCTATTTCAGGTCTGCGCCTCTTCTTCTTTGTTTATTAGATGTTCCTTATATGTTCTGAGTTATCTTCCTCTTCCCTCCTCCCGCTGTACTATCTTTAGTGGGTGGAATTCCCGAGTTGATATGGCTTCGGGGTGAGAGAATTCGTCAGAAAGGTCGTATTGGTGAGTTAGTTGAAAAACTCAAGAGTGAATCAGTGAAATGGAATGCTCGCGCGGATGTCCATAATGTTATGGCCGAAGAATGGCGTAAGAAAAAGTTTTGCTTGGTAGATCTGCAAAATCAAAATAATCATGACCGTCATTTATTCAACGAGGCTCTTTTATGGACGCGGGATAATCTTGAGAAAGCCCGCAGCCAGATTTCCACTCTAGAAGTTAAGCTTAATGTCATGGAAGAAGAACTGCGGCAAGCGCGTTCTTCCCATCCCTCAGATGTGCGGGCTTATATGCAACGTCTTGCTAAGGAAATGGATGACGCTAGGGCGGAATCTGGTGCTCTTAGTAGTGCCTTGTCCGCGTCTCGAGCTGATGTGGCCCGTCAGGTTGAGTATGAGAAAAACTTAGAGGTGACTATGTACCGTCTTAACAAGGGGTTAGAATCGAAGAATGATGAGGTTAACCGATATCGTCATTCGGACTCAATGCTTAGAGATGACCTGAGCGCGAGTCAGTACGCTCATAATCTTCTGCAGTAGATGTGAATACGGAAATCACTTAAGTGGCTGAGAAGAATCCCTGTTTCTAGCGCCAAATTGTGAATACGGAAATCACTTAAGCACCCACGTGTTCACAAACAATCTCAGCGTGAATTGAGTATACGCATTAAAGTGTGAATACAACATAAAATATAGAAGTAGATGTTAATTCATTGATTCCAAACCCCGCGGGTTTGTCATAATCTCATCAACATCCCAAAATGGTAGATCTTAAGAAGTAAACATATAACTAAAGATATATGAATGCTAAACATAAAGGAGATAATGATTTACGTGGTTCGACACTAAGGCCTACATCCACGGGTCTGGGGGTATTCACTATGAGGTAAAAGATTACAAGAATAGTCATAAGACTGTGTTCATCAAACCTGCAGGTTGATGTTCATACTTACTTCTCACTGATTTCTCTCCTATTCTCTAGTTCTTTTCCAAATGTTCCTCTCTCTAGTCTGTCCTCTTTTCCATGTTTGGAAGGGGTATATATATATAGCTAATTTAGGTGGGTCCCTTGGAAGAGAGTTGTTGAAGTCTTATCTTCTTGTATTCTGTGCATAGTCCGCGGACTTCCTTATCATTCCGCGCCTCGTAGTGTTTCTATGTTCATTACGCTGACCATCCCCGCTCTCTCCGTTGGCTATCCGACACGTGCCCTCTGAGCAGCACTAAATGCGAGTGGTTGGGGCGGTCCAGTCTGCGCCAGGCGGTGTCAGTCTTCCCTTGTCACGTCTATGTCAGTTGGACCTTCCCCAGCCGTTGATTATTCCATGAGGTAAAAGGTAACAGAGTAGTTCTTGGGTATTACGCGGGGATATCTTCCTTTGATACTCCTTCATCTTCGACCGTTGAGCTTGACAGATGCCCTTATTGTATCATCCCTTTTATGACGTGGCCTCCACGTGGGTTTTGCTAGTACACGTGGTGAGGGAGATAAATAAGTGTACTTACAAATAAATAGTAATTATTTGATCTCTACTTATAAAGAAAATAAAATCTAGATGGAACCAGAACCAAACAAAGCAAGAAAGATCATGACATACATGCTTGTCGAATATGTTTGATTAATTTGGAAACCGCTCTGGTCAGTGATTTTTAGTCCGTCCCGCCTTTAACTAATATCATTGACTACTAGAGTCAATCAATCAACAGTTGTTAGGCTGACTCTTATGGAACGTTCCCCTACCACATGTATAGTGGGGCCAGGTAATATCAAGAGAACACCCGAGTGCTGGGTTGCACGGACGCGGACGCGTAGACGCGGACACGACACGACGCTGACGCGGACACTGCAAAATTTTTAAAAAACTAGGACGCGGACACGTATATACATATTTTATTTATATATATAATCATGTATTTATACAGCAAAGTCAAGTATTTCGACCCTAAAAATTAGAAAATGATGTTATATATGTATAAATTTCAAAAGAAAAGAAGATATCGTTTGATTATACACGCCGAATGTCAAATAATCAGTCACTATTAAACACATAGCACAATCAAAATGCATTCTTAGATCAACACATGTCCTACTAAGGGTATACGTGATGTCATTTCCAATTACAAAATCCAAATAAAGACCTAAATTATTGATCGAAATGTTTGTCATTCTTCATTTGGTTAATTATAGTAAAAATAAAGAAAAAAATTTATATGAAAATGAAAAAAAAAATGCGTCGGACACGCGTCATCGGTGCGTCCAAACCAGACGCGCGCAGGACGCGCAAATTGGTGCATCGGACACGCGTCGTGTCAGCGTCCCGTGTCCGTTGCGAGTCGGACGCGGACACGGCTCAAGAAATGGAGCGTCCGTGCAACCCAGCCCGAGTGTAGCGGTGAGGGAGGGAACTTCGAAATAGGCGAGTATTGTATCCTCGTCCAAAAATGATTTTTTGTTTATATAAAACAAAAATAAATCAGGGGGGCCAAAAATTTGAGGAAAAAAATATATCTACTAAATTTTTAACTTTTTTTGAGCGAAGATTTTCCTCTAATCTTATATCTACACAAAATTGGTTAAAAAGACCAAAATCAACAATTTCTGGGTGAAAAGGACATTTAGATTTTGATAATGTTTAAATGGACAAAAATGTAAAAATAACCAGGATGTGAATAATTTCATCATGCCCATTTTCAAATATTTTTTTTTATTTTTAATTTACATCACGATGCATCCAGTTTCATCCTTACTATTTTTTAAATTTAAGTCAGGATGAATCCAGTTTCATCCTTGCTATTCTTTTAGTGTCCATTTTATCCATACTAATTTTTACTCGTCCATTTAAACTATGTTTTAAAAATATTTGGACAAATGACCCATTTTCCTTTATATCTACCCGTGTCTCGATTCTTCGGCTTAATTCTTAAAAATGCCACTCTTGGAAATGGGTTTCCAAAAGTGCCACCCTAACTCCAAACCCACCAAAAATGCCACTATATGACATTTATGCCCCTACAATGAGGACCCTAAGTAGTTTACTATTATTTCTAACTTTTTAAAACTAAAATAAGTGGTTTCCGGTGTGGTTTTCCATGCAAGGGTCCAAGAGAGAGGGTCCTGACTCTTTCTCGGACCTTATGATTTTATTAAAAAATATTAGAATTTGAATAAAAATTAAAAATCATTTTTTTTTATTTGTATATAAGTATCGTGGTCCCGTGATTAAGGTCAAGACTCTCTCGGGACCTTAGAGGACCTCAAAAAGCTTTTCATTGAAAATAAAGATATTAAAGTAAGACAGTTTTTTATTAATGTTTTATTATTAGGGTCCGATTAAATGTCCGGACTTCTTCTTGGACTCTTAGGATAATATTAAAATAACCTTGTTAATGGAATTAAATAAGGTTTCAAGTAGGAGGATCAAAGTCGGACCTTTCGATCCAGGTGAGGACCTTTCAATCCAGGTGAGGACCTTTTTTCCACCACGCCGGTAGGTGCCAAGTAGGAAAATAAAAGTCGACCTTTTGGATACATGGTAGGGACCTTTTCTCCACTGAGCCACCTAGGCGCCTGGTAGGTGCCAAGTAGGATAATAACGATCAGGACCTTTTTGATCCATGGTAGGGACCTTTCTCCACCAGGCCACCTAGGCGCCGGAGTAGGTGACAAGTATTATGATCGAAGTCGGGACCTTTATATTCGAGGGTGAGGACCTTCTCTTTACTCCACCCCTTACACCCGTTACACAACACAATAGTTGTGAGATAGGTTTTATTTAAATATTTTTTAAATATAATATTAAAAGCTCTCCCCGTTATTGGTTAATTTGGGAGGCAATGATTGCCGTGTGTAAACTTTCTATTGGTCAATTTGCGCGCACCTTTCAACAAAACTTTACCCTCATTGTTTCTTCTCCCTGCTCTTCCATCTTCTTGAGGTTCTACCGCTCTGCTCAGGATCACCTCTTCTTATTAGTCTTGATCTATATCTTAGTATTCTTTTCTTCTTCTTCTTTCACCATCTTATACTTTTCTTTGTCTTTCTTATTGTGCTCATATCATAGCTAGTGCTACCCATGAAAGCTAGGTTTTATATTTTACTAATCATCCAACTGAGATAGAGAAGGAAATTCTCTTCCAACTCTCATTCCCGAACCATCTTTTCAAACGAGAATCAAAAACCCAAACATTTGGTGATAGAATATCACTAATAGAACCACCAATTACAGAGATTTTGTGGCCTAGTGCAGCAAAAAGTCAAGCAATTGATTGAACTGGAATCGAAGGAAATCGGAGAAAAGGAATTTGGGGTTTTTGGTAAAGAGGTAGTTTCCTCATTACCCTTTTCTCCGTTTTGAAATCCATCGCCATTCACTTGCAAATATACAAACTTGGATTCAATTTCGTAGTATTTATTCTGTTTTACAAGCTTCCCATCTCTCAATTTCAGTTCTACACCATGAAAGCTAGGTTTCAATAGGTGAGCTTAACTTTTAGCTCTTTCAAATTCGATATTAAATTTTGGTTAATTTCAATTTCAAACTCAAAGTTAGGGTTTTTAAATATGTATTGGGGATTTATTCAATATGATGTTTATTTATATAGTTTACATCAAATAAGGTATAGGTTATCTTTAATTTTGTGGTTTGGTTACTTAATTTATGTAGGGTTCATGATACAGGATGATCTTAATTTTGGCCTCTGTTTATTTAGGATGTGTTAACTGCGACTAAATTTTTTTATGGTTAGGTTTACAGGAAAATCGTTGGTTGAAATAGGCATGCGATCTAGTAGATCATCACTATTTGTAATCAAGGGTTAAGTTGTGTGATTTCAATGTTCATTTAGGAATTGATTGGTAATTCACTTTTTTTGCTTAAGAAGTTTATGTTGTATATAATCGAGAGTATGTTTTGTGAAATGCGATTGCTTTTAGAACCCTAAATTGTTGTCGCCATAATGATATGCAAAGTCACATTCTCATCCACTACAATGGTGAATGGGTGCACAAAGAAGGTAATGATGACTACAAGGTATGACACATCTTGCGGTGGTACGATAAGTACACTTTTGAGGATGTGAAGAAGAGAGCAATGGATGTTTTAGGTTTCTTGCACAAACCTTGTTTTGATGTGTATGGCCTCATAGATGTCCCTGAACCGCATTTAAGCAAAGGATTAAGATTGTTAGTGAAGAAATGTTGATTTTTTATGTTGGCCGACATGTGGAGTCCCAAGCTTTACACAATCAAATATGGAGAAGAAGTAAAAGTATATATTCCTCCCGTAACTCCCAAAACAACTACCGGAGATGACAAAGCAGATCCAAGATGCTTCCCCACACTCCCTTGACCCCTCTTAACAATCTCACGTTGAGTTCCAGTGAGGATTATCATTCCAAGAATGAAACCGCCAAGGAGATGGTGGTGTTAAAGGTATGTTTATTTGTCCCTCTTATTATTGTACTTTTGTATTATGTTTGTCCTTTGACCAAATAGTCACACTAATGTTGAATGTTTTATTTTATCGGCAGTACTAGTGGTCCAAAGGCTAGAGATGTCTTGAACCAAAATGACTCCATCACGAAGAAACTCCGTTGTCTTCATGATGCGCCAACAACTCAGCCACGGTCTTTGGATATTCCTAAACCCCAAAGGATATGAAGTACAACGATCTACGTGTGGGTAACACTTTCAAAAGCAAGGGGAGCTTGAAACTTATACTTGCAATAGCCAAAGTAGAAAGAAATTTTGAGTACATAGCTTGTAAATCTGACAGCGGAGGTTTATGCCAAATGCAAAGACAAGACATGCGAGTGGCGTCTGCGAAGCGATCCCCTTAGATTCTTGTGGGTGGTGAAACTCACGATTGCAAACGATGTGCATACTTGTGAAAGCAACAAAAGGATCGACCACAATTAAGAACCAAAGCGGCCTCTACTGGAATTGCAGGCTTTTCAAGCACAAATTCAAAGAACTAGATGCGGCCTTTACGCCCAAACAAGCGATTTTGGACATAAAAAGGGATTATGGAGTGGTTATCAATTACGGCAGGGATACAACGCTTGCAAGCGTGGTATTGAGCCGATCAAAGGTAGCCCCATGAATCGTACCAACACCTCGTTGGTTATAGTCACATGCTTGGTGTTCGTAACAAGGGTCTTTATTCTGAGATTGTAACTCGATTCGGATGACTCTTTTTCTCGTATTATTTCTTTGCTTTTGGAGTATGTATTGAAGGATTCAAAAACTGTTTTAGGACCCATTTGCGGTTGATGGTACACATCTTACGAGGGCCACGCCAAGGAGTTCTCTTGTAGTTGGAATGGATCCCGACAGTCGATCTATCCTATTGCTTTTGCTTGTTGTTGATTCGTAGAATAATGAATCTTGGGAATGGTTTATGAGAAAGTTAGTCTGAGTACTTGGCGATAAGTTTGCTATGAATGAAGATGTTGTTGTGGCAACAGACGGGCACCCATCGATCGGTAGAGCCATAAGGTTGGCATTTCCTTGTGCTAATCAAGTATCTTGCATCCACCATCTTTCGGGTATTTAACAAGACTTTATATACTATATAAACACATGAGTTTTGTGTTTAAATAGATTTGATGCTAGTTATCCGAACGGATACAACGTTAACCTTGATTTGTATATAGTGTTACTTATCATATGTAGCTCTTTATATGTACGTATCTAGACGAGTTATGAAGTCAGTTAGTCCCTTGTATCATTAGATATGTAATTTAGATCAATGACAATAGCATCATATTGCATATAATGTACTAGGTGCGACACTCATGTCCATGACAAGTAGTACCATATAGGATATACACACACAATAGTGGTCACATATATATGTACAGTCCAAACAAGTTTGGGGAGTCCACCCTGCTGTATGATACATTTCAGACATATATATATATATATGCATGCTTCATGTTGTACTTATAGGTCACCCTGTAATGTTTGACCTTGCGAAAATATCAAATGACCTACCACAAGCCGCGGCTTTCGGTGGCATTTATAAGAGTCGCAAAGCGTTTAGCAATGATGAGTATGAACTTGCTATGAGAGACCTAGGTTTAGCGAGCCCCGCTTACTTTAAAATTTGTAGTGGTTCTTGGACCTAAATGTGGGCCGGGGGTGAAGGCTAGAACAGTCGTTTTACTCTCATGACTACAAACGCACTGCGGAAACTTTCAATTCAAGAATAGCCGGTGTTAAAGGTCTTCCAATCAATCATTTAGTCGATTACATTCGCGAGTTCCTTATGGAATGGTTACGCCAACGTAGACAAATAGCTCGTGATCGGCAAGATCCTTTTGAGTGAACATGCACGGGATATAATCAAAGAACGGTGGGCTGGCAAAAAAGGTTTGTGGCTTGCCATGTCGATGGGGACGAATATGAAGTGGATGAGGGTGACTATGAAGAACAAAGACACCGTCTATCTTGACCGAAGGTCTTGCACGTGCAAAGTGTTTGACTATCAAGCATCTTCCGTGTCCCCATGTACTTGCAAAGTGTGTGAGACATATAAGATAAAAGTAGAAGGCCTTTGTGGGGAATATTATAAAACATATGTTTGGAGATCTATGTATGAACCTAAAATCTATGGTGTCTTGAGCCCGAAACTTGGGATGTCCCAATGGAGGTGGCGGAAGCGGGTGGTGCTTCCTCCAAATACTACACCGGAAGTTGGTCGTCGGTGCATCAAGAGGAAAAGGTCTCCATTGAAAAACCTAGAAAGAAAAGAGCTTGTTCGAGGTGTCACTGGGGCAGGGCATTATGCTAACGAAGAAACGTTGTCCCAAGGCTTAGAATTGGAGTGATTTTGGTTGCTTGACATTGCTTACCTTGTTATGTTTGTTTGAAATAGTTTAGGCGGCATCATTAGTAGAGTGGTTTTAGTCATGTTTTCATCCTCGTGTTAAATTAGTTTTTCTCGGACTTGATATGAAACTTTAAATTTCGAAAAGTATGTCTTAATTGAATTTGGGAATTACCAGTTCAAAAGGAATTCCTTAGTTTTCTAATGTTTATTAATTGCAAGTTAAAGTACTTGGCATGTTTCATGTGAACTGATTACAAGAATCAAAATCATTTACTTGATGAAGTTGATGCAAAATGACAGGCTCAATAGTTTTCATGGTAGCCAAAGTTATGCACTCTTTTAAACGTGCTAATTTTCATTTACTTTTCTTATTGAAACAATAAAAATTATATAGCCATAACTAGACTTTTCTTATTGAATCAACCACAATTATATAGCCATAACTAGGACAACCAAGAAGGGAAAAACAGTTTCATCGTACCAAATAAAAAGGACTTTAAATATAAAATAAACTAGTCGGACATTAGCTTAAACCATTCTTCATCACTTTTCTTTTCAAGTTCTCGTTCTTGTGCCTTCGGATATCGCTCTTCATTGCACCATTCATCAACTCAACAAGGGCGAGATCTTCAAACAAACTCTGTCCAAAATTCTCCTCCTTGATCCATACGCCGGCCGCCATGATAAGGAATGATACATGATTAGGGATCGAGATCCCTAACCCGTTGCATTCTTTACGCAACCTGCAATCCTCCTCTACTAACTCAAACCACTCCTTACAAAATTGGCTACCATTTTTTGTTTTGTAGAAATTAGTTACTACACGCTTAGAAATAGGTTTTTTAGAGTCAACGGACTCAACACCATTTTTAGAGTCATCGAGACTTAACACGATTCCTCCCATATATGGTAGTATATTGATTTCTTGTTCGGGCAATTGAATTGAGTGAGGTTAGCACTGTTGAGAGCATCCTGCCATTATTTTCGGATGGTTTGAGATAAAAACTTGTAAACAAATGCACCTAATAACGGTGATTTTTTTACCCCGAGATAATTAAGCACAAACGAATATGAATGTTGTCCATTTATACTTATGTTGGCAAACATGTAAAATTTAATGCCAACTAAATATAGTCAGCCTCTCATGTTCACCTATAAAGGAAGAGAAAAAAAGCAAATTTAAAGCTTGTCCCATTCTTGGGAATTACCCTTTGCAAAGGAATTCTTTATTACCGACATGTTTCCATGTTTACAAACATTGACCACATTCCCTTCAAATCCTCTCATCATCGCACAGAAAAGTGAAAACCAATTTCTTTTCATCACATTAGCCACAACATCTCCATGCCATAAGGGGACAAACCGTTGCCTCCCTGACTAAAAAAAGAGTTGAAAAAGATTCAATAAAGGACAAACTATTGCCTCTTTGACTAATAAAGAATGTGCGAGAGGAAGATCTAATATGGGGACAAACTATTGCCTCCGACTAATAAATTAGAGAGTCCAGATGGTCATT